>VWZU01011663.1:2225516-2239326 GCA_013397095.1 Sterrhoptilus dennistouni | reverse complement strand
CCGCCGCCGCTCGGGCTCGGGGGCGCGGAGCCAGCCCGTGCGCGCGCCCAGATCCCGCTTCCGATTTGCGGGAGCTCCAGGGCATCCTCTCGTCTGTGCACAGCACACCGGGAGCTCCACGCTCGCTCCCCACACACGCCTTTTTTATTTATTTGTTTATTTCTATTTTTCTTTTAAGGGCTGTTGTCTGTACTCAGTACAACTTATTAGACGTCTCTGAAGTCCTGCAAAGGCCGTTGTAGTTCACAGGATACTATGTGATGAAACCTTTCAGGAAAAATTTGTTGTGCCTCGTCCCCCGTTTTGGTGCCTTTTTTTTTTTTTTTTTTTAACACTGGAAAAGATTTTACTATTCTTCCTCTTCCAAATTTTGTCAAATATTACATTTTCCTACCTGTGCTTATCAATAGAAAGTAAGAGCAATAATACATCTTCCTGAGAAATAACATTTCAGAATGAGCTGTGAAAGGGGTTGGTTAAATCAAAAGTCAGTTTCTCTCAATCTCTCTCTTCTTGAGTCTGTCTGTTATGGCCATCCAATTATATAAACAATAGGATGTCCAGTTTTTTTCCTTCCCTTTCTTTCTTTTTTCTCCCTTTATGCCACGCTCTTTGGTGAATGATTTATTTTTTCCCTATTTATTCTGTGTCCGTGACCAAAGGGCATACAAACTATGAAGACTTTAAAAACTGTAGAATAATTTGTGACCATCATCACCCCTTCTCCTAGATATACAAAACAGTAAATGAGATAGACGTTGTTAGGAAAAGGTTTTTTCATCATATATACTGTTAATATAAAAGAAATTACTTTATAATAGGAGGTGATAAATAATGAAGCACAAAGACTTGATTATCAACAGGTCAAAAAGAAGAAAAATGTTGGATCTCTCGTGTGAATTCAGTCCCACAGCCCTGAGCAAGTCAGGCCACCCTCTAGTGGACTGAAGGGAGATGTGGTTCTCATTTCACACTCATCTGCTTTGAAGAAAGGCTCACGGTCTTATCTAATAAGAGTATGAAAAATTTCTGAAGATTAGTAAATTGTGTGAATTAATGTACTTTTTGCAACAGCAATAGCACCAACATTTTACAATAAAATGATTGCTATTTTATGAATACTGAATCTCATCTCAATTCACTTTGACTCCGAGATCTTGGACTGCATTATTTTTGTTTTTATTTGGTAAGAAAATAATTTTATTCTTCATAAATTGCTTATTATGAAAAGAGAATTGAATTAATGCCACCATTCTGAATAAATTTCAGGTTGTTATAATAGGCTAGGGCAAATTTTACAAAACTACTCCTGTTAGACTCACCAGTACTTACACTGTAGCTCTATTAAAGCAGTCTTTTCCTTCTGCCTCAAATTTTTGAATACTGCACTTAAGCTAACTAAAATGAACAAAGTGTTAATTTTTTTCAAAGATGTGTGCTGCTCATTTTTCACTCAGTCAACCAAGTGGGACTGTTTCATAGAAGAAATAATAGCATTTATGTGACTGATTAAATGAGAATAGGTGAGATACTCTGGGCCAAGGAAAGGCCAAGTGACCTTTTCATTTTCTCTCGTTCTTTGTTATGGATATTCAAATTTTTTTCTAACGTGAGTTAAAGAGTTATAACGAAAAAGTTGGGGCTAACCCATCTTATTATCTTTCTGGTCTTGCCTGAGGTTGGGATAGGGAAAACTACGATCTAGAAATTTGTCACATCATCTTTCTGTAGCCTCAGGGCTCATTGGTGGAACCTTGTTTCTCCTTTGCCCCCACGAGATGGCTCTTGGACCCTTCTGATGTATGTAATGGTCACCACTATGAGCTGCAAATGCAAGCCATTTTAAACTTCCAAGTCAACCTATAAGCCTTCCCTGCTGCACAACATCATGTCCCATCCCCGTGTTGGATGGGATAATGCTCAAGATGTTTTAAGTAAGCGCAACTCAAAGCCAGAAGAGTAAGACTTCCTGCCACAAGAAAAATGGAAATCTTTCCTGATCTCTGCCCTCTCCTACCTCTCCCCCCCGCAAAAGATAGTAACCTGTGCTAGAGGGATGGGATTGTGGGTGGCATAAGAGACAAGAAAATTTCAAAAAGTTTGGAAAAAGTGGAAGATGTTGTTTTAAAGACAACGGAAAATTGCTGTTTCTCATATCTCATCCAGGGGAGACAGATGATCTGGGAAAGGTAAATAGATAGGTACTAGCATTGCCCTGTGTGAAATCTTTCTTGGGTTTTGCCCCTGGCCTTCTCATGAACTCACTGTCGTTCATGCAGAATCTGGCTTTCTAATTAACATGAGAATCATGCAAAAACATATTCAGTGATTTGACATGTGAAATTAAGATTAGAGATGTGCTTCATTTTGGTTGATTGGTATGGACTGTGTAATTAGAGGGCTAGATAATTAAATCAACTAAAGTATACTTGTATAAAGAAAGTGAGTTCTTATGATAGACTATATATGCAATTAAAGTTCTTCCTTGATAGGCATACATTTACATATTAGTTAAAATGTTATTATATCATAATAAAATTCTGTTTCTTAAAAAAAGTGAAGTAATTGGATTTTATGATTTAGGTAATGCTAAAGAATATTTTGTTCAAGCTATCTGCAGGAGAAAAATACCTTTTATAACCAAAACAATGATGATTATTTAAGTTTATTAAGTTATTTTTCTGCTGATTTTGCTATGATGCTTGGAAGTTTTAAAATGGCAATGCAATCTATTTTGTGAAAATTATATATATAGCTTAATAGGTTACAGGATAGAAAAAATTCTTTCAGACTGAGAGACAATGAAATTAATGCAGACTAACTCCAGCAATTTATTTAGCATGCATTTTATCTGATTACTGAGTGCACATTAAATAAGCTAAGTAATTATTTGTTTGTAATGGACAATAAACACAATCCATAAACCCCTTAGTTATTAAAATAAAACGATTCTGTGTCTGCATTTTTCTCAAAATTGGAAGATGATTTCAAAACTTTTTCCCCTTTTTCATTATGTGTCTCCGTGTCAGTGTCTCTCTGCCTCGGCCAGCCCTGACACCCCGACAGTAAAGGGCACGACTTGGCAGCAGGATGAACCTCACCCATCCCTGTGAGTTCTTGTTTGCCCGAAGGAGCCAAGAGACAACAGCAGGAAAGAAAGAGGAAGTCTGCTCAGGGCTAACTACTGGCTTTATTCATCCCCCAGTGGGGATAACCTCAGTTCATGGTATTTACCTCTGCAGACACCCCTCAGCAAAACTGACCCCTTGGCAGAAAGAGCAGGAAAAAGTGGGAAACCCCCCAAAGTAACATCTTTTACTGGGGGAGGAACTCAGGGATGGGTTTAACTGAGGACAAATCAGGGGCCAAGGGGGTATGGCTCTGCAGGTAAATGACACATATTATAACAAATCAGTAACTCAGGCAGGGAGACAGCCAAAGTCTTGTCCAATCACTTGGGGCCTTTACTGGAACTTTCCAGACTTTTGGGAGAGACCCCAAAGTGATGACAAGACCCAGGGGCTGTATAACTTATGATTGACACATAACTGGGGTTGGGGTAAAACCAAGAAGGGTTGAATATGGGTGACATGGGGAAAACCATTACAACTTACAAAAAATGATATAAATCAAGGAACAAATACATACATAAAACTGATAAAACCAAAACCACACCACTACAATTATGTAGAAAGGCAGAACATCCTTGGGCCTCCATATCCTTTTCTGTGGTTCAGGATTGACCCATATCCTTTTCTGTGGTTCAGGATTGACTATGACCATTTGTAGTGTTTTCAGTCTGTGAGAACACAGCTCTGTTTAGAATGCAGCAAGAATAGTCAAAAACTAATACATACTATGCAGTTACAGTAAAAATCCCACAACTATTTCATTTAAATTCTAAGATGACACACTTTATATCAGAAATTGGCAATTAATATTTTTTAAAGTGTGTATCCATACAGATTATGTCCATGTGTAAGAGAAACAACACTTTTGGAACAACTTTATCACCTATGACTGCATGTGCTCCTATCCTGGTTTCTGAGGCACCATAACTACAAGGAGGAGGACCAGTGGTGGCTTTTCTCACTTTCTTCTTGTAGCCCATAGAGGAAAAAAAGAGGTGAACTCATGTTTATTTGACTGGTGAGATTAATTCTCACTAGTTCTGCAAACCACACCCTCCTTGTATCTTCCATATGGGTTGTGGGGAGGTATTCCTTTCTGACCAAAAGTCAGTTTCAAAGAAATCTGTGTTGTGGTGTCATCAGTTAATTTATTAGTTGCCTTATTAATTATAGCCAGTTGTCATTGTGTGATTTGCCTGGAAGAGAGAAAAAAGAGCCACCACTTCATGTAACCCTGTTCTGCCAGCATTTTCATTGCAATGTCATCAACCTGACATTGTCATGTGCATTTTTAGATATTCTGGCCAGACTATTGACATTTTCCTAAAAGGGCTGTGCTCCCATACAGACTAATTTTTATTAATATGTGTCTATCCAAAATGGAATAGTTTTTTTCAGTGATAAACAGAAGCAACATTTCTGGCTCTTTTTCTTTGTCTTTCTTGAGCATGAAAGGCTGGTTGCCAACAATGAATTCAAATTTCTAGAGTTACACTTCGTAATGGAAAATGCTATATCAGATTACTTAACCTTCTATGAAATTTATTTTATCAGATCTGAGAATTAGTGTTGATACAATAGAGTAAAAGCAGATGGAAACAAATCTGTAAAGAATTTCACATAAGGAAAAATTTGCATATACACAAAGCCCCAGTTATTTGATTAAATGCTATGTTGGTAGTAGGTGCTATATGACTTGGCAAAATCTGAAACTGCACAGTAAATAGCCTTATATTACAGGCAAATTCAGTCTTGCGTGATGGGGTTGAATGAAAGGGGTAAGGAGCTGATCTTGGTGATCAAGGAAATATTTCCTACTCCAGAAAACTTGCCTATTCATGTAGTAACTGTTTTATATGAAACAAAAAGTATGAGATCCCAGGCAAAAGCTATAGTATCTTTTCCTCATTATAGGTCCCAGAGCCATAGTCAGCTCTGGGACCTGTAACTTCTGCGGGAGTGAGTTGAGGTCTGAAAAATCTTAACAAGTTTCGTCCTTACTGGGTCCGGTGCAGGATGATATCTAAGTTCTGCTTTTCATCCTTGACCCTATTTTAATAGGCAAGAGTCCCTGGCATACTGGTATCTGCAGAAGGCTGGAAGTGAGTCATGCATAGCAACAACCTTGCTATGTCACATGGGACTTTTAATGAAGACAGAGTAGTGAAAAGCAGCTAGAGAATCTTTATATGCAGCTGGATAAAGCAGATGAAATATCTATAAAGCAGTTTTCAAGCTCAGAGTATATGTTTAAAAATTGGTTTAATCTCTGTAAGTTTATGTCTTATGGTGACATCTCAGACTTTGTAGCCTTTATTAACTGGATGTAACTTATTGGGATCTTCTCTATGGTGGATCTTTAAGACTGAGATGTCCTTGTTGATTTCTTAAGGAACTGCTTGTTTGTGATCCTTGTTTGAGGGACCCAAAAGGCACATGGAATGTCGCAGTTAGTGTCATAGCACTTCTAATCTAAGGCTGATGAAGAAAATAGTGGCAGTAATGATTTGAATGTAAGGCCTAGAATTTCCATCCTGGTGGAATAGAATCTACCAGGTGTCGCCTTGTTGTAATTGGGTGGTGATAGGTCTTGAAATTTCTGTCCTTATAGAGAAGCCATTTTCCATTTCTTTGTTCATATCTATTTGCCTTTCTATGGAACATTAACTGATATTCTCTCTGAAACAGATTTGTACCTTTTCTGTTGACACTGTGTGGTGTGGCAAATAGTATGTGATCAGTGAAAGGGAACCTCCTTCTCGCAATAATAATTTTATTTTAAATTCAGCCACCTTCCCTGATAATGCCAAATTGGTGGCAATAAATGCCGTATATATAGTGTGTGTTTTTCAAGGGCAGAACTTCCAACTTGAATTTCTTAACTTTTTTAATGAAATGAAACAAACTCTTCCTGTTGAATTTTATTGTGGTTTAATATTAAAATGGATGGATAACAATAGAAATTCTAAATTATCTGCTTTTCATAACTATTTGATAACTATTTCATAACATATACAGGAGCTGTATTGGTGATTTGGAAAACTTTAGTCACTAAGCTAAATGTTAGAACTAGAATGTCATCTTGCTTTTAGTTACTGAGACTGAGAGAAGTATCAATTACTTTGCCACACTATCAATAGCGTGAATTTATCCTGGAGATGACAAGAAACAGCACAGATAAGTGCAGTGTGTGCTCAGAATATGACTACCTAATGTTAATTTAAATAAAGTACACTAAACTATGGGAGTGTAGGGTACAAGTCTTGTAGTTTAGTTATACAATTTCATTTTTTTCGACTTGCAGACCTAGAAAATAATTAAACAGTCACTGGAACATACAACATCCAATACTGATTAAAACCCAAACAATGTAACTAGGAATGCAATAAATGTCTTCCCTCTCATCTCTAGTTTCACTGCCAAAAACTGTACACCTTAAATATTTTTATTTAAATGTAGACCTATCTTTAAATCAATAAGCTAGGTGTAGAAAGGATCATGTACGCCATGACTTACTGGGGGAGGGGTTGTTTCAGAGGCTTTCACATAATTTCCATTACTAAGGAAACCACTTATTTTGTCTGTGCATGTTTTGAATAGATCTCTCATTTGAAGTCTGGTGCTCAGACACAGGATTGCGTTATAGCACTGAGAAAGAGGCAAAAGGAACAAAAGAGGCATAAACCCACTCCATCTTTAAGGAATATAACATATTGTATTACATGCTTATGGAAGTGTACATATCTACATATATTTGAGAGATCTGTCTATATATGTATGCATTTTGATTATTTTGTTCCTACAAAAAGCAATGTGAAAATATTAATAAATTAGGCAGGAAAATCAGATCTTGTTACTTCTGTACTTTGCATGCCTCTATTGTAAAAATATTGGAAAAATCTGGCATACCATTTAGATAGCAACAAATAGGGGTCCTGATTTTCATTTCCTGAAACAAAACATAGTGTGAGATTGAAATAGAAAGAAAACACTGTCCATGGTTTTGGATAAAACAAGGCTGTGAGGATGGCTCTGCATTCAACATTTGATCAAATCTTTGCTTGGAAAGTGAGTCTGTTTTGGCAAAATTCTTGATGAAGTGTAAGGCTTGACTGCAAATACACACCCAACCATACTTATATATATATGTTATAGTTGGGTAGCACAGCTATAGCACCCAAAATGTAGCACATTTTCTCTAAGTGAATAGCACATATATTCTCTGCTGACCAAACACTTGTATTAACATGCAATTGAATTGATAACCCTTCTATTACCAATTATGTATGCTCACCTGATATGCTCAGGAACAAAAAGTTTGCCTTAGTACAGCCAGATGAATCTGGTTTGATATGTTTAAAGTGTGAGTATTTACATAACTTGGAACTGATTTCAAAGTATCCTCAAAGATGAAAATTGTTCACTAATACGCTCAAAGTGTCAGAGAAATGTAGAAAGCCAGGAGATTACTAGAGATCTGTAGGGAAATGAAGTTACTAGTTAATAAATGTTCTTATTCTGCATGTTCTACTATGTGAATTAGTTTATCAGTTAATTTTTTTTGCCAAACGGGATAGAAAATTGAAGACAAAGATGGGAATTCCCATCTACAAAGCCCTTGGCTCTATAGGGGCATGTGACAACAAAACCTATACTATAGAAAGTTAATTTTCCTTATGTTTTTTGTGTGTTAATGCCAATTTATTTTGAAATTAAGGAGCTTCAGTCATCTGATTACCATCTGATATATCTGATGAACAATTATTTGTAATATATATTGCATAGTTCGTGAGCCATTTTGGGTGACAAAAGTTTACTTTTAAAGCTAATATGCCTCAAAGACATTTATGTGTGTGTTTGTGTGTACAATTAATAAGCAGTTCCTATAGATTTTTTTCTGTAAATCCTTGACTGTTAAATGCATGGGAAAATGACAGCGGTGGTAAAGCTGACATGTCCTTGTCTTGACTTAGTTGAATACTTTTGGGTAAAGCAAAATAAATGACATTACACAGAGATATCAGAACTCATTTGTCTTGGCTAAGAAATATAAATTTTTAATATTTCAGAATATTTTTGTTATTTCAATACTGTAGTGGCTATGTTTGCTTTCTACTGTTGAATTGTAAGAATTCACAATATATTACAAGGAACATTAAAAGCATTGCTATTCATTATCCTTTAATTTATGTTTGCAGCAAGATTTAAGATCTTCAGTGTTTGGTTATACTGACCATTTCATTTATTGTGTAACTGGTGTATTTCCAAGAGAGTGCATTCAGCCTCTAACTCCCATCAGTATTATAATAAAAGAGATGAAATCAATATTTTTAAAATAAAAATATAGGGATAGATACTTTCAGAGAAAGTTAACATCTGCTTTGTTACAAGACTATCACCTGGTGAGGACCAGGCCATTTGATGCTGAGAAATAATTAAGAGTTAATAATTTAATTGGGAATTCTAATTACCAGAGAAGAGGAACTTACATTTTGTAGAAATTTACCTATTTGGTAACTGTTTAAAAGTATCATATAAAATGCAGTAGATAATATAAATGATTGTTTACTTCCAAGTCAATCTTTTGATGACATCACTGTGACGAGAAGGCAAAGGACAGGTTGAATGGGAGAAGGACAGTGGTTTTCCTACCTATGCTCAGAGGAACATAGAAATATCATTCAGAAAGGCTGCTTGAACTTTAATAATAGAAATGGGATTACACTCTAAGTCGTTGATGATGGAAGGTCATTTGGAGCTAATAAAATGTAATTCTGTTTTAAACTTGGGGTTATTAGAACTAACTGAGAGGATAAACACATCTCTGTATAACTGGTTGACCAAGATGTGAGAGCTCGCAGTGTGGCACAGCTGGGAAAAAAAGCAAATATGTCTGAGGATGCGTCAGGATTGTTGTTCAGAGTTGTTTCAGGAGCAGTAAGGAGCTGGCCACTTCACTTAGAATAATTAATTCAGTTATGATTTTTTTTGCGCTTGAAAATCATAGGAACCCAAAGTGGAGCACATGCAATTAAATACTACTCAGATGACAGCAGAGCCCACATTACAGAGGGGTTTATAAAACCTTGTCTTGTGTAGTGTAGGAGAATCAGGGGGAAAATAAGATTCCTGCTGATAAATACATCCTGCTGGTACATAATGAGGAAAAGGTAGCAGAAGAACAAAATTTGTGTGTGACTGATCCCAAATTTAAGAGTGGGGTTTTTTTTGTTGTTTTTTTTTTTTTTTTTCCCTGTGAGTCATCACATCCTGGGATAAATTTCCAGTGGAAATAGTTTGGGTAGAAAATCAAAGCAAGATCAATCCAAACTAACCATGACTCAGGTGAAATAAACCATTAGCAAAAAAAGCCCTCTTCAAAGATAGTAATTGGTGTATTTATAAAAGAGGTGTGTTTACAAATAGCTGACTTCTTGCCTACAGAAGAAAAAGCTAAACTTAACATTTTTGGAAGATCTTTCCATCCCTTTTTTGCTTATCAAAGATTAAGCCTACTTATCAGATTTCTATATAAACCCAGTCCTTATCTGTGTGTTCTAAAATCTATTAAACTCTCTTTGATAATTTTGAATTTTTGTGACAATAGGAATTTCTGACTCCTCAACTGGTGGAGTTTTTCAAAAGCTGTTAAGACAGCTTTTCTCAATATTTTCCCAGGAAAGTATAAATAAAGCAAATATGAGTTTAATATTTGACATTTACTTGTAATTATAAAGTAGTGGTTTACCTATCTCTGGATGAAAACAGTTCAGTGGCACTATAGAAAGTTCAGAAGAAAAAAAGGAAACTAATATCCATATTTAAGTCTTTTATTTCCACTTTTCTAGATAGTTCTGGAAACAATAATCCTTTTGATAATAATCTCTAAAACAAATTGTCTCAATCTAAATTGCCTTAGAATTAATCCAAAATTTTTTTTCCAATCTGCCACTTTGATCACTAAATAGAAGCCTTCCTCAGCTGGTCAAGTACTCTTTTTTTTTTTTTTTTTTTTTTTTTTTTTTTTTTTTTTTTTCTGGGTGTTNTTTTTTTTTTGGGGGGGTGTCTTGACTTTTTATTGTGGCAGATTATCTGAGTTCAGTTATAAGAAAGTAGCAAAAAAGCCTTAAATGCACCAAAAAAAAACCAAAAAAAACAACCAACATATCAGCCTAACTATGTTGTATGCAAAATCTTAAAGTCCCAAAATTGTCTAACTTTTTTAGTGTGATCTTTTAGCACTCCTAGTTTTGCTGACATCTACTTTTTCTGAGTACTGTAAGAAATAGCTGCAATAAATCCACTTTTTAGATACATCTGTATTTCTTCCTAGGGCCTTAGGTTGAATTTTTCTTTAGCTAATAGGCCATTGATATGTTCAGCCATCTCCTGAAGTGGCTTTAATAGGCAGGTACATTAACTCATTTCATATTTTTCTACAGAGAGATATTCATCAAGGTAACAAACTTGATGATGGAAGAGCGTATTCTTCTCATTATTGCTAATTTGAATGTTATGCCAAATAGGCTTTTAGGAACCAGAACACAGATAGTTATGGCTTTAATGAAATAGTAATAACATTCAAACTGGAAACCCAAGAAGTTAAAATGCATGGGTCGAAGAGGGAGAAATCAAACTGCTGATGCATTCTCATATTTTCTTAACTGTACTCTCAGGACACATATTTTTGTCATGGCTTCTGTTATGTCACATGGAGAATATTGAACTAAACATAAAGGAGACTCAATATTGCTATTTAAAAATGTGCCTCAGGAGTAACCTAAATGGTGAGTAATTTGGTACATCAGGCAGGAGTACTAACTTTTGACCAGGAGAGGAAATTCTAGTAATTCCATTAATTTCACTGATCTCTCCTGAGACCATCCTGGTTCTGGGTATGAGCGCAACTACTT
This sequence comes from Sterrhoptilus dennistouni, assembly GCA_013397095.1. NCBI lineage: Eukaryota > Metazoa > Chordata > Aves > Passeriformes > Zosteropidae > Sterrhoptilus > Sterrhoptilus dennistouni. The sequence goes on along the minus strand of VWZU01011663.1, from coordinate 2,228,282 downwards.
TTGGAGAGAAGCCAAATTTCATTGCTGCCTACACTGCATTTAAAAGCCTTTAATTGAATATTCCTATCTGAGCTAATTATAAACTAACTTCGGCTTTGAATCTTACTTTCCACAGATTCATCTTTCCAGTGCCCAGTTTTTTCTTCCTCTTTGTGATTGTGTAAAGAACATGCAATTGCTTTCTCCCACCCTGCCCCTAATTTTTAGAAAAAGCAGTTTTCTGCTTTTCTCTGAAGTCTTTGCCACTGGCTGTTCTGATCTTTGTCTCTGCTAGCTTCTGTTCAGAGGGATGCAGGTTCCAGTCCTCTGCTTCCTCTTTCAAGGTGTCTTATGCATCACACGCTTTCAAGGATGTCAGGGGCAGGTCTGTGTGTAATCTATTCCATCCTTTGGCTGTGGCAGAAAGACTCCTGTAATCTTGGTCTAAACACTGGTCTGAGATGGTCTGCCTTATTAGGGCTTAACACAGGCCAGTCTGACCCTAGGACATTGCTGCCAGCCTAAGACCTGCGTAACAGGCTCTGTTTCTTTGGATTTCCCTTTTTTCCAATAAAGTATGTCCATGGGCAGGCATAAGAAACATTTATGGATAAGTGCTGCCTAAGCAATAGCTGCCTCTCACTCTCCTGGAGTCAACTGCTACAACCCCATTTCTCAGTTTAAATCATGGAAAGGTAAAATCATGGGTGCAGTCCATTTTTCTTCTTTTTGGTGGAAAAGAGATGAAGCAGGTACATAAATTTTTCATGGGTAAATGCTTTGGAAGCTTGTAAGGCAAATAAATTGAAATGTCAGTATTCTGACTTGGATGAACTGCTGAGAAGAACTTTTACTTGGCATATACCAGTATGGCTTTTTCTTTGCCCATGATAAGCACAACTGTACTCAAAGGGTTCTAGGGCTCTGATGGCACCAAATATCCATTGTCTCTCTAGAGAAACCTTGACTAAGTCTCTGCCTTTACTAAATTTTGGTTCTACAGAGCTTGAAGGTTTATGTTCACAATTTACTAAAACTCATTTAAATATTTATTTAAAACTGGTCTGACATCTTCAGTATATTTATGATCAACACCTATTTCTGTGCTTTAAAGACATGTTCTGCAGCTTGCTTTCTTTTTAAAGAAGTGAATCTAAAGTCTATGATCTTGACTAAGGAGGAAAGCAAATTATTATCTCTATTCTTAAGTTTTTATGGTTCTTCTGTGTCAACCTTAGTGGCAAAGGATTTTTAAAGCAAATCAAATAACAAAAAATGAGGCTCTTTTTCTTGCAGTGGTGCAGTGCTTCTCTGGGGGCTTTCACCCATGCTTCCTGGCTAGCTCGAGCACCAATGCCACAATAAAGGTACAATCCTGTATTCTGGAATACAGTTCCCATCCTGTGGGTCCTTGCCTCAGCAGAAGCATGAACAATGTGAGAAATAAAGGGATGGAACTCCAGTGGGGAACTTCAACTGGGTTTTATTAAATCCACACGACGTCCTCTCACCCAGGAGTCAGCCCACTGAAGCCCACTGAACTCCTTGGTTTTCACCTTAAATCTGGGGTGGGGGAGTAGGGAGGATACAGCTTGGAACCAATCCAGAATGGGAAGGGAGGGACCCTGAACCTTAATGACAACCCATAGAACAAATCAAGGAACAAAGAGAGAAGGAGAACCGAGAACTGCCAATCACTGACGTCCTCACCAGAACTTTCTAGACATCAGGGGGAGGCCTTGCAGTGACAGACAGGACCCAGGTGTCACATAAATGATGATTGATTAATAACGATAACTGGGCTAAACCATAATGGGGTAAAACATGGGATACATGGGAAAACCCATTGTGAAACAATATAAAACAAACAGATGCATATAGAAAACTGGTAAACACACCACTACATCTTCCCTCCCCCTTCATATCTTAACACAGGAGAGTTAAGTCATGACAATTAAGTGAGTTCAATACCAGAAATGGGCAGGGTCCAAAAAGGTCTGGAATTTAAAACCAAATGTCCCCACACATAAGCTGTCTCTTGCACAGGTTTGTGACTGTGAATTACTAGCTTTGCCTGCATTAGTTTGGGCATAAATGTGTCACAACCTTTAAATAAGTATGATTAATCAACCCTTTCAGAAGAGCTCTAGTATTCAAGAGCTCTGTAATACATAGAAAATCTTTTTGTTCTGAGAACCATTCTTCTATTATTTTACCTCTATGTAAATTCTGTCAATATTAAAATTTTCATAGACTTTTAAAAGGGTTTAAAGAAAGAGAGAAACTGCTTTTAAACAATGAAATATTATAGGTCTTTATTTCTGAAAGCATTCAATGGGCTCTATAAACACATACCTCACCTTTAATACCATGTAATTCTGTATTTCAGTAGTTCAATGGGATAATACACTGGGTCTCTGAAGAGCTTGTGGAAATGAAACATTTAGCATCAGCATCATGGAGCTTAACTGGAAGTTCATTTGCAGTTATTTATTGATAACAGCTCAAGGAATCATAGAATCATTCTCACTTTCATTGGCAAATCATTCCCAAACATACTTGTTGGGAATGAGATAGATGTTGTAGTAAAATGTTTTACGTGATTGGGTTCAGAGCTAAAATTGTAGAAAGAGAAATTTACTACTGGTTTTCTTGAAGCTGTGAAAAATCTGAAATGGAGGCTTTCAGGGTGGCAATTACTGCATATCCTGTAGTCAGTTTTCCAAGGCCTATTGTAAACTATTTATATGCTTGGAAACCAAATTACCTACAAGCTTTTAAAAAAAA
>VWZU01011663.1:2183258-2225496 GCA_013397095.1 Sterrhoptilus dennistouni | reverse complement strand
TTTTTTATTCGAAAAAAAAAAAACCAAAAAAATTTTAAAAAAAAAAAAAAAAAAAAAAAAAAAAAAAAAAAAAAGGTGTATACATACTACATAATAAAATATATAACATAATGCATAATACATATAAAACTGGAAGAAATATGTAAGTAAAAACCCAGGGAAACTGTTGGTTTTCTTGAAGAGAATTTGTGAATTACTGATTTCAGTGTGATCAGAAATTCACCTCTTATGTTTAAGAAATATTTATATAAAGGTATTTTAGAAAGAGGAATAGAAGAAATAAGTTATTTTGAGATCTACAAGTCATTAACACTTAATTTTCTGTATATCATGCTGGATGGAATTTGCTGTAATCCTTTATCTATCTTGCTATTTTTTGTATGTGTGCATCTGTGTGTGTGTTGTGAGATATGAATTTCTACTGAACTTTGTTTTAGATTACATAAGTATATCTGTAGATGAGATGATCCCCATACTTAGCTACAGCGTTAAATTAGCAAAAAACTCTGAAAATATTTTAAATTGCAATGGAAGAACAGCAACATTTTGATTGGTAAAACTGCCCTTGATTGCTATTTGTACAATTACCGGCAGCAGCAATAGTAGGGTGCATGCCATTAAAATAGAAATAAAAATATACCTTTTCATAAGGAGGTGGCTCAGGAGGAGATGAATTTGTTAAGTCTTAATCCTGGAATCCATTTCACAGATTCACAACAGGACTTTACATGTAACAGGAGACTTGGTTAACAGCACAATAAATTTGTCTGCCAGGTACTAACTGTTACCTTGTTATGCTTAGAAGTTGTGTCCTTCCCCCTTATTACTGTTTCATCTGTTGTCTGTTTCCTATGCTAGTATTTGGCATGATTTGTCTGTTTTTTTCATTTATTCCAAACAAAGAAAATTGACATCCAGATTAAGAATATGTTCTGTTGCCTCGAATACTTCTTTTGAAAACAGAAGTTAATTGTAACTGCTCTTTGTGTGTTTACCCATTGTGAAGTAGTGCTGAGTTTGAGTGGGTTTGCGAGTTGTACAAATTTTGGCCCTCAAGAAAACACCACTTAGTCTTTTTAATAACTTTTCTGTATTGCCAAAAGGTTAATTGTGTCAGAACCTGTTTTCCATTCTCAAGTCATGTAATAACTGGGACAGTTTCTCAGCTGCCACCTTGGCGATAGAGTTTGTTTCACAAGCCTTACTCTACTGCCTTCTGTCCTCATTAAATTTTCATGATTTTTTTTAAGGAGAAGTTTGTCTTTATACACGTAAGTAATTAAGTCATAAATATTTGGACAAGAGACTTTATCGAATGATGTATTTCTGTATCAGCAAGTATGCCTGCACTCTAATGTGACAAGATGGTCAATGCCTATTTCAGTGCTGCATAGTAATGTCCAGAAATGTACCCAGTATATTTCTTCTCTTCTTCTGAAGGAAAGGCATGGTTTTTTTCCCTGAACTTTCCTAATTGACCCATTGAGCCATCACAATTACCATAAGCTCATATTGTGGAGTCTGGTTGAGTGAATATTTTAAATATTCCCAACTCCTAAATACCTTTTGAACAATTAAATTGGTGTATTGTTTTTAACATTGAGTAGCAGCGACTTAGTATATGAAAAGGAACTCAAATTTGTTGCTTAGTTGTTCATTATTGATACTACTTATCATGGTTTCAGGGCTGCCCACCAGCTAGCTGTGCCCTGTGGTGATATGATGGAGTTCTTGGCAGGTCTGGAATTTCTGGCAGGAGTGTGCCAGCAGGCGTGGAATAAAGAGAGTGGACTCTTGCTTGGGCTACCAGGCTTTATTGGTGTTCTGGCTGGACCTTGTGGCAAAAGACAGGCTCCTGGCTTTAGGTCCCCCTTTTTACCTGGCTGGGTGGTCCTCCAGAACGGGAAACCAAGAACCAACAGCAAACAAGGGAGAGCGTGACCCAGAACAGGGAAACTTAACAGGACAAAAGAAAAAGGTGTTTCCCCCTCACCCAGGCCGAATCCTAGGGCTTTCAGCTTCGAATCTTCCAGATCTAACAAGGTGATTGACAGTGTCCCTCAGGGAGAAGACCATCAGAGGGTAAGGGGAACGGGTACTAGGAACAAACTATTTTCAAACAAATATAAAACATAACAAAAAGCATACAAAACTTTAGAAAACCCAATCACACACCGCTACAACTACTTAATCTTAGTTTGTATTACAATCCATTGATAAAACAGCTGAAAAGAGAAGAAATGGAAAAGAAAAGAGCTGCGTGGTTGTGCCTCCGTGTCTCCCTGCTGAGTCTTTCTGCACATGTGCATGCAGTCACACCCAGTGTCTCAGGCAGTCCTTGGCTCTGAGGTGGGTGCAAGTGGCTGTTCACAAAGGAACTGAGCAGTGCCCAGATCAGGAGTGCATGGCTGGAAGTAGGGAAGAAGAACAGTAATAACACAGACAGGAAAAAGGTGAAAATTATCTGGTCCTTTGAGTGCAGCAAGCTCTTACCAGTCTGGTACTGGGCTGTAAAACAACCAGATTAACTTCCTGGTTGCAGTTTTTCCAACCTTCTGCCATCAGCAGCTGCATTTCCATCCCCTCCACGGGATCTTCTCTCTGACCCTTTGCTTAGCCCTGTCAGGAGAGTGGTGAATGATGATGTACGTTCTTAGCATCCTGAAGCAGCACAATGGGTGATGGATCAAGCAAGTGCTGCAGCCAAGGAAAGATAAAGGCTAATAGCAAAGAGCAGATTATGGCAGTCATAATGCCTGTTAGACACACTGAGGCAAGTGAAGGACTACTGGGTAATGTCTTTGTAGCAGGCTGATGTGTCTCTGTGTTACATCAGTTGAAAGAAGCACATCCTCCCTTCGGTTTCACTCTCATGTTGACTGTTGGTAGAACTTGTATGATAAACTGGATAGGGGAGCCAATATGGGGCCGCACTTTTTCACACTCTTAGATTAGTGTAATTCAGATCAGCACTACTGAAGTTCATCTTGAACTGTGGCTTATTTGGAGTCAATAGGAAATATTTCTCTGAGTGCAAAAATAAAGGCTGGAAAACTGGCTGATAGAAAAAGATGTGAAAGTCAGATTAAAAAGTCAGAGAAGGAAGGGTGAGTGACACAAAAAGTGTGTAGTGCAAAGTCTAATTAGGAACTAATATGGTTTTTCTGTTGTAAGTTGGGAGTTATAATTGAAAGTGTCAGAGGAAGAGAGGGATCTGGCTTTATTAGTCTCAGGGTGACTAAAGCCATAAGTGTGACATGGCAATGGAAAAGGACAAGTGTAAAGACATATCAGGATGTATTACAGCATTTTTAGAAGTGGAAAGAAAATATTAAAGGCAATGTACATGGTACTGGTGGGATTTCATCTGAAATTCTGTTTGTAGTTTGGGTCACATATGATTGAAACATGAATTCTAAAAGGAGGAAGGGCAAGATGGGTAGCTAGAGTTGAGGAAATAGAGATTCTCTCTTAGGTATTATTAGGAATTATTATGTCTCCTTGTAGAATAAAGAAATGTACTATCTTTTTATTATACTCAAAGAGAAATGCACTGGCAAAGTGAGAATGTGTTTAAGCTGTAGACAATGTTAGCAGAAGAGCAAATTTGTATTTGCCGGCAATGATGTCTTGTTTCGTAGAAAGGAAGGACAATAACCATCTGGAAGTGAAATTCTAGAGTAATCAGTAAATGTGCTGGGTAGGTTTTTTTTTCTCCTAGTACTGTGAAACAGCTTGATGTTTTTGTCACATGGGATATTAAAAATAAATAATTCTAAAAGCTGGAAATTAGACTGAAAATAAAGGCTCTTTCTTTCTGACTTAAAGAATTTTAATCTCCCCCCCACCTTATACTAGAAATATTAGAGGGTAGAGGTGAATAGAGAGGAATCAGACATGCCTTTTTCATGGAGGAAAGAAATTGGATATAATTACTTATATTCAGTGAAGCTGAGGTTTATTTCCTAAAACATAAAGGACAGATTTTCTGAGTGAAAGTTGTGTATTGCAGTAATTCCTCCCTGAAGCCTTCAAAGCCCCAAAAGTCAGGCTGTACAAGGATATCTATTATGAGAAATGTAGTACTCTTTAAGGGCTGTAAACAAATAAAAAGATTCATTTTGTTCAGTGGTTCATAGTATTTATACAAGTTATAACACAAACTATATATGTTTTTTCTTTAATTATTAACAGCACTAAGTAATAAAACACACTAAAATAGGTGGCAAACCATATTCTTTTGGATATCTTCTGCTATTTTGATTTGGTTACACCTCTAGACACAAAAATAAGTATTTTCTATAGATACTTTTCTATAAATATTTTATCATTGGTGATGGAAATGTTGGTATTTTTGTTTTTGAGGAAAGTTGACGTAGTTGTGTTCACTAAATGGCTTCCTCCCTTAGGTATGTGGACAGTTGCTTTCAGAGAAACTACCAGCTTAAAGAATATATATTTGAAATACAGAATTTACTCTAAAAATTTCTTTAAAAAATAAAGATGCTTTGCATGCTTTTCTAAATCTCAGTTTCAGCCAAAGCGTACATACTCTAATGTTTTCTTTAAAATAAAAATACTCTTCTCACACTAATTTTTGTAACTGTACACTCATTCCAATAAGCCTCATTGTGTCTATCACTCCAGTTTTGCAGTGAAGAGTATCGAATATGTTTATAGTCAACTGATATGATATAGATAGCAGATGTGACTGTCAATACATATGAAAATTGTGTATTTCCATAGTTGTTAATCACATCTGTTCTTATTTTTATTAAATAGTAAGGAAGTTGAATACATCAGTTTTCTGACCACTCTGTTTTTAAAATTTTTCGTGCACAAAAAAGGAACAGCGCATGTTTTTATCTGGCCCTAATTCCACAAGGCCCTTAGGCTCAATTCAAGAAGGTATTCAAGCCAAGAGAGCCCTATAGCTCTGGCCTTAAATGCCTTGATGAAGCATGGCCAGTTAAAGCAGCTTGCTAACATTTCCTGTCATGGGCAATAGCCTACTCTACTCTTACACTCATTGGCCTTCTCTGCAGCTGATGGGTTTACTTAATGCAGTTACTGCTACAAATCTAGGTGCATTTAGGAGTCTTGCAAGGCACATCCTTTATCTCGTAGCCTTTCATGCTTTCTTGGTTCAGGGGCCCCAGTTTTCATTCTGGCCCTCAATGGTTACCAAGTAATAACCACCTATTACTAGGTAGTGATTTAAATTATGAGTGTGTAGGTATAATGGGGCTGGGTGACCAAGGCTATTTTAATATTTTTCCTGTTTCTAATTTAATGCATTTAAATTTGTAAATCTGGAATTTTAGTAAAGCTGTATTTCTGTATTCAAAATATATCTTGGCAGCACAGTGAAGTTAGTTTATGATGAGCATTATTTTATGTTAAGTATTCAAAACCTTTGAGCTAATTGTTTAGTAAATGTCAGTGCAGGCCAATATTGAGTCTCTGGAGGTTAGACAGAGAGGTGAGGCTATTCCTCAATTAACTCTCAATTCCATAGTGAGGATAAAAAAGAATATTGATTATAGTGTTTGTGTATAGTATAATAAATTCTTTGTATGCATTTTAAGGGTTTTTTTATAAGCAAAGAAGTGATAATATAACTCTCTGTGGACAGGGGCCTGAGGCCTGGTCTTGGAAAAAAATTAACCTGAATAATATTTGTGTAGTGTTGAGCCCTTATTTTGTAAATGTTGTCAGTACTGTGCCTGTCACTATTGATTGTTAAAGAAATTTTGGTTCATTAGATTAAAAAGCTAAAAATATGCTACACCACAAATGCAATTAAAAGTTTGTTAACAACATTTTGTTTTAATCTTGTTTTTCGCTTGTGAGCATTCTCTTGCTTGTTTCTCTTAAACAGAGTATTATGCTGAAATAGGTGAGAAAGTGAGTGTTCACAGTGGTTTTCTTACCTTTTAAATTTTCTATCTGTGGTCACAAATGTTGTGTGATGTGTAAGTGGCATTTAACTGTAGTATTTTCATTAATATTAAGTAATGAATAAAGGTAATTATATGGATTTTGATACAGTGTAAGAGATATGGGCTTTATTAGAACAAGAAGGTTCAATCTCTTGGCGATGGACTTTCTTGCCATGTTTTTTGTCCTTTTCTTTTTGTCCTCATCTGTTGCAACACTATTAACATAGGCATATTGACCGTGGCTGTAGCAATAAAATAATTCAATTTTGTCATTATTTTATAATATAAGGTCTTATAATTTTACTAATTTTTCTTCTTCTAATGTTTCTATTGCTCTTCAGATTGAGAAATTATCATTCTCAGTCTCTGAAAGGCCCTTTTAACCACCACATCAACCCATCTATTTTTTTCCATAAATTCATGTGATGTTTTGAATATATTAGATTTCCATAAAGTGTTCTGTTACAAATGATCATCCCTATCAGAAAAGGCAAAGCCACAATGACTCGGCTCCTCCGTAAGGGTTACACTGTAAATTAATTTTGTTATGTTTGTGTCATTATAAACCCAGGGGGCAGCTCAGCCCCACACAGCTGCTTGTGCACTTGCCTCGCAGTGGGATGAGGGAGAGAATCAGATGGGCAAAGGTGAGAAAACTCATGAGGTGGGATAGAGGCAGTTTAACAGGGAAAGGGAAAACCATGCACTCAAGTGAACACCAAGGGATTACATCAGCACTACTCATTGGTGGGCAGCTGTTCAGCCATGCACAGGAAAGCAGAGCTCCATGCATGCCAGTGACTGGGGAAGACAAATGCCATCGCTCTGGATGTCCCCATCTTCCTTCTCTTTCCCTTGGCTCTACGTGCTGAGCACAACGCCACATGTTCTGGGATATCTCTGTCAGATATCTCTGTCAGTCGGAGTCAGCTGTCCTGGCTGTGTCTCCACCTTGTGCACCCCAGCCTCCTCACTGGTGGGCTGAGGTGAGAGGCAGAAAAGGCCTTGACCTTGGGTAGGCTCTGCTTGGTTATCAACACTGGTTCTAGCACAAATCCAGAACACAGTTCCACACCAGCTACTGTGGAGAAGGTTAACTCTATCCCAGGCAAAACCACCACAGTATGTGAGAAAGCAATATTCTAATAGAAGGACAAGCTCTCAGCTTGTGTCATAGTAACTGCTTATTTTATTGGAAGTGAAGTTTGATTTAGCTTCAGGAATGCTGGCCTATATATCTTTGCTTATTACTATGGGAAAGAGGTCTCAAATGAATACTAAATTTTTTGTAGAATGTCTGCACAACTTTCACATGTAAAATTTTATAGTGGTGTTTTCATTAGTTGTCTTTCCTTTGAAAGTAAAACTACTGGAAATTGCTTGTGACTGGGGTGACATCATGAATTAGAAAGGACATGAATTTAATCTTTTGTAGAGACAGCTGTGTCTGGTATTTTAATATGGTTTTGAAGAGAAACAAAGGAAGGCTAATTAATGTGTTTATGTAAATTCTACAGATGACAGTGTTTAGCCACAGTCAGTTCTTTACCATGGAAGCAAATGATGGTTGTCCTGTCCATGTCTGTTGCAGTGATTTAGGGCCTACCCAAACATATAATTAAAAAATTGAATACTGTGGTTGCTAAAGACAAAAGCAATTAAACAAGGGAGTAATAAGAAGAAGCTTCTGACAAAATAATTTTATACTAAACAAAGAAAGAAAGATTTCTGTTCAGATGGTGCTAAGTAATTGAATTGCAAAATATAGAGCCACATTATTATGACCATAAAACAATAAATTTTGTTCTATGGCAACTGAAAAAAATGTTTAAGTTTGATAACACTGATAAATACAGATGTGCCACTGAGAAGCATACTTTGCTTTATGGAAGTGGTGAAAAGCTTTGTCTACATTTTCAAAGGTCTTGCCATACTATTTTGATTTCATATTTCTAGCAGTGGCAGTAACAGAAGCTCAGCCAGGGGGAATAAAAACTCAGTGACCACCCGCATTATTGCTCCCATGCTCAGCAGACTTAGAGCATTGGTCAAATTTCTTTATACTCACTGTGTGGTGTGTCAGCTATTGTTCATGTCTTAATTAATTTGTACCTTTAAATTTTGAATCTGTAACTTTCTAATAATGCTTTCTTCCAGTTTGCTCTGCAAATTGGTTCTAAGATGCCTATAATTTTAAGCATTCCTAATTCTATTATTACTGGTCTAGTTTTGATAAAAATCAATGGTAAATGCTTTGTCATAAGGACTTATACAGAGGAAGAAAAATATGAAATCTAAAATATGAAATCTTTGTAGTTCTAAGGTTCACCTTTCACTAAGATTCAAATGGAAAAAACAGGCCACAGAAAGTCAGTAAAGACAAGAAAATACTCAGAAAAGGGAGTTTTGCAAAGATAGTAGGAGAAATTATATTATGGATTTCTTGACAGAATATTTATACCATAAAAACAATTATATAAAAGATTAAGAAAGAGGAAATAATTTTTAATACACATATTTTGGGGCAAGTATGATAAAATTCAAAGCAATTAAATATTTTTTATGTTTTTATAATGGCTAAATTTCATTGCAAAGCAGGTTGTATTTGGAAATACTGAAGTGAGATCAGTAACTCTCCATGTCTCTTACAATAGAGGTAGAGATCACTAGGTCTTATTTTGTTCCTAGATGTACCTTCTGCTTAAAAAATCTTTATAAGAATGATCTCAACTACTTATATTTAGTTGTGGGATGTCTTTCATATAAAAATATCATGTCTGAATTTATTGCAGTTATTTGGTTGCTTTCGTGATACTTCTGACTTAATATCCTATTTTTACTTATCCTATTTTACATTCCAAAATTCTTCAAAGCAGATAGAATAATTCAGTATTGTTTAAGACAAGAACCAGATTTTCTGTCTGGGTGTGTTATAATTTCTTCCTTGAAAATTGAAAAACATTGCTTTTAAACTGGCGTGGGGAACCCCTGTCTTAAAGATGTTTTACTGGAGACCAGTGAAGCTATCCACTGTATATAGTTAAATGTGCATTTAGACTGACTTTGTGTCACTACAAGTAGGAGTTTTGGTTTTGGATTTTCTTATGACAATGACAAGGCAGCTGCAATGCATTACTTTATCTGAACAGAGGGATCAGTGACATTGGGACAGCCTTGGGTGTGAAGCACTTTGGTTGCCAGTTGAAATTAGGCCAAGGAAAGAAACAAATACAAAAACTTGCAATGAGATGAAATTTTCTTTTGCAGAGTGCTACATTTTTATGAAGTGAAAAATCAATATGTAGAGGAACATTAATTTTATTGCGTGCTAAAACTTTAACAGAGTGAGAGAGCTTGGCTTAATGCAGCCTTTGTTGGAATAAAGACAGTTGGGATGAGTCTGCTGTAGTCCTGAGAGCTGCTTCTTTCTCAGGTGTGCCATATTTAAGTTTTGCCTATTACTGCAAATTACCACTTCATTGATTCTTGCTGATACTAAAGATCTATAGATGACATCTCATTTCACTCTAAAATTGAAATGCCTTTAGATCACTTTACATCAGAAGCTGTAAAGATAAGTTTTGGATACTAAATGTGACATTATAAAGTAGAATTTAAGGGGTTTAAACATCTTTAGATTTTAATAATGTAATTATTCACTTTCCTTATTGTTTGAAATCCAAAATTCTTTAACTAGGTGTAGGATCAGTCATATAGTGAATCAATGTATGGTAATTTTTATATTTGGGTAAACCATGTGTTTTCTATCTGCTAGACTGCATTGCTTGGGCCTGGTTTGTAACAATAATTTATCTACTGTACAGGGTCTATTCCACAGGTAGTTGCTGTTGTGCAATTTTCATTCCTATGACCTCTAGAATTCCACACAAGATTAGAAATGTTTCTGATACTTTTAGCAGCTTGAGCTATAAAACAGAACAGTGAAATGTCAAGTCTAAGACTTTAGTTGACAAACAAGATTGATAAAGTATTTAAAAGAAAAAAAAAAAGCTAATTTGGCCTTATGTGTCCAACAGCATATTCCTTTTAAGAGGAAAAATAATAGTTAAATTATTAATTGAGTCTAATAATTCTCACCTCCTTATTTTGTATGAATTCACTTAACTTGAGTTTGGCTTAGATAAGTAGTAAAACTATACAGAAACTGCATAAAAGGTTTGTCCTTGTGTTATTTCCAAAGCAAATACTCCTGTGTAACATCAGATGTCCATTTGTATGTATATATGAGAAATGTGGATATCTAAAGTTGTATGTCTAGTGATTCTATATTTATTCTTTAAATTAACATGTATATACTCGCTGATACATAACAAAACTAAGACATCAACTTTTTAATGATTCAGGATTAATTGCTACAGTTGTTATAATTTCATTAAATGAACCATAGAAAACAGGACTTCCTGATGCCTGAGTTGCTTCTATTACAGCTACCTCTCATCAATGAAAAATCAGCTTTATCTAAATTATATCTGACAGTTTTCTGCCTAACCCAGACTTAATAGCTTTCAGTTACTGAGTGGTTTAAGCTAGAACATATTTCCTGAATTCTGTGATAGCACACGAGTCAGTACCACAAGTCAAATGGCATTAAGTTGTGGATTTTTTTTTAACCATACTCTCTCTTTTCAAACTATGCTACTGACATTTAAGAGTGAGATTGCACTTTTTCTGTAATTAGACTTAAAAAAAAAAGAAAACTTTTTTTAAACAAAATCCGTTACGATTACAGACTACTATATAAGGGAGATAGTTTATATTTCAGTATTTTGTAGATGCTTCATTGTTATATAGATCTATTAGACACAAATTTTCACTGTTGTGTGTGGTAGAAACACATTCCTTACCAGACTATAGATGCAGTGCATTCAAACATACATAAATCAATAGCCCAAAATGTTGATGAAGAGGATTCTATGATGAGCAAAAGTGAGGACAAAGGAAGTTTTGTTTTAAGAGGGAAACATTAAATACATGTTTATATGGTACATATATATGCTTCTCTGTGTGTGTTTATGTATTGCATATATATACACATATATATAATTGAGGTTATGTGTTCATATTATACATGTGGTCAAGTTATAGTTCATTGGACTTCTTAAAAATAAATGTTTATATATAAACTAACGGATTAGGAGAAGATTAAAGAAATTACTGTAAATTATTTTGTATGTATTAAGACCAGAGACAGGAAGGAATATGAAGGCTTATTATATGGTAAAATTAAAAGAGAAAATATGGGTAGAATCTTGAGGAAAATGTCTTCAGAAATATATATTAAGTGGAAATTATCTCCAAGAGGAATGATGGAAGTTCTGTTGTTAGCACATTAAGAGTTTCACCTGTGGAATACTAGAAAATCTACCATGGAGAACAATCTTGCTCTAGAGCACAGAGGGCATAGGTGGCCTACTAGGCAATTTTATCTGTAATACATATGATTCTATTTTTTCTGTTCACATTTTAAGCCCCTCTTTTCAAACATGCTTGTTCTGTAGGCACTATTCTGAAAGGGTATGCTGGAGAAAGCAAGAGGTGTAGAAAAAAGACAGTATTCATTTCATGTGCATTAATCAAATATGCACCCGCTACGCTAGTACTTTCCCAACAATGAAAAACACTGTTACTTTCCTACACAGAGGCAGAGGTTATAAAAAAATTGGGAGTATGAAAGAGATGCTTTATGTACAGAGTACACTGCTTTGCTTTAAATGGAGTTAGATCCTTCGGAAGAATTTTCATGTAGGTTTTATACAGCTATTTTAATATGAGCTAATGGAAGCCACCAGGACTGCACATAAAAAAAAGAAACTAGAAGGATTGTATAAGGAACATTTTATTTGAAATTTTGATTTCATAAGAGATTAAACCAATTTATCTACCCTTAAGCACATGACCATTTTAATTGACTTCAGTAAGGTCAATAAATTTTTCTTGTAAGGCAAGTAATTGGGTACGTTGTGGCCCACTGGCTATTGTTGAGATCAAGCAAGATGTTTGCCAAACAGCATAACACAGTACTGGTACCTTCTTTATATTTGGGAAAGATGCAAAAATATGTTTGCAGCAGGCATCTCTTCTTCCTTGTCAGAAGACTGTCTTCATAGTTCTTTGTAATAGGAGTAGTATTCCTCTTTGTTGCATTTACCCTGACAAATCACCGCAACCTTTGTCTTTCAGTTTTCCTTTTAGATCTTAAGTACTCAGCTGTGCTATCTGGTACATTATAAGTGAGAGGAAAAAATAAAGCTTGAAGTCAGAGTACAGGTAGTTTGAAAAAAAAGTATAGTACACTTAACTCTTGCCACATAATTTGATTGAGCCATTTGATCAAATAATTCAATCTCTGTAGAGAATGATTTCATGATGTATTTTAGAATGTCTGGTTAGTGAGAACTGCCTTAGAAAATGGAATAAGAATCACACTGGGAAATTTTAGCTGTCTGTTGCTGCTAATAGAATTTCATATGAGGAACTCTGTTAGGTTCAGCTTCTGAACCTCAGAGGGTGTTTCTTTAAGCTGGTCAACAAGAGCTGATGCTGTGTCTACTTGAGTTTCAAGTAGAATAACACTTACTGAAATTGTGTTTGTTTGGCAAGTGGTCCACCTTAATTCAAGCAATAATATTTAATCAAATCTTCCTTGAGAAATCAGACACTGTTAAAAGTGGATCTCTAAGAATTTATCTGGGTTTTAACATACTTAGTAATCAGCCGTAGACTAGGAACTCAAAATAAGGGTTACCACTTTTCTTCTGCATAAATAGACAGAGGAGATTATAATATTCTTTTCTGTTTAGTGTCTGTTCTGTCACTGATGAGTTGCTTTTCTTTTTACATTGGGCTTATGTTATTCTTAAGCATAAGTGGTTTTACAATGGAATAACACATCTGAGCCCTTGAATGTTAAGAATTGTGAGTGCAGCTATCCTGATTCAGAAATTTATTTGATTAGGATCAATTCCACATTAGCTCACATAACTACTCATGTCAGTGCTGCATAGGCTTACAGGGAAAACTTGTAGGGAAAACTTTACTGGAAACTGCATGTGTTTTTCTATAGCCAAGTGAGGTGACTTGAAGAATTCCAGAGCATAAATCATGATTAATTTCAGGGCATGCATAACAGGGTGATCTTGAGATCAAAACATTAAAAATAAGAAAGTAGTACTCCTGATAAGAGGGATTTTTTAAAAGATAATGGATGAATTATATTAAAAATATAATTTAAAACCATGAAAAGTTCTTTCTCTTATTTGGGTATTTATGAAGGAGTAGTTATTTCTACATATAAATTAAAACTGGACTAGAGTAGAAATTTAATTTTAAAATCCACACTGAAAATATTGGAAAAATATTATAGGGCAGTGATATAGTAAATCACCACATAGAGAACTAAAAAGATTGAAGAGTCTTTAGGCGACATTAAAATATACGTGGACTATTTTAAATTAAGACATAAGCATCTCTATGGGCACATGCAGAAAAGCAGGAAACAGGAATTATTATTTCAAAGTTTGATATTATGTTTGAAGATAATAAAGATTTCAGACCAAGACTATGCTAATAATATGATCCAGATAGGCCACAATATTCTTGAAGTGTAGGTGGTGATTATATATGGAATATAATCAGAGTTGTTTATAATATGGACAGTTTTTCCTTGGGTGAAAAACTGATTATGTGTAGTTCTTTATGTCTCAAAGAACAATTGTGAAGTTGTATAAACATTGTGCGACTGAAGAAATTTAAATACTGTTAGTCAGAGATACTCAAGTCTATGGGAAATTTAATTAAAACCTAGACATATTTACCATTATTGCTAGTCTTGTGATTGAAACACAAGAGCTGATCTACATACTGCAGTGTTATGCCTACAATGAAAGTTTGAGCTGCCTCTTTGTTGTTCTTCATCATACTAAAAGTAATCAACTAAATCTTGTGTTCTTAGTATTTTATTTTTACTTTTCTCACTCGATAGTAACCAGCTCTCAACTGTAAAATAAATGTATTCCTTTTTCTGTTAGTTGTAGGTACTTGTGGTAACAGTAAAATGTATTTAACCTCATTCCTACAGTCTGCTATTCTTCCGGTAGACAAATCTGTTCCATAGTCAGTGGTGGTTTGGCACTGAGGGTGAGGTGTGAAAGAATCTGAGTAGAGATAAGGTTACTTGGATTCAGAATGTTCAGTTCAGCCAACTCATGTGACTCAAAGTTGCAATGGGTAAATTTGAACTGACAACTGCAACTTTACATTTCATTTCATGTTTATGTATTTTTCTGAAGGTATTTTTGGTAGCATGTAAATAAAAGTGTTAGGTTGTTTCTTGCTAAGTACATTCAGAACTGTGAAGCTGCTGGTGTAAAGCCTTGTGTCCCAGCACATATTCATGCATTAATAATCTTTTGAGAGAGATGTTGCACATACTTGGATAAGACCTTAAAATAAAAACAATAGAGTATGTTTTATGCATTGAGGTTTTCATCAAAGTTTCCACAAAGTGTAATACCTGCCTGAATTATCTGGGATCAGTATCCTAGTTCAGACTAATGGGATGGTAGCTGGAGAGGGATGGAGCCTCACTGATTCTAAGCCATTACAGTACACACTAATTTCTGTCATTATCATAACAAGACAAACTTGGGAGATTTTCCAAAAACCTTTGTATTGTCTTCTGGTGAATTATAAATTTACAGGCAGGAACTTGAGAGTCTTTGGACAAATGTGACTCAGTTTCATTTTCCTTGAGCATGAGTAAATATCATATCATCTACTCAATTTCTTAAAAGGCCTGAATATAATACACAATCTAGTTAGAATGAGAGTAACATCAACACACGCTTCGGATTTTTTTTCCGAATGAATGCTGGTTTAATTGAACTTAGTATCTTTGAGTTCTTCAGGATCATTGCATGTTTTAAACACTAAAACATCTGTGCCTACCAGAACCCTCTGTGTGAGTTACTTAATACAAGTTACATGTTAAGTTGAAGCTAATTGCCTGGTTTTTGGAAACACTACTCTTCTGCAGGTACCAGGCTGTTTTTCTGTTTTCAGTAGATTCTCTGAAGGCTGTAAGGAGTCTACTTTCAAGTCATTTGCACTGTATATAGAAACACCCATCATTTTCCACTTTCTTTTTTTGAATTACAACAATATTTTGTTCTAGAAAAAGGCTTCCAAAAATAAGAAAAATGTAACAGGTTTATAGCAAACAAGTTCACTTTTAGTCAAGAGCTTTGAACCCCTGAAACGATTACATCATCGCTGACCTTAAAAAAAGTTAATTTCATAATTAGGGCAAAATTTAGCAGTAGCAGCAGATTTAGCAATAGTTCAGTCTTCATATAAAATTTTGTAGCTAAGGAAAAGGAATTGAAGATTCATCATAATTCCTACAAATAAAAAACCCAAAATATCTCTGTAACTTCTAAATGCATTAAAGAGAGGACATCAGAATATATTTATGCTGTTAATGCTATTTCGCAGTTCAATCAGTTATCTTGCTGTGTAATAAAAGACCCTGAAATTATAATGACCCTTCTTTTCAGAGTGTAACTGTAGGATTTTACTAGAAGACTGCCTTGATTTGATCTTACTCTTACTGAAACGGAAAATGATATTCAACTAATGCATCTGAAGTGGGTTGTTATACCATCCAAAGCTCTCTTGTGAAATTAATGGCTTCTGCTTCTTACCTCGATTTCTTCTGATGATTCTCCAATTTCCCTTGCCTTGCCTTGCCCTTGCCCTTGCCTTTGCCTTTGCCTTTGCCTCTGCCTCTGCCTCCCCTTGCCTCCCCTTTCTTCTCTTCCTTCTGTGGTTTTTCAGTATCTTTTTGGTGATATTCTAAGTAAATCTGAATCGCATGCTTCAGATACAGCATGTATGTACAAAACAAAGCAGACCCACCAAGATTTGAAAAATGTCAGGAATATGATTAATATTCTGTGCTATGTGTAGTAATTGAGGATCTTAGTCTTTTAAAGCAACAAACAGCTTGATCAAGAGAATCAACAGCAGAACAACATAAAGATTGTAATATATTAATTAATTTTTCTCTTTTAACCTCCTGCATTTTCAGGCTGATCAACCTGACAACAGTGTTCATAGATTGAAGCTAAATATCTTCTTCCTACCTGTAGGTAGTCATTAATGGTACCTCTTACTCAGTCTATATGTGTACTTTTTTCACTGCAAAACAGTGTCATAAAAATAAAATTTAAAAATAAGTATTTCTTTCTAGCTGCAAAACCCACACTTGTATTTCTTATAAAAATGTAACTAATGTATAATGCAGACTGTTTGTTTCTACATATTTTAAATTAATAATGAGTTTCTTTTTGACCTTTACTCTTTATAAAATTTATGAAAGTATGTTCTATTTCTCCTCATGTAAAATTTGCTGCTTTTAATAATTAAAAAAAAGAGGGAAATTTTATAGTGTAATTTCATACACTAAACAAACACAAAATCTGCAGTTGCCAACATGATAGATTTCTGATTATGATCTTGTAACAGAAAATCCTTTTATACTTAAGAATTTCCTGCAAATCTGGTGTGTTCAGTGTTCATATTTGCAGCTCCTTCCTGAGAAGACTGAGCTCTTGTCTTGAATTTATTTAGGCTTTATTATTCTGTTAGATTTCAGAGTCAAGTCTAAACTCTTGTGTTTAGTTGCATGTGTTTACCTCCAAAGTCTTTTTCATGTCTTCTTGTAGTGAAGAGTAAAAAGAATGGAGATTTAGACCATTGTTAGAAGTACTGTTTATTCAGTGGATCCCATGATCCTAGTTATCTTAAGATTGATATAATTTTGTCTTGACTCTGTTAGTTTTGTTATAATGTATATATGGACATCCTGCAATAAGGAACCAGGAAGAAACAAGGAAGCAAAATCATGGCAAAAACAGAATAGTGAAACTAAATGATTGTTCCATACAGAATTCTTCTGCTTACACTATTTGATTTGAGGTAGATAAATAATAGTTTTTCTTTCACTATAGCATCTGCTGGCTTTTAGTGAGAAGAAACATAGTTGTTTTATTTAAATTATGAGCTAGATGAATCAGATTTAAGTCAATTGACAGCCTCTGTAACAGCAAAAATGTTTCTTGTCAACTGCTGGTCATCACTGAAGTTTTGGAATGGTTCAACTCTGCTTCAATGCCTTATTTTTAATCTGGACACTGGTCTTTTATTAATTACTACATAAACAGAAAAATACTTCTCCCCAAGTACTCATCCTTGAATCCCAACTGCACTGCCTATTCAACACTTACTTTCAAATTTGCTAATAGCTTTTGTCCCTAACCTTCCTTTTTTAGGCAGGTGATTGATTGCAAAGATTGGCACAATAGTAATGAAACTCATCCACATCTTCAGATGAACTTAGTAGAGTTAAGAATTGAGCTCACTTTGGTAGAAACCAGGCTGACCATTTGCTTGCAAATGAGTGTTTTAATGAAAATTGGTGGAAAATATTATTAAATCCTTTGGCACCTTCTCTGCACTCTGTCAATATCCTTTCCTCTCTTTAGAATGGCAGGTAAATATTTTATTTGTTGTTCTCTCACTGCCAGTGTATTTATAGGGGTTTGTGTTCATATTAATCTTGTTGCTTTCTTACTTGTATTCCATAATGTGTGTTGGTTTTTCTTATTTTTCACTGTGTGCTTTTGTGCTTGTCATACTTTATGTTTGTTGAAGATCTGTGAAATATCTGATTTTGTGCAATTCCCATGTTTGTCTCCACTGGAAAAAAATTACTCTTTTAACTTACTTTTGCTGCCTTTTCACTTATTCATCCAAATTTGTTTGCCTTTTGGAAGTTTACTGTTTTATTTTGCTGTTTATTTCTTCTCTTTTAAAGGAATAAGGACTGTCTAAATTATTCATCAGCCTTCCACCCATCATGTCATTCTCAACCAGCTAGTTCCTTGGGGTTATTATCCACCTCTAGAGCAAAATACTCTAGAAGCATTCCTCATTTTTTTCTTTCTAGCTCTTGTTCAACTGTAAATATTAAATATATGTGAAACTGTATAATCTTTAAAAAAATAGTATTTTTTAAAACTCATCAGCGTTTTTGACGACTTTGCTGACCATTATACCTTTTCCTGTATTTCTTTTCCAGTGCCTTTCCTTTTAGTTAGGATGCCATCTTTCCACCACAGCTTGTGCTTTGCTTGGTTAGTTGCTGTCTGGCAAAAATATTCATAAATTTCGTCTCATCATTGCTTATATTCATTCATTTTTTAATGTTTATTATCGTGACCTGTCAGAATTGTTCTGTTGTATCCTGGGAGCAGGGCCATACATTTGCCTGTCAAGGATTTTCTTAATGAGGGATATAGTGCCATTGAACATTACAGCAGTTGACAGTCTTAGTAGCAATGGTAGTAGCAACAGCTGTCAGGTGGTGCTGGGTCATGAATCCTGTTTTATGAAACTCTGGCCTGTATAATTCATTTAGAAACCACCAGAAATGCTCTTTCAAAAATTTTGGTAGTAGTGAAGAAGTTTTTTTCTGTGGTATATATAACATACTTTATAGAGGTGTTTCTAGTACCTCTCAGGGACATACTTTAGTGTCAAGTTCAGGAGACAATTTTGTGAAAATTCTCACATATAAAAATGAGCTGCTTTCTCCTGTAATTTGAATGCGGAGGTGATTGTCTGTGAATGCATCCAGTGACACTGACACAGAGATATCACAACAGTGTCATTTTTGGTGACGGTTCATGTTTCTGTTCTGTATTCCAGTAACATGTCAGCTCTTAGGTGTTGTGAGAAAGAGAATTTTTCATTCTTTTTGGCTCTATTGCCAAGGTCACTGATTTCCTCGGGTATTGCTGCTTATTGGTCCACTGGGAACCAGGGAAAAGTGAGTCAAGCGCTCATTTCACATGGGGCACTAGACAGTCATCATGTGGCCTGGGAGAATCTCCATCACTCACTCCAGCAGCTGTTTCATACCTGCTCCAACATTTATAGATGGACCCGTTAGCTAGTGCTTGGTTTTGGAATAGGATAGAAACTATTTGGCTTGCACTGTGATTTCCTGGCAACGTGAGAAATGGAAGTGGTGAGTTTTATTACCAACATCCCTCATGGGCCTTTAACCAACAACTCTGACGTCTTTGTATGCAAGCAGTGGATCATTGCATAAAAGAGGAATGATCTGAGCCTGGTGCCAGGCCCTGACCTAAAGCTGAAGAGCACAGTATGCCATTATCTTTCCCTGGAGCTATATAGTCTTGCTCAAGAATTTACTCTGACATTTGTCCTGTCTCTATAGATTAAGCAGTTTGCTGTTTGCTGCAGTCTCACTATCAGAGAGTAATGTGCTTTGTTTTTTGGGGTTTTTTTTCTCTTTGCTTTCAACCTTTATTGCTATCTAGTAATGTAGCAATAATTTATTTACAATATATTTCCTCGTGTGCTTTATATATCTCATAATATAAACACAATTGAAAATATACTTTAAATGATTGATGTTGCAGTACAAATAGAAAAAGAAAATGGCTTTGGTCTCTAAAAGTAATGAAGTAGCTGATTTAATACAGTGCAAGTCTTCAGTGGGATTATATCCTTGTAGTATCAAAGAAAACAGTAAAAATCATTATAAATATATAAATCCCACAACCATTGTAGGTGTTCAAATGCTAAAAATAAATATACTGTAATTTGATTTGATATGATATTTCCTTGATAAATAACGTTTATGTGGGTGCAAAATCATAACTTCAAAACAGTAGTTTTACCTGTGAAGTAAGATATTTTCACAGTGTGATTAACACTTCTATTTTAGAATTGTAGTGCCCAAGTAACTGGAGGCATTATAGTTTGAATATTGACATTGTAGACCATGGAATTCTCAGTTGTGAAATGGTATCTCTGTAACATCATACCCTACTTTATTTTTTTAGCTGTTTCATTATCACCTGTTGAATATATTTTACAAATAATTCTTTCATGGTTATAGGAAAGGTGGTATAGGAAATATACTACTACATATCTTTCCTATACCAGGTATTTTCCTGGTATAGGAAACATATACAGCAGAAACAGTCTTTAGATCCACAGAGTATATATAGAATAGTAAAAAAAAGGGAGACAAATGTTTCTTCCTTTTGAGCAGGTTGCTATTTCAGTTGAACCTGAGAGTTTTCATGAAGGTCTTCATTATCTATCGTAAGATTTTTTTAAGTGTCCCACATGTTCTTTCTCAGGTCAAGAGAAAAATACATGAAAAGCTTTGATTTTTTTCTCCCTCCTTCCCTGCCTCAACCCAAAATTAGTTTTCACTGAGTCAGACTATTGTCACTGATATCCCATTTTAGACCACTCTTTGTCTTTCATGTTGGACATTCCTTTTACAACCTTTGTGTGCACAGCTTTTGCCACAGCAGTGTGTCATATAACAGGTGCAATTCAAAACTAAAGAAAAAGAAATATTTCTAAATTGAGAAAGGGAAAGAATTATATTACTGATGCATATAGTTTTACAATCTTTCCCTTAAAAGGGAAAAAAAATGAGGAAATTTTTCTAAGAGAATGAGATGCATATGGGAAATTTGAGATAATTATTTAATGCTGTTTTCCTTTTGGAAGAACCTCTGTTAGGTCAATAGTTACAGCCATGCTTGTGTAGTACTATAGCTGCATTTTGCAATGCTCCCTTTTCCATGTGGATTTTATAGTTAATTTCTTGTGTTGGTTTCTTGGTATTCTTTAGAGGATAATTATTAAGATTCAAAGATGGTGACAGCTGCATTGCTTCTGCTGATTGCAACAGGTAGTTTGTGAAATTTGCAGACCAAATATGTCCTGAAAATATTGTGACAGTTTGCTTGCTGCAGTATAACTTGCTGCTAGTATTTTTTATTTGGAACTGTATGCAAAGTAGGGAGTGACTAGAAAGCAACTATTATAATAGTAGAAGTACCACATGTATTATAGCTGGCAAAGCATTTTTCTGTTGTTTGCAAGAGGTACTTCAAGAGTCATATTCAGAAATTTATTATCAAACAATATTCAGCATGATTATTTTTTCCTTTGTGAGTATTTTTCCAATCATGAAGAAAAGAAGATTATAGGAGATTAGAGAGTGGCTGAAGAGCATACTTTGTCAGATATTTGCTATTTCACACTAGTAGCTATTTATTTGTCACATGATTTGTCGAAGTTTTAAAATTCCTGATCTTTCAAATTTTTCTCAATTTAAGTTTCATTAGCTATTAAAGAAGATGTCTTTAAGCAGTCTATTAATTGAAAAGCTCTCTATATTTTTCCTATTTGTTACAGGTCTGCTATTTGAAATGAAGCTTAATATAATCTAAATAAGCATCCTCAATGCTTTCAAAAAAGATGATCCATTTAATTAATTTTATATTGGGACAAAAAAAAAAAGCTGTTAAAACCAGAAGCTGCATTAGAAAACCCTGTCACAGTTTTAGTCTCTGAAATTACTATCTTGTATTTGGGGTTTTGTTGTTTGGTAGTCATGCAAGTACTTACCAATCCTTTTATCTGACTAGGTATTTGAAGTTAGGGGAAGGAAAAAGAGCATAGATGTTCTTTTCTTTGCTGGCTTGAATTTTCTTCTTGTACTTGGTCAGTGGAAGAAGATTGCCTATGACCTTAGTTTTGCTGTAGTAATATAGCTCTGTAAAAGGAGTGCAAATTTGCCCTCTTTGTCTGGGAATCCCTGTTGGACACTTTTCTTACACTACCTTTTTGTGATTGAAAGTTTTGTCTCTGTGGGACAACTTCTATGAAACTTTCCTTAAAAAGTCTGAGACTCAAGTGGTCTAATTAAGACTAGGATTTATGAACAGCACAGAAGCTGCTCAAGATTAGAAGAAATGTTTTGCATAGCGTATCTAGCCTGACACTCTGCGAAGCTCATCTAGATAGGTCTCCCTGGAGCTTAGTTACAATGAATAAAAATACATTACATTTATAAAAAAACCTTTATTTCCTTTTCTTCTCAGACTTTTTTTTAGGCAGCTTAGTTGCAGAAATCTTTCCCTTCAAGGGACTTGGCCTTTCTTTTCTTTCCTTATAATCCACTCATTTGCATTTGTGACATTTTCTGTTGTTATTAATTTTCAAATTGTAGTATCAAGTCACTATTAATGTATTTATGCCTTCCAAAGAGAGGTCACCCTCTTCCTAATGGCAGAATTCAGCATCTTTTAGAGACTCTTGTTGAAAGTAATTGAACAACACCTATGAGCTGGCATCTGGTCATGTCTGAAGTCAGGGTTGTCTCTGACAACCAAGTGGTCTTGATCAGTGACAGAATTATGTAGCAGAATCAGATGGGGATCAAACCCTTGTTGCTAAATGGCACCATTTTTGATCCCATTATTCATTATTGCCAATAGGACTACTTTTCTTTGGCAGCAGGAGGTTGCTGAAATCCATAAGAATTATTGCAACTTTATGCATTCCAAAAGTGGGTTAAAGGAATTCAGACATGGCAGAATGTTACAGGACCCTTTTATAATTTTTTTTCCCTATTTCTATCACAATGGCTGCAGGAAGACTGTGGAGTGATGCTGTTTCACTAAAAGCTGTGGTACAATTACCAGCTGTATGAAACCGGCAAACAGGATATGGATTTTTTTTTTTTAATCCAAATTCACTCACTTAGAAAATATTTTTCTTCCTGGATTTGTGAAAATTGTTTAGAAAATGTTCAATCTGATTTTTTGTAGAACATATGCCCAAAATGCTTTTTCCTTGTCTCAGGGCTATTTTTAATAGGAGAGAATTATTGCTTAAATCACACATCTCAGAACTTAGCAGACGAAACAAAACCCACAATTATTATCTTTAAAAATTAGCCCAGTTTTAATAAAATTAAAAGAAAATAGGCAAACAGCAATACCATAATGGCAGCATTAGTGTTTTATTTCTGATTGACATGAGTATCTTTGAGTCATTTTTCATATGTAAAGCAAGGTATCATATCTTAGCCCTTTTTAACATAGCACTGTTCAATATATTTAGCATTTACATACAGTACAAGTGAGCTCAATAGTTCATAATTGGTGGGTTCATCTTAATGGCATGGGATAAATCCATACAACTGTGTGGATTCCACATATATAAATACTGCTGGATCTACCCTGTGCACGGTACTCCTTGTGCTGGGATCAACAGGAACCAAGGCATCGGCAGGAACTGTCAAGAAAAAGAAATAAGCTGAGCCTGGTGAGTTTCAGATTATTGCCATCTTTCTCAAGAGAATATACAAAAAGTAAGGGACCACTGACTTTATTTGTAGGTATCCAACTGACTGAGCCCTGGGCTATAATTAAAGTACTCCTAGGCAGAAGGAGAGATGCAGTGTGTTCAAACTATGTTCTCAATATTGTTCTCTATATAAGAATGATTGTCTGACATTAGAACTGAACTTTTCAAAAAAACCAGTTGAATTGGAAGTCAGGTGTTCATGGTAGAGGAGCTCTGATTGTTGTAGGAGTTATTTTTTTTAAAAAATTCCATGGTTCTTTCTCTTCAAATAAGGCCTTTATAATGACTTTCTATCTATATATCTCTTTTTTTCTTAGTTTTATGGCTGTGGTAATCACTTTACTAAGCACTGAGCTGTACCTAAGCCTTGTTTTACTGAATTTCTAGTTTTGTGTCTTAAGGTAGATCTTCTGAAATTTATTGGCTATTTTTATACAAGTAAGTAACTTTTCTGTAATTGCCACTAGAATAGCCTGCTTTCAGCCCTGAAATCTAGTCTGGGTTGCAACTTCTGTGTTTTTACGTGACCCATTCATAATCCATTTTGGGGGCAAACAGTTTGATACACCTGTCAACATTACTTTCTTATATAATTATAGATTAGAAAAGAAGCTTTGTTTTGAGGAGTAGATACAGCTATTTTTTAAAAGCATACAGTGTTAGACATGGCTCAACAACTGAACCAGGAGCAGAAAATAATAAGTTCAAAGGTAAAAAAGAGGCCTTAAATAGTTTTCTTCAAAGGGGCATAGCAAGAGGAAGGAAAGATAAGTGGGATTTATTTGAGATGAGAGACCAAGAACAGAGTAGTGTACATCAGATAGATAAGTAACTTAGATAAGTAACTTCGGAATGTAATTTTTTTGTATTTAATTCTTAAAGGCATATCTTCCACCACAGAACTAATTCAGAACTGTTCAGAGTCAGTGGACAGTTTCAACTACTTTGAATGAGTTACCCAAAACCTGAGTATCTGTGCTGCTACAAAGAGGAAAGTCATATGTTCCATCCAAAGAATGCCTATATTGAATGGAAAGAAATGCCTGTTTAAGGCTCTTCCTGAAAAAGAAGAGATGCTGATCTAAATTACTGATATTTAAATTGATTTAATTATATTAGTGCAAGTTTCTCCATGTATACATTTGAATCTATTGCAACTGATCTAGAGGAAATAAGTTTACAATGTAGTCAGTTGCCCATTTGATGTCATTTGTGTATAGACACCACAATGTGATTTTGTATGTACAGTAGGGAAGTGATGGACAAGTCTATTATATTCCTCTAGGAAGAGAGTGTAGGAGGCATGAAAAATCATTTTCAGAGGGTACATTCCAGTTGCCTTATTGGTAATGTCTCACAATTCCCACTTGGAAGTTTTACTAGATTTGGTGCTTTTCAGCATCCAAAGACTAGGATAGTCTTAGACTGGACTAAGGGAGGAACCACAAGAGCAGTCTGCAAAAATCAT
The DNA here is from genome assembly GCA_013397095.1 of Sterrhoptilus dennistouni. Classification (NCBI taxonomy): domain Eukaryota; kingdom Metazoa; phylum Chordata; class Aves; order Passeriformes; family Zosteropidae; genus Sterrhoptilus; species Sterrhoptilus dennistouni. The sequence continues at coordinate 2,200,794 of VWZU01011663.1, read as the reverse complement.
CAGCAAGGAAGAGGCTGAGGTGGAGGGAGCACAAATCTTATGAGGATTGAGGCAACTGGGATTGTTTAGCCTGGGGTAAAGGAGGAAATCTGATTGCTCTGTACAGTTGCCTGAAAGGAGGCTGTAGTGAGATGAGGGTCAGTATTTTCCCCCAGGTAGCAAGTGACAGGACAGGAGTAAATGGCCTCAAGTTGCATCAGGGACATTTAGATTAGATGTTGGGAAAATTTCTTTATTTAAAAGATTTACAAGCATTGGAACAGGGTGTCTAGAGAAGTGGTGGAGCCACCATCCCTGGAAGTGTTCAAAACCCATGTGGATAGGGCAGTTGAGGACATGGTTTGATGGTGATCGTGGTGGTGATACTACATTGATGGTTATACTTGATTTTAGAGGTCTTTTCCAACCTTAACTATTCTGTGATTCTTTGCGTGTGCTATAACAGGGTGGAACTAACATGTAATTCCTGATAGTGGAGCCTTAGTTGCATGTGGGAAAATTGAATTTTTCACAGAATATTGAGAGTATTCTTTGACAAAAAAGCATGGTAGAGAATGGGAAAGTTTTTGAGGAATGATTGCCTGAAGGTTGAATGGAAGGATGATACCAAGTGCCAGGGTATGCAGATTAATGTGTGTTGAGGTTAACCTATTACAAGCTTGTAACTCTGATATTGTATGTTGTCCTTACATCTTGTTAAGTCACAATACAGTTTCCTGCAGAGGGTAGTTCAGAACTTTGAGGCTAGGTATTGAAGAACCTGACAGTGAGATAGTATCACTGAAGGTCTAGATATCACATATCAAAAAGTGATACACAATGTCTCATTTGATGTTCATTGTCATCCATGCAGTTTTCATGAACTCTTACATGTTTTAGTGAATGTTCACGTAGTGTGGTCAGTGGAGAAGTGTGAAGTATTCGTGAATATATATACATATTTAATAACTATCCCAAAGGTATCTTCCTCTTCTGCCAATTTGTATATTCCAGCTCCCGTACTTGTGAAACAAATTGTGTAAGATTTGGCAGTCAGAGTGACTTGCACTGAAACAGTTCTGGAGGCTGGATAAGATGCTTTATGTTTGCAATGCACCAACACGCATGCTCTATGCTGAATAATGCACAGCCAAAATTTCTTTAGACCCATCCATGGGAAATATTTCTATTCTGTCATCAATCTGGTAATTACCTTTTGTCCTTTTTCCCACAGAAGCCTTCTTAGCTAGATCCTGGGGAGAAAATGTTTTGTGCCAAACACCTGTACAGTCTGGCCCTAAAGCTAGTTAATCAGTCCAAAAATATCTCTTTTAGGTCAAGACGTGATTTTCCCATGGTATAAAGTCAAATATGTTGCCCTGAAATTGTCACTATTTTTTGTGTATTGAGAAAGTAATGCTGTGGAGAAGATTAGAAAATGCTCTTTGACACCATTTTTCAACTTCAGATATTTTTGTTGTATAAAATAAATTAAAGCTGCTTTTGAGTGCGGGCTGATGAAGAGAATGCAAAGATAATTTTGTACATTTCAGTTTTCTCATATTTTAGCTTACCCTTTCCAGAAGAAATTAAATAAAAACTGAGTTTATATACAGGTTATTGTGGTATTATTGTTATAAGGATCTATCAAAAAATCACTTGTCTCAAAGATGTGTCATTATACCAGCAGTTCGCATGGAGCTATTTGCCAAAACAAACTTGAAAACATCATTATTCTGACTAGGAAAATTCTGTTCATTATAGCAGCAGTTGGAGGCATTTTCTGTAATTACTTCTCCTCCAATGATGTTTAGGTTCCAAAGGGAGACTTGCAATGCTTGATAAACTTTAAAGGGAAATGACAACATGGTTTCAAATAGTACTTTGAAGAAAAAGCTCCTAGAACATGTCTTAGGAACATGGACCAGAAATCTTTTGTTTTCCTTCACCATGTTTCTTAAGATGGCTAGAAAGTGGACAAAAAACCCTTATAGAATTCTATTGATTGTGTTAAATATTTGGGAACTTTAAGCATGAATATGTATTTTAAAATATCAGAAGCATGATTCCACATTAAACTCTTGATATGAAATGATTTTAGTTTTCTCTGTCAAGTCTGTGCATGACAGAGACTGAGAGAAATGGGACTAATTTTTTTTTTTTCTGTGATGTGCTCATTTTCTAGGACAAATCCTTTTTTCTCTGTAGATGTACATATGGCAGAAGGAAGCAAAATAAATCTGGTTCCTCTTTGTAGAACGGAACAGGATGTGGGAAGCTTATGGTAGAGTGTAAGCGGACTGAGCCTTTCACATTAGGGACATATGCTTGAAGGGGATCCATCTGTACTCTGTGCAGACGTGTTATCAGGGCTCTGTGACTGCACTGGGCAGGAGCCAAGGCTGCTGTTGCTGCTGTCAGGGGCTCCAGCCTCCTCCCAGCGGGGGCTTGGAGTGAGTGAGGCTTCTGCACTCCCTTGGGGGCTCCTTTGTCAGACTGACCTTCTTCAAATTGATGTTTAGTTCACTCTATGTTTTCAGAGAATGATTTTTTAAAAATTTGTCCGCATATACTTGCTGTGAAAAAAAAATCAAAATATCCATTCTTGAGATGAGATCAAATGCCTCCCAGGAATGTATTTTCATGGGTGGATTTTGAACCTCTTATAGTAAAGAATTTAATGGAAACTCAGAACAGAACTGTTAGTTTAGTGTGCAGTTGTAATGTGTTTTCTGAACTGAATAGCATGCACAGTGCAGAGCTTTAAACCTAAGTGACAGGTAAATAGGAAAACAGGAACATATCTTGCTCTTGAACTTCTCTGTCCTTAAGCCTTTACTTAGCATGATGCTATTAACACTATTTTAATGGAGAATTATTGGACTCTGGGTGAATAGAAAAGTGATTCAAATTCAAAAATTGCATAAAATAGCTACCATTCACTGACTGTAATTGTCTTTGGTCAAGAGTCTTTTGAGGTAGTTTGAATGAAATTCAAAGCACACAGTTGCTGATTAAATATAATCTTTTCATTATGGGAAAAAGGAGGTTTATGTTTCTTGTTACTGGGTCATCTTGCTTTTATTTCATTTCCTTTCACTTTTCTTGCCGATGTTGTCATTGTCAGACCCAAGCAATTGCTGTAGGAGAGCAGTTATAATAACATAGGAAAAGAAATCCAATCATATTTGTATGTAAACTGCGGAACTGACAAGGTCTATTTTGACTAGCTGCTTCCCTGCTGCTTTCTGGGCATTGATAATATACTTCCATGTATTATCAGAACTGCCACAGCTGAGGTCAGTATGGATTAAACTTCACTACAGTATAGTAATAGTATGAGATTGCTCTTTCAGTGCACTGAAATAAATGTTTTCATTACTTTCTTAAAATAAATGCATTTGGTGCCTTGAAGGTAAGCAAACCCATAAAACTATCTTTAGAAGTCTTCACCACGTGTAAATATTTTCTTCTTCCTAGTGAAATATTATTACCCTTTTATTTGCCACAGTTACTGTCCTATGTTACTCTTAATGCCAGTAAGCACAATTTTTCTCAGGGCCAGAATCATATTTCAAAATCAATTTCTTGCTGTAGACACAACAGCTCACTATTTGTGTAGTCACAAGCTGTCCTACTTTTGATGTGCTGTGCTCCTACTGCAGTCTTGTTTTTTGACTAGAGTTATGGAGACTGTCTCCCACTGTGGAACATAGACACACTTCAGCCATTCCCATTATATTTTAGTCCTAACTGCCCCAGGAAGGAAACCTGGGTGCCTGTGCCAGAGAAGACATTTGCATGTCCCCAACTATAGACAGTCAAGAGAGCAGAACTTCAGGATCATTGCAGAGTCCACTCTTCTGCTCTAGATATGGTAGTCAGGTTGTGTCAGTCTTAATCAGAAGAAAATGGCATAATGAGCACACCAAATATGTCTCTGTGTCTGCTAATAAACCAGTTAGTAATAAATCCTCCAAATACTGACTAGAAATAGGATACATATAGATCTACATCTGTAGTGTAGGCTGAGAAAATTGTTTCCCTGCCTGATCTTAGGAAAAAAAGAAAGCAGATTAATATACTCAAAGATGCCCTCAATTCTTTCTTCCAGCATTGTCTGGAATTCTGTATTGTAGTAGGCATAGCTACTCTGCTTGAAGGCAGAAAGCATTTTTCCCAGTGGTTTCTTAAAAAAAAAAGCATCCTGTCCTTTTTTCTGCTCTTCTGGTACAAAAAAAAATTGTTTTTGCAGTTTCCACAAGAAATGTGTGTTTCCGTGTTGATGTGGTGATGGTGTTAATCATTGCTTAATTTTCATTTGGTGTCCTGCACAGTCAAGTCACTCTAGTCAGAGACCATAAGCCCTTCAAGCAGGTAAATCCTTTGTTTTCTGTGTTGACTGGTTTATACAGTGTTGGCAAATATTGCAAATAAAGACTGATTGTACATTATACAAAGTAAATGGATTTTTGGGGTAATTTAATTTTACATAGGCAATACAGGGGTGGCTAACTGGGTGTAAGTCATTCCAATAGAGAAAATACATAAAAAATGTGTCAGAATAAAAAGAGTGAAGTTATTTTCTCTTTAGAATAATACTAAAGAAGTAAAAATATATATGTAGTTTAAAGATAATGAAGTGATAAACAACAGAAGTGAGAGAAAGTAAATCTTAATAATTTATTTTCAAGTTCTTTGGTGAATAATATTTTGTCTATTTTAGTCCTATGAAGTCTTTAATGTCTTGGGAACCCTGCAATTATAATTGAACAAAACATTCAGTCACTAACTGACTCTTATTATATATTATTATTAGGAGTTGAAAACCTAACTCTTATTCATAGTGATGATGAGAGGAAAAATGCCCACCAGTTTTGGCCTTGTGACATTTGAAAGGAATTGTAATTTCTTGTTTGGCTGAACACTTCCATGACCTGTCTTCATGAATCATCAGCTTTTTAGTCTGTTGCTTGACTGCAGGAAATTCCTGATTTTTATTTTTACTTTTTTTCCCCTTGTTTTATTTTTCTCTTCCTTTCCCTCGCCCTTACCCTTTCCTTGTCACGTGAGACTCACAAAGCTTAAGCTTATTTTCTTTTACATGCAAACTATTCAGTTTAGCCTTAAATTTAATAAGAGCTTCATATGATCCTGAGAAGGTTCTACTTTCCTATACAAGCTTGCCATCTCAGAAGGAATTCAAACAGAAATTGAAATGCAATTTCCTTTATATGGGTATCTATATATTTATTAAATTAATGTAATGTGCACATATATGTGTATATGTAATGTAATATGCCATGCACACTTTTGCTAAACATTTTTACGAATAGTGGTCATCCTGTGGTTTTGCACAGTGCAGCCTAAAGCTGCTGAAACAGAACAGGTCAGATTTCACCTGGGTCAGGGGTTTTTTCTGGAGAGATGAGACCAGTATCACTATTCCCTTTCTTTTAGCAAAGGGTGTCTGTTAAGAGCTGACTAGGGAGTACCAACATGCTGCTTTTTTTGCTGATCTAAAGGCCCACTTAAAAATCTCTGTAGGTTATAAAAGCAGATAGGTTGACCTCCTGGAGAGGTTGTTGAATCCATGACTTCCTAAATGTTTAGAGAAAAGAATGTGACAGCCATAGATTTAGCTATTGTTAGGTATTGAGTCTATTGTGTTAAAATATCTTGCAAGTCACCTACAAGATCTGTTTATAAATAGAGGAATCATTCTGGAAACCACTCAAATGCTGTCCCCACTGGTTATGTTATATTTACCTCAGTATTTCAAGCTACTAAAATTGTTGTAGTGCTATAATGATGCAGTGGGGTAATATGCTATATCCTTGTTTCTCAAAGCTTTGGGAAGAGTAGTCAACACGCAGTTGTGCCAAATTCTTTACTGCCCTTTCTTTAAAATCTAGCAAAAATTAATAAATTTCAAAGGGGTTATTTTGGTTTTATCTCACACTTACATTCACTCAGAAATACATAAGTTATCCCAAGAAAAGCACTTAGTATTCCTCATTGGTATGTGAATATAATTAATATTCACTATTAATATTTTTCACTAAGCAAGTGAAAAAAATTTACATTTCAATAACTGTCCAATGCACCATGGATTTACTAGTCTTTTATTTGCAGCTATTTTGATCAAACTTGGCTCTGACATGCGTAAAAATAAATTAAGTCTGTAAGTATGAATGGTTATTATTTTATATTTGGGTGCAAAGTAGTCGTGTAATAATTGCAGTCACTTAGAATTGTAGAGGTATAGAATATCCTGAGCTGGAAGGGACTCACAAGTCTCATCAAATCCAACTCCTGGTTCTTCACAGGACACATCAAGAGTCACACCATGTGCCTGAGAGCCTTGCCCAAACACTTCTTGAATTCCTTCAGCCTGGTGCTGTGACCATTCCCTGGGAAGCCTGTTCTATTGCCCAACCACTCTCTGGGTGAAAACAATTTTCCTAATATCCAACTTAAGCCTTCCCTGACACAAGTTCAGGCCATTCCTTCAGGTCCTGTCACTGGTCACAAGAGAGAAGAGATCAATGCCTGCTCCTTCACTTCCCCTCATGTGAAAGTTGTAACTGCAGTGAGGTCTCCCCTTCAGTCAGGGGAGAACAGGCTGAACAGACCAAGTGACCTGCTCCTCCTACAGCTTCCCCTCAGGGCCCTTCACTATCTTTGGACACTCTCCAATAGCTTAATGTCTTATGTTTTGGCTCCCAAAACTGCAAACAGCATTCAAAGTGGGGGCCACACCAGAGCAGAGACCAGCAGGACAATGAAAAACATTTTTAAATGTTGAGGTTAGCTATGCTTTCTATTTGTTGTATTAATCTAGTTGAAATGTGCAACTCACATTTTACCCTTTAAATATCTATACATGCTTTTTAACATCATTACTGTATGTATGTAAATGTAATATTTGTAAAGGACTACTGATGTCACTGGAGACTGTATTTATTTATTCACATCCTCACCAATGTTAGATTGTGTGTATATTTGCCTTGATCTGTTGGGTGCATCCTTGAGAGTGGTTTAATTTTTGCAAGTGCTTTATTAGTAGCCTCTCTGATAGAGCAAAAAGCCCAAATAATGCTTTGGTACATGATTTTGAAGAGGAACCATGTGCATTAATATCAACTTTATTCCCTTATGCAATCAGTGGGCATCTTTCAGTTAGTAATAACTTGCCAAAGAGAACAGTGGCAGAGGTTGTGCCACTGTTATTGTGAGATTTAAGCTTTGGTAAGCCTTGTGTGGTGCTGGCCAAGGAATAAAAAATTGTTGTCAGTCTTGTATGTCACATTAATTTGTGATAGACTGACCCATATAGCTAACCCGTGGTAGCACATGAGTGACTCCATACAATATATGCTACATTTTCCTAATCCCGGAAATAAAATTATCTTAATCAGGGTATACACTGTAGAAAAAGAATGGGGATGTAATAAAGAGATAGCTGGAGCAGGGTTAAAGACGGTAAAAAATATCTATGCTGACAAGTGTGGGCATATCAATAGGTGATGTTGATTAGAATAAACAATGTGCACTGTGAGATTGATGTCTGCGTATATTACATTTGTATAATTCATGTCCATTTCCTTCAGATTGAAAACTGAAATGGCACATGATGAAATATGGACATTTCAACATTAATATTGATCATTATCTTGAATATCCAGTCAAATCACACTGAAGATAGTATCAAAAAGAAAACTCTTTGAATCATTGCCATTTTAGAAATTACCTAGGTTCCGGCTAGGTTCCTAAAAATTATTTTAAACAATGTTACTGGTTTCCTTTGGAAGAGTCATAATTATAAATGCTTACTTGTCATGACATAAGCAGAAATTGTAACTTCCCTTGACAAACTCCAAAGGGATGTCCTCACTGTTTTAAAAATGATTGATTGGGAGAGGAAATGTTCACTAATGAAAGTGGTGGATTAACAATCTATTTTCACAGTGTATATATATTGCTATATACTATTTTTTTTCTTGGAAGTCTAAATAAGCTGAAGATTTTTATTATATTGCTGTTGATGTGTTTGCTTGAAAGCACAGGACAGATTAGCAGTGCAGTTGCAGGACTGTGTTCAGATGGACAGTGTTTATGCTACTGGTGAGTGCTCATTCTCAGCAGAGATTGATTTCACTGGGCAGACAAATATAACTGCTCATCAATGTTGATAAAGGTTTTGCAGTTTGCCAGTGTGATTAGATTACAGGAAGATACCACAGCTACCTCTGTGACTTGCAGAATGTAAGTTACCGTATTGCAAATCAACGGTGTCTAAAAATACATGGGAAGTGTACAGTGGTGACTCAGGAGTGACAGTTGTATCCAGTTCATTATTTGTGTGTTTGCTACATGAGATGCCAGCTGTATAAAACTTGCTTCCACTTCTCAAAATGAAGAATATTTCAGCTGATTTTCTCTTATCTGAGAATCCAGCAGATGAACTACTATTTGATGAAATAACCATATTCTTCCTTATGTTCCTGTCTGAATAGAGCATTTAGAGAAGCTGAAACTGTGCTCATCAAATAACTATCTGCATTTTCGAGGAAGTGGTGAGAATGAATACAATTTGATACTGTCGCAAAATGTGTTGATCAGTAGTGTTCTGACATTTCTAGGGCAATAGTACAAAGTTTGCTCCCCACACATATAGGAAAAGAAAGCTAAATAGACCCTTTGCATCACAAAAATCTGTCTCTGGCTATGTCCAGGATCAACATCATATACTTTAAAAAATTCTCAAGCTTTATCCTGTAACAGGTTAGGTTTCTGGGGATTTTTTGTCTTGTTGTATATGAGGATTTTTCTTTGGAAAAAACCGCAACATTAATGTGATCTCAGGCTAAATATATTTTCTATAATTTCTAACATTTTCTGTACTCATGGTACTTAAATAAAGTAATAAACACTTCTTCCACTTTTTGCTTCAATTTCTGCCCCCTAGTGTAGATTATGTCATATAGTCTTCTGGTTTTGCTGTGTCAGACAAACCAATTTCCGTTAGTTGTTTTTTGTGAAATTAGTGTAACTCTCAATCTCACCATTGCCTTTCCTTGCCATGTGTTCTGAATTGCCTCAGAATGGACGGCTGGATGTGTATGTGGTATCGAAGTGGAACTCTCTGTTCTTTACTGCAAATAGGTTACACAGGTGCCTTTCACAGCTGTATCATGGTGATAACTTGTAGTCACCTTGACAGACAATTATGCCACATTTTATTCTGCTGCTTTTTTGTTCTTTTTGGATGTACGTTCATCTTGCATAGGTGTGAAAGGAAGAATTTAATTTTTCTGCTGTGTTTTTTAGGGCAAGACAGCAAATATGTAGTTTATAAACTAATAAAAAGGCTTGGTACATCTTTAAGTGCAAACAAGCTGGTGATTACTGATGAGGTTTTAAACCCAACTATTTTAATAACTTGTATAATATTTTTAAGGACACCTATTTTAACAATGTAGATTTTTAACAGTAGTAATTTTTCTATTGAAAAATTTTTAAGAGTATACATGTACAATTTTTCTCTATTGAAAGGAACTGTTGTGATAGGCTCTTGATTTTATATGAGTTATTTTATATTGTACTGGATCTAGCCTTCCTCAAAAAGTACATATAATTCTCTTTGCGACTCACATCTATGGAAAATATCTTGAATACTCATCTACAGATGCTGGAGCCATGACAATATGGTTAAATCTATAATTGACCAATTAGAGGTAAATTGCCAGTCAGCTTATGGCTAGATTGGCTTAATAAAGGGCATGATGATACAGAGATTTTATTTCCTAATTTTCTACACAAGTAAAAGAATATTTTTTTTTAAATTAGTATTGCCTTAGAACAGTGACACAGTACACAAATATAGTTCAGAACTTATTTTTAATATTTCTTCAGTGCCTGCAGCATTGCATACAAACAAAATACTTTTCAGTTTGCACTAAGAGTGCTCTATGTATGTAGAACTGATTTTCCTTAAGTTATTTTTGAAGTTTGTCTTACTTTTACTGAACAAAGCTATTTTCCTTCAAATGTTCACTTGGACCCTGTCAGTCAACTGCAACCAGAACACTTAAATGTTGCACGTGGACTGAAACTTATGACTCATCTTAGAATTGGTTAGCTCAGTAACTTCCTGCTTTTTAAAAACTTGAAAGCTTTTTACAATTTTCTGATGACATGCAGATGCCGGAATAGTGCTCTCAGTCTATTGAAAATAGTCTTGCATTTCACCGTCACCTTATGCAGGCTCCTTAAAGTAACCTGTAGCCCTAACTCCTCTCCCTCTCAGTTCCTGCACCTCTGTTGCTGCCCCAAGGTTTCGTAAATGACTTGCATGTGCCTTCTGTGTCCTTAAAAATTTTCATCTCTTACTATTTGTGTCTGACATCTGTGTGTTAGACAGAGTGGCTGTAGGAAGAACCCCATTCAGGATTACAGAAGTTTCTCTTCCTGGCATATCAGTTGTTTTTAGGGAGGGAAAAATCTTTGACTTTCAGATAATTCAAACTGGGTAAGCATGCAGCCACTCAGATCACAAAACTCAGAAGGTTTTCCCCTGCTGTCCAGCCATATGCCTTTAATATTACATATATGATAACCTGATGGTTCTTGTATCTATTTTGAGGACCCATAAAATGTAGAGCAGTAGTCTGTGTGCTGCAATATAGCAGGGACAGTATTGACATGATCTAAGTGACAAAGTAGGACAATCCTTTTTGGAGCAACATTCTGAGTGGGTATGAGTGGAACAAGATCGCATTTGCTAAGGGCAGAGAAACTGATGCTGCAGCAAATGAGACATGTGATGCTGAGTGTGCATCTGAGAGTTTTAAATGTGTGAATTTCCAGAGATAACAGAAGTAGAGAACAGACTATCTCAAAAGGAGAAGTTGTTTTGAAGAAAGTACCCAAACTTTATCCCACTTGAGGGTGAAGGAGGTAATAGACAAGGGCTGCATGATCTTGTGTTGAAACAAGCAAACAGGGCACAGCAGCATAACTGGAGAAGCAAAGGTATCTGGAGAAGATCAAGACTGTTGGACATTTTTTGGAAAGAGGTGGATTTGGAGACAAGCTGCACTGGGTCAGCAAGGAAATGACAAATATGTGAGGAGGTTAAGAAGAAGATGATTCCACATAGAAATTAAAGCTAACACAGGAGAAGAAGAGTATATAGAAACAAGAACTGAAAAGGGAGCTGATAGTGAACAGTTGAACATAAGTACATGGATATAAATACATGGAAGAGACAGAGGAAAAAAAAAAGGAAATCACTGCTCTGCCATTCCAGAAGAGATAATTGGTATAAGAAGTGATTTAGAGAAGATCAACATATCTTCCTCACCATCTGTTCTGACAGTGGTAAGGCAAGTAAAGAAGTTACATCTCACTGTAAGATCCCTGTCTTTAGAATGGATAAGAATTTGGAATAAAAAATAATGTGAATGCTCTGGATAGCTGTCAGGTGGCTCAACTGCAGCAGAGGTGTTATTCAGAGGTATGGTATCAGGATTAAGTTGGATGAAGAAAGGCATGTTTAGAGGAGGTATTACTGGAGCTTGAAGGAGGATGAGAGATCTAGATGTGTTCAGAAGGAAGAATAAGAGAATGGGTCACAATGTGATGGTGGAAAAGTGGTGGAAACCATGGACATGTGAGTGTACTTTAGGGGAGATAGGGTGTCAGTGGGTAGAAAGGAGAATATAAAGGACTATAAAGTGATTTCCAGTAAAAGCATGTGATTTGTGCTTCTGCTGACTGGTTATATGTTCTGTTTAGCAAGAAACTTGTGGATACTTTCCAGAAAAGTTTCCAGAAAAGAACTTTCAAGAAAACAGTAACATTCCATCATATTTTCATACATGATTTAACATAAAAATGTAAGATATAGAACAATATGTAAAATGAGCATTACACATTTATATGTCAGCCTTTTCTACTGCCCTATGAAAATATAAAATTTAATAAATGCTACCTTTATTTTGTACCCTGGGAATAGGTTTTTTGTTAAAAAAAGAAGATATGGCTTCAAATTTGTTTGGGCACATTGATTAAGAAGTCAGTTCAGTTTTCCAAAGTTGAAAATAAAATATATTGTTTACTTCATTTTAAGCAAATCTAATTACAGTACTCCTGTTTGTATAATTGTATTATTTCCTTTGGTCAATATTATGTGTTCCTCTTTTGCATTCATTCATTCATTCATTCATTCATTCATTCATGTTACCTTTGCAAAATCCTGCAAGAACAAGACCTTTTACATATTTGTGTGTCAAAATATTTATGAATGCCACCACCTTTCAATTTTCATCCTTTAAAAAAATACATATCCTGAGAGATATGTAGCAATCAGAGTATGCTGGAAAATAAGATGGAAGATTTTCCTCCCTGTGTTAGTATGAGAAGCAGAAGTTTTTACCTCTTATCAAAAGAAAAATAGGTGTTTCATTAGATTGTGGGATTTCTGTTAAACTATATACACAAATGTGGGGGTTTGTGTAATCTAACTTCTGGCCCCCTTCTGAGAGAGATTCCAAGGGGCACTCAGGCTATCTCCTAGCCTGGCACATGGCATGGAAAAGCTGGTTATCTGTACCCACAAAAGATACTTCTTCATTCACTTAAGAAGTCAGAATGAAGAGTTAGAGAAAGGGATTTTAGATACCGGAATAAAATGGAGTTTCTATGTAAATAAACAGAATGATGAATCAATAACACATGAAGCCAAACTGATTGAACCCAAATTAAATGTGGCCAACTCCATTTCCTTGATTAACCATCAGAGAATTTAACAAAAATATATTTAAACCTGCAATCATCTCTAAATGACAGAGTTATACTTAGAAAATGTTAAAACCAGAAAATTGTTATAAATAGATATATTTAGTACATTTGGACTCCACTTATGAAGGCTACGTCTGAAATAGCACTACTAGAATCACTTTGTAAACTGTATGATCTCCACTTCTGAGTGCCCAGTAATTTGACAGTTCTATTATATGAAATATGTAGTATTAGATGATATGGATCGGAATTGGAATAGGTAAATGCTACTTTTGAACTGATGTACTTACTAAATGCGATGAGCAGTTCAGGTACTAAATGACATTCTAATAGCTAATATGATAATAATGGTGAATATTCCTAAAGAATCACAAGTGAAAGAAAAAGTAATAAATGAGGCAAACTAGATGGAAAGACAATAATACTCCCTTTACAAACATATAATAATGATAAATGCTGAGTCTCAAGACAAGTAGATTTTTTGTTAGAAATGTTTATGACAGACTAATTTTTTATGACATCTTAGACTATCCTGAGTCAGAAGGGACTCACAAGAATCATCAAAGGCCAAATCATTTGTTCCCTTGAACATCTCAATATCACAAATGTGGGGTTTCTGATTAAAATGTTAGTGTTTTGGTATTTAGGACTTAATATTTTTTTCTTCTTTTAAAAGGCAAGGAGATTGATATGCTGGGAAAGGGAAGAATAGTACTTAGATGTAATTACTCAAGAAAATTAATTTAAATTGCGTAGGAGGTAAACCTTGAGTCATAACTGACTTGTTTTGATAAAGATGTTGGTTCTGTGCATAGATACCACTTTCAATTTTTTCACTTCTTTTACTATATTAAACACAAGTCTTTGAGCACATCCAGAAATATTATACCTTGTGGGAGAGAAAATTAGAATTTTTTTTTTGTTTGTTATCATTAAGTGTTTATTCCCCAATCACTAGTATGATTAGTAGAGACTTACATTAAATTCATTATCAGAAATTTACCTGAGTAAACTGAAGAAAACATGTTTTCCTCAACTCTTCAGAAATATACACTGTTATTAAAATAATAAAAAATAAAAGAAACCAACACAATGAAGAACAAACAAATACTAGTTATAAACAGTAAAGGAATATGTATAGAGTTTTAGTCTGCTAAAGATGATATTTTAAATTTGGTGAAATGGTGAAAACACCAGTGATGTCTTTTAGTTGTAGCAGTCCTTACCTTTCTTTCGCTAGAATAGTACTGCATATAAAAGTAAGCAGAGATCTTCAGGATAAAAATTGTTTCTGAAGCTTTTTTTTAAGAAGCTTACATATGGAAAAAAAAAATTAAAAATTGATAGCATTCTCCTTCTTTGGGTTGTGTTTTGTAAGAGGTGGCCTTAGGCCTGAATCCGAAGCAGCTGGCATTTAAGATGTTGCAGGAAACAAATGTCTTACCAGTAGTGGTGATGGTATTCCATCAGACCGTTTCAAGTGATTTTATCTGAAACAGGCACTGTATTTGATATTATTGCATTCAAAATTCTAGCCTCTGCAATGTACCCAATCTCAGGGGTATCCAAAGAACAAATAAGAAGTTACATTTCCTTTACTTCTATGTCTGAATGTCACTAATACTTGTTCTTTTTAGTAAATTCACAAATTAACACATTTCAACAATTTGAATTAATTTACGAGTAGGCTAACAGAGCTTATTTTTGTTTTTCTTGGTCGCTATTATATATATTATGCATTTAACTGACAAAGTATTCAGTGAAAACCTTTTTGGTTTTCCTCAGAGTTTATGAGAGACTGTTTCTTTGTTCTCACTTTCTTCTTGCTAGTCACAGCGTTTTCAGCTTGTTTTTTGATTATTTAAAAATTAATTCAACGTATTTTCATTGATTTAATCCTAAAAATTCACTTACAGCTTTTAGTGGGCGTGTTCTGCAATCTATCATTCAGTAGTCATTTGATTTACATAGAACATTTATTTATGTATTAATTGTTGTTAGTGCAGAGATTATTACCCATGAATAGAAAAAGGCAATAATTTTTGGATAACACCAAGGTTAGGTTAAAGCTCAAGTAGCAACAAGTTTCTTATAATTATCCTTCATTTTTTATTTCCTTTCTGATCTGTTGAATATTCACCAAGAGGGTGATAATTTTAACTATGTGATATGTAGCTGGATGTTAGCCAAATTAGTTTAACTCTGGGTAATGTATGCAAGTGACATACAAGGACAACACCAATATATTCACTGGGAAATTGGTAATCTGAATAAATATAAAAAGTAGTAGTAAGCCTGAATCTATGCCTTAATCATAAGTCTCTTGATATTGTCTTAGAATTTTGATGCTTTTGGATGAACTTTTCCTATAAACAAATGCATGAATGATCTCATTAGAGCTGCCTAATGAATCTGCTGTATACTATGAAATTTTTGCCAAGACATTTAGAAATTCAATTAACTAATAGAAAGGTGTAATGACAGAAGTTATTTTGCAGAAAAAGGACATTTTTTTTTAATTCAAATTTGTTCTTAAAGGCATTGGTGAAAGCAGGTTGTCTTAAAGACGTTTTACTTGATGTTGTTGGACAACAATAAAACATCTGCACCACACTTACAGTAATAGTGAAGCAATAATTCCTCTACTTATTACTAACATGCAAGTCTGTGGTTTCAAATGCCATAACATATTGATGTATTTCAATTATGTTTTGAAAATTAAGCAAGCATAATTTGCTTGTCTGTGGATTTTTCAGGTAGATCCCCAGGAGGTCTAAATCTCTCTTCTTTGGAATTGACAGCATTTACAAGAATCTCTGTGTCCTTTTGAAGCAGTCTGCATCAGGACTGATATGATTTATTTTTCTCAAAATTTGTTTTGAACATCACCTTTCAGTTTCTGATTACAAAGGTAAACATCCTAGGGAAAAAAAAAAGTATCCCTGTACCATAATCTTTAAAATTTATGAGTTGGCTGGTTAAACTTGAAATCTGGAGCTGCATTTGAAGAAGACCTAACTATAAGTTATAGTTCAATAATTATTTACAGTTTTTCTTGTTATAGTCATTAGGATTTCAAATGAGAACTACAGGCTTGGTTTTGGCTTAGCTAAATGAGTGGAAGTTTTTCCAACATTTATTTCCATGGGAGCATAACCAAGTACTGTAACTGATTTTGTATAAGCTTGCTCTGTCCTGGAAAAGAATACCATCTTAGTTTGACTTTTTTTTGTAGAAGCAAGCAAATTGCCTTTGATATGTAGCATCAACAGTAAAAAGCTGCTTATTTGGAATTAAGTAGCCAAAGTTCATAATAGGTAAGGAGTCTCTGTAATTTCATGCTGTTTGACATCTATTTTTTTTTAAGAGCAGCTAATTTCTCATGAATAGAGGCAAAATTCCCATTGTCATTCTTCTTGATCCCTTTATAATGGACAAACCAGAAGACATTAATTTTTCTTTGTATTATTGCTAATTATATTTGTGCATTCTGCTGATTTATATGATGTTGAAAATATTTTCAAGTTGAAAATTCAGTTTTGAATATTTTCAGTATCACAAAATAATTTTTTGGTGTCTGTTGATTTCTAGTGTGTCCTTTTGTTTCCCATTCTACCTAACAGAATCTCACTGTACCTCAAAATTATAAAAAAGCTTAATGGAATTTAGGTTCTCAATAAATAGCATCTTTGTAGCGGAAAAATATAGGCAGTTGCCAGTATGTGGAAAAAAAGAAAGAGACTTACTGCAGTGAAACTAGACAAACAAAATATTACATTGAAAAAGAAAAAAAAATTGTCAGAAGCCTTGTAATAAGCCTCAGTGAGAAAGGAAAGGTAATATGACTTTTCTTGAGATATCACTTCACCCTTTCACTTTAAAGAGTTACTTGGTTAGAATTCAGTATTTTCCTCACTCCAGAGTAGGAATGAGTGGTGTGCTGGTACTCTAGCTTCATGCTTGCTTTGGGGATCACATAGGTAATTCCCAGAAAGACAACTGGCAGGACAGGATATAATCTGTTCTTGAATATGGAGATCATTCCTCAGCCTTAGATGTCAGTGGGCCTATTTACATGATTGTACCTTTTCTGGAAAAGGGACAGAGTTATTAGCACTTGCACAGTTGAACACATTGTGAAAAGTGTTCTTGGTCTATAATATCTGACAAGTCACTTTGACAAATGAGCTTCCATGTAAACAATGATTAATTGCAGACACCTCTGAAATTTCCATTTCAATGATACATTTTTTTTAATGAGGTGATTACTTTCTTTAGGTATTTAAATGTAGCTTGATAGCCTGTATTTTACAAAAACTTGAGAACAGTAAATATCTTTATGTGATTTTTCAACTTTCAAAAAATCCATTGTAAACTTAGTTGTGTAAACAATAGGTTTGTGCAGTAGGATATTGTATATATGTTATCTGTCAAAACTGTTTGTTCCTGTAGGATTTTACTTCAGCAAATATAACTCAGAGTGAGAAAATGTATTTGGAAGGGTCTCATTGCCTTCTGTAATCTGCTAAATCACCTGTGGCCATGCTGGCCATTTAGTGCCACAGTAAATACTGTAAAAATATCCCCCCTCTCACTTATAAGGACAGATAAAATGCAATCTGAATGTCGACTCAAGCTGGAGAAGACATGAATTGCTCTTCCTCTTAGATAAAAGTAAACCAAAGTGAACTACTTTGGAAATGTGAGAGTAAAATTCTACAGGCTTGTATTAATTACAGAGGAGAAAAAA
>VWZU01011663.1:2090469-2178857 GCA_013397095.1 Sterrhoptilus dennistouni | reverse complement strand
GGCAGGGGCTGGGTGTCCGGGCAGGGCAGGGGGTGCAGGGTCACACTGTAGCAAATAGAGCAGTGTCGAAGAAGCCGCGACAGAGGGGCAAGGCTGGCCCAGCTCCAGCAGGGCAGGCGGAGAAACTCAGAAATTCCGAGGCAGGGGAGCAGATGATGGTCGATTTCCCAGGGCCGGACTCTCTGGTGACTGAGCTCCTCTCGCAGCAAGGAGCGACCCAGCATTTCCCTCTCTCCGAACGCCGAAAAACAGAGAGGGCCAAGCTGCCTCAAGCTCCGTCCTTTACCTGTCCCCAAAACTCGCGTAATCCCCCCCTCCGAGCTTTGGCCACCTCTTTGTTTTGGTTAAGTACTCTGAAGTATCCAACACTTGGTCTCCTTGTAACTTACGGGGAAAAATTTCTTTAGAGTAAAAAAGGAACAAACCTAACCCCCAACATGGAGACCAAGTTTAAAGAAATGAAGATGAATGACAGGGAAATAATGTGAGGGGACGGCAAGGTTTATTTTCCCCTGTTTAATTGTTTTCAAACAGACAGCATTAAATTATTCATAAAGTAGTAATGGTGAAAGCAGAGCTAGTTTATAAAAGAAAAAAGATCTCGCATCTGTCTTTGAATTGGCTAACAGTTCTCAGAATGTAAAATAGTTTTAAATGTTTCTCATCTCTGTCTTGAGAGAGAGAAGCTTTTCCAAAATTATAGAGTTTGTCATGCATAAAGATGGGCATACATATTTACAGATAAATATGTATGATGTACATATTCTGTACATCAAACTTAATTTTGATAAAAAATTTAAAGGACGTTAGACAACTTCAAATGTGAACATATTATTAACACTGAGATAATAATTGTGATTAACCAGAGGAATAAAAATGCAATAGAAAGTGATCATTTATTAGAATCTTCAAATGCAAGTAGGATGTCAAGTTGTGTTTTAATCAATCACAAGTTATTAGGCTCAATATCAAGTTACATGAATGCAATCTCATGGCCTGAAATCTCAGTCAACATAGTTGTTTCATGGCAACTATCCATGTTTTCTTCTTAACCCCTGACAGAGAAGAAAAATAATTTGATCCTTCTTTTACTGGAAGATAGAGTGACTTTGTTTTATAGTTGGTGCTGACTAGTAGCAATCATAAGGATAGTTGATATCAACCAGATAACAGACTTTTGTACATATCCCATTTTTGTAGGCATGTAAGAAGAAGCTTCATGTGATGGGGTGTTGCTGGCATGTACATACTGACCCTGTGCACGTAAGAAGTGAGGCTCATAGTTATTTCCCTTCCTTATTGACCCTAAAGTATATTGAACAAAGAAAGAATGAACTCTGGTGAATAAGCTACGGAGTCACCCCTTTGAGCCAAGATAATGCCATATATATTATTGTAATGTTGAAGTTTAGCCACTAACAGCTTGCTTGCATTACAGAAGTTCAGCCCTGGCTGTGTCAGGTTTATTTGAGATGCCTATCCTTAAATCTTCTTTAAATCCTCCCTTCAGATTCAGGACAAGTATTCATTCTGTGTTTGTTTTTTTTTTTCATTGTAGATACCACATAAAAATCCTGAAATTATGCATAGTTTTCTTTTTAAAGCATAGGAACTGAAAAAGAGGACAAACTAACCACATCATTCTCCATAATTTTTCATCCAGCAGTGACTGTCGCAGTCACAGTTAATTTGTTATCTAATTGTCAATAGGTTAAAGAGGTCTGTATAGAATGTTGTGTAATGTACACTCCTCTCTCAATTAATGACAACATATAATGATAAAGGGGAGGTATTTCAACTATTTATTTTATGTATAATTTCCCATACCTTCTCTATGAAACAGAAGTGTAATAAAGACAGTTCTAGCAAATATTTATTATTTCAGTGATTGCATTTTCTGTAGTGACCCACCTGTGAGTGGTGCCCTTTGTGGAAACACGTGTGTGAGTGTACCAGCAGTAAAGAATCCCCCAACCCTGTGAATGAATTGGTTTTTCTTTGTGGGGCATCAGGGCTGTTTGCTCCTCACTACATCCAAATAGTTAATACTGCCTAATCTTAGCACAGACACACTTGTGAACATCTAATGGAAGAAGAGCTTTCTTTTTTTTCCTCCTCCAAGCTGATAAACTGGCAGGAATTTGAGGGATTCCCATTATGTTTTATATGACAGATTTGTACCACAAACATCCTTGCCTGCTGAGCACTCCTTGCCTGTCTCTAGTTGTTTTGCTGCTGGCAACTCATCTTGACAACTTGAACTGATCAAAAAGCAGAAAAATACCTAGTGTTTCAGATGTGACAACTACTTTTTAATAACATTTTGATTATGTTCCAATTAATCATTTGTAAAGCTTACTTCCATACTATCTGCACAGCAGACTTGAATAGCATAGAGGAGTACACTGATAGCTTTTTATCAAACACCATAAATCACAAGTGTCAATCACTTAGCACTTTGAATGTACATAGTTACATAAGTAGTAAGTCTTAGTATTTCTATTCCGATGAAAAGAAACTTAACTTAATCTTACTGTTTCTGAATTATATAAATATTTTAAACAAATCTCATAGATGCCTTTTTGTACTCTGGTACAGCTTCTTTCAGAGAAGTGAGGTTATACTTCTAAATTATGGCTCTGACAGCCTTACCATTATCCTACTTTCTAAACATATTGCCAGCTTGAATTTTAAGGAACCATGTTAGTAACCATTTCTGTAGTGATGCGTCATTTGAAGCACATATGCAAAAGCTATCTTTAGATTTTGAGCCAGAAGTATACAGCTAGTGTCTCAAAATATTACATCACACAGCTTAAATACACTCCAATATATATTTTATGCTTTTAGACTGCAACAAATACTGATCAGGAATGTGCAGAAGAATAATGTTTGGAGAATCAAAATTTTAAGGTTAGGCTGTTCTAAATAATTAATTTTATGATGCAGTAGTCACCAGTGTTGAAAAGAACTATGATTTCACAATTTTCACTCTTACTTTTCTGCTCTTCATAACCCAAATAATTTGAATTGTTGTTCTTGCTTTCTTACAATAAGGATGTGAAAGAGTTTCTCTCAACCCCAGATGCATGAAAGTCTCTGTTTCAAACTTGTGGGTATAAACCTTTAATGAAAATATGAAGGCTTAAAATTAGAATGCCAAAGGCAAAAAATGCCGAGTTTGAATTAGCTTGTGTTTCTAATTCATATTCTCTGTCAACAGAGACAGTTAAGAATTTAAGAAGACACATTTAAGAATTTGTCAAGACTGTTTGAAATATAATATGTAAACTACATATTTAAAATATTCAGCAGTAGAGTCAGTAGAATTTCTGAAAAATTTTATTACTCCCAAGCCATATCTTGCATTTTTTCTCCCAAGTTTTTATGATGCTAATACTGCCAATACTTCCAGTAACTAAAAAGTTAAGAATTATTCTTCCATACTAATTTCTCATACAAACTTGTGTCATTAGTCCTCCTGGCTTGCATTTTACCTTGCTATCTTTTTGACTGTTTTCTGTGAGAGGGCTTTCTCCTTTTTTTGTTCTATAAAAATTTTAGAAATAAGAAATTTTCTTTAAAAAACCCCAAACCAATGGATCAGTGGGATAAAAGTAACTTAAGATTGGCACGAAAATTTTAAATTTCAGTAAAACTGGAATTCACCTTGTTCTTCATGAATCCAGTTTAAAAAGTTGAAGATATAAAAATTATAAATAATTTGTTTGAACTTTAGTCCCGTGGATAGAAGGTGAAGAGGAATTAGTCCTCAGCCTGTGAAAAAAATGTCCGCAAAATTTAGTCTATTTTTTCCCCCTCCCTTCTTGTGTCTTCTCCCAGTCTCTCCCTTATCTAGCAACATCCTGAGCAGCACACCCTTTCCTCAGGGAAAATGGTGACAGGGACCTTCTGTGGGAAACTGACACACAGGTTTGGGTTTGACAGGCCGGATGGGGCTAGGATGGGGTTTGCTGCTGCCTGAGACTGAAGAATTCATATTCTGGTGGAATAACCACAGTGGACTGAAGCGTGGGAAGAGCTGGGAAGCAAGTGTGCAGACCAAATCCTGAGTTGTGTGCACAGAACTCAACTCTCTGGGGCAGAGATAGAGAAGATTGGCCTTCATGGCAAAGGGGAGCACTGTCTAAAAAGCTTGTAAACTGCTATGTGTAAAGGGAAAAAAGCATCTGTAGACATAAACATTTTACTCATTTATGCTGTTCAGTGTTGAGGATACTTCCTATTTATTTAATCTTCCTTTCTTAACATCTTAAATAAATATATTTGCCATCATACAAGAGAAGAAATGTCTCACAGCTCAGAATCTTAAAAATCTCATAGCAAAAACCAGCATGGGGCACTGTTTTATTCCTGTTATTTATTTATAAAGAGCAAATTCTTTATGCCTGCTCAAGTGATAAAAGTCTCTTAAAACAATATCTATAGTTATTGTGTAGGGTCCCTTCTTTTTTCTGTGGAAGCACGTAAGTTTGGGATAATACAATTAGTGCCAAAAGGAACAAAATGCTTGATGACCTGCTGACACAGAAGATCCCTAGTTTTGGGATAGAATATCATGTGGAAAAAATACACCATATTCAATTTGCCATTGCCTCTTTGCTAAATAGTCATAAGCAGGTCATAAATTCTATTACTACAAGGATTTCTGTCACAGCAGCCAATCTGTGGTTAATTCATCTTGACAACACCTGCAGCTAATTCTGAATCTAAGACAGAAGTGTAAGCTGGGAAGCAAAAAAATCCAACTTTAGATTGGTTTCTTTTTATTGTGAGAGGCTTTACCTGTGTCCAGTAATCTTATTACTGTTCTTTTATTTAAGCATGTCTTGTAACTTCTGCAAATGACATTTTGTAACTGGTGTTGTGTTTTGTTAATGTTCTCACTTTTTTTCTGTATTCTATTACAAAAAAATACTAAACTATGAGCTATATAAATCAGTTTTCCTTAGCAGCACTCTCTATTTCTGAAATGTTATTTTATGATATAACTGTATACAAATTCCAGTAAAATTTGTGTTGCACAGTCTGAAAATAATGTACTTAGTGGGAACATAAAGATATTTAGTTTTCTATCTTATGGACACTTGTGTTTTTGTGGTTTTTTTTTTAATGACCATGAATAGAGATACAGTTTTTTTCTTAGTTAAACTTCCATCTTTATGATTTATTAGTTGAGATATAATTGATTTTCATTTCGTTTGTCATAAATATGGAAAAAAGTATTTGTATTGCGTGCAGCACTATTTAAACAAAGAAAAAAAGACAAATAATTCTGAAGTCAGGACTTCTGTTGACCTCTGTAGGCAACTTTAAATTGGTGGTTTGTTTGGTTTTTCTGTGAATTGATGTTAATGTGTCTCTACTCTTAAACTATTTTTTACTTAGAAGATATATTACAACTATATAAAAAAGATACATTATATTGTTATGGGTCTTTCCTTTACCTCACTGTTAATACTTGCATATTAAATAACATATTACTGGGTTATTTGAAAAACTAAATGTGCTACAGATGAGGTAGGTAGATGGTAGATGAAACAATATTTTTAAGCCGTTTTTCTTTAATCATTTAATGTTAAGACGGCTAGACTGAGCTGATGTCTGTCTGCTTTTGTAGTCATTGAGGAGAGAGATACTCCTCCAAAGACTGATTCATCCCACTTTAATTGTTACATTCTGTGCACTGACGTAACTCATCTGAAAAACTTCGTTTCTTGACTGTAGCTGAGATGAAATTTGAGAAAATACATCCAGCTACTTAGAATTATCAAGAAAGAGATTTTCAAAACAGGTACTTGAAACAGCATTAGAAAAATTTAAAAAGCAGTGTGCTGATGGAGTTTAGGTGGTTTCAAAATAGATAAAAACCTTGGCTTCTTTTGAGTCATAATTTTTTAAAATGAAATATAATATCTGACATGCTAAAATTAGTCTCCAGGAGAGACAGTATGAGAACCAGACTTCTTTATATTTATTATCTCAAAATAAATAATGTTTTGGTCACTGATGTTTTTAGCACCTAAAAATGCATTCAGTACTTTTTAAAACAGTTCTGGTGGTGTTCAATAACTAGAGAAGTTTTCTGGCACCCCATCAGAAAGGAATAATGATTGAAAATTGCTGCACAATATGTGGTGTGTAGATACAAATGCCATTTTAGGGTGAGCAACTGATTACTTAATTTTGTATGCTTGGAAGAGTTGCCACTGAACACAGGTCTAATCCCAGAATGGAAGAAGGTATAGAAGTGCATATTACCGCATGTACAATAATTTTTTTATCATTTTAACAGTTAATGTGTAGATTATTTAGGTTATTTTTATCTAATATCCCATATGGCAATGTAAGAATTATTTTTAAACATTTGATTAAATTTTGCAGTTTTCTGTGGCCTTCCCTCTGTTGTCTGTTGCAATGGAAGTAGGTAATATTTTATTTCCATTACGGAATAGAGCGTTTGGGCAGCTATGGTGAAGGTGAAATGTGTCTCCTACACTGCAGCATAGTGGTTAATCAAATTGCATATATTACTGGTTTTGACTTCAGCATAGAAACCCAGGTATTCTCACTCCTAGATCAGGCTATCTTCCTATTTGGTAGATAAATATTTCTATATATGCTTCCAAAGTCAAAGGTTAAGTTAGAGTTTCTCAACCCTTTTGAAAAAGGTGAAGATAAGGTGAAATGGCCAGTTAAAACAGCAAGTAATTAATTGAGTCTCTCTGTTAACAGGAAGAAGGTCAAGTGCACATAACTATTGTGATTACACAGCCTGCATTACAAGCAGCTGAGTCATTTAACCTGAACGCAGCTAGATTGGAAGGCTGAGAAACAATTAATTGTGATTTTACTTCAAATTAGTAGCTGTACTTCCAAGTTACTGTAGTATTTTGAGGTTTTTTCAGAGTCCCTTGTCATGTTGTTTTTCAGTACCAATTAGTTTTGCTGTTGTGAAACATTTTATTTAGAGTTTTTGATTGTCCTCCTTTTTTCCCCTTGCCTTACTGTAGCTAACTAGATGTAATTTAAAAATAGTAATTTCTAATGGAGATATATTTTATCTATTTTTTTTTTACTTTGTCTTGTATATAATTCTGAAAGTTTTTCAGATACAGTTTTAATTGCCTGATCCAAAGTGTAGAAACGATTGCTTAATTTTGTCATGTAGGAATCTTATATCAGTTAATAATGGGAAGAATCCATAGCTATCTGCTGCTGAAGATTAAATTATTTGTGATATCCTTCAAACACATAGGAAAAATACTCACAATTTGATGCTGCTGATGTCTCATCATACATTGAGGTTGCAATTCTATAGCATGCTCTAGATAAACCAGGGAAAACTCAGTTGTTTTGAAATTATGCAGACCTTTATTATTTTTCCTCCAACTCTATCGTTAGTGTAGGAGATCTCTGCTAAATAATGTCTGGTACCAGGAGATAACATTATGGATGTTTATTTACATGAAAGCTACTTTTTCCACTTTAGAGAGTTACTTGCTCTGCTTGAAAGCTGTGGACTAAATCAGAAAGTAGAGAGAAGGAAAGGAACGGAAGCCCATCAGAAAGGGAAAGCAGTAACAGGCATGTAAGAATCATAGAATCATTGAGTCCAACTCTTGACTGAACATCACTTTACTGACTAGATCATAACACAAAGTGCCACATCCACTTGTTTCTTTGAATACTTCCAAGTGCAGACTAGAGAGAATTGTTTACTTGCTCTAGCTATGGCTGTACAACAAAGTGTATGACTCCTTTTCTGAGGCTTCATGCAGGTGTTCTTTTCAGATTGTTGTTTTTGTTTATAGGTTGCTCAGAATTCACCAAGAAATTTCAAGTAAGCATTGCTCTAGGTTATACACAAATAGTTTGAAATGTAAGTAAAATAAAACACTACCTTTCCACCAGTGTATACTTGGAATCTATAATTATTATAATACACTGCTTTCAGTAAAAACAAAATGTTTTTTTGGCAGTGAATGATTTTGCTTTTTAACAGAGGTTTGACTAACAAGTGTTAAAGTAGTATGGATTTAGGAATTAAAGGATGTTCCTAGAAGCAGTTTTCTCATTTTTTAAAATTATATCTTTGTATGTGTTTTGCACTGGAGATGCTGAGCAAATCAAGCGTCAGCAGAACTTATGCCAACAGTTGGTGCAACTGCTGTCTTTAAGTACTTAGTTTGTAAATTATGAGGGGAAAAAGGTGAATATTCAAAATGTTTCACTAAACTAGTATTTATTAAGACTGGGGCCTGCTTCCTCAAATTTAGCCCAAAGGAAATCCAGGAGCATTTGAAGAACTATTTTTGGTGCTCTCATTATCTGCTTACATTCTGAAAATTGCATATAATTTCTGCATAATATTTCTGCTTGAAAAATTTTCTGTTCTAATCTATTTCACTTCCTCTAAAGGTAAACCACAGTTTTCAGCCAGAAAGGGTTTCAAACATTGTTACTGACAGGCAAGCATGGTCTCAAACATTTTTTGTGGTGTGGAATGTCATTTGGAAAATGCCTCTTTCGAAGAAGCTGAAACACAAAGGAGAAAATGCAAATATCTTCATGACCTGCAATAAATTTCCACCATTCAAACAAAGAGAAGGGCCTTAGAAATGTTTTATCTGAGCAAAAAGTTACATGGTTTATTTCTCATTCTATTAGTGGAAGCTAAAATATGCTTAAAGGTGTTAATTCAGGAATAGGTTTTGTCAAGCAAACCTGGTATGTTTTATCAGTAAAATTACAAAACAGCCAGATAAATATAATTTTGATGCAGGCTATAATATAGGTATTTGGTTTCTTCAAGCATTCTTTTTACTGCCACATTATATTTTGATCAAGAAATTTGCCTTTTGTGGAGTTAATGTGGGGGACATTAGACAGATTACAAACAGGCTCTGTTCAGCTGTGACGGTGTAGATATGCTTGGAGGCACATTTGTGAACAGTAATATTTCCAGCAGATTGCTGTATCTTCCAAGGGTAGGTGCTGGTTTTGTCAATTGTCTTTGTAATCATTGGCCAAGTGTGCAAGCAGTCCAGGGAAGGACAGGGTGGCATGATGTGAATCCCATGGTTGGTGTTGGAGCACAAACCTGCTCGCTCTGTAGAACGTGAAGTGCAAGTAGTGATCTAAACTTTATTGTTTAATTGTTTTAGCAAGCAGTTTACTCAGAGAAGGGTTAATTGTCACTTTTGGTATCTTTTCAACACCAATGCCTAGCATGAAAAGGATGAGCTTTTTGCCTGACTATACAAAAAATAAATGGAATGTTAAGACACAGAAAAAATTTTTTTTTGATTGAGCCAGCAAATAAGGCCATGTTCCTCTACCTAATTATTACTAGGCACAGTAATAATCCAAGCTGAATTATGCTAGATTCCCATGTATGTTAAGAAGAAAAAGAAAATATTGGAGATGTTGGAAAAATATTAACAAAAAGAGGTCCCAGAACTGCAAAACTGTGTGCTAAGTTTTGGCAATTCTAGCTAATGAATCCAAGAGAAATTTAAGAACTGATGTACCCAAATATTTCTTCATGAAGAAGAAATAAGATGTTGAGGGGTTTTCTGCCTTGGAAGAGAAGGCATGAAATTGAAATTGAACTAGGATGAATTCAATTTTGAATGCAGATGCAATTTCCTAATAACAAGGATAATTAAACTGTGAAGTAATTTCTCTGGATGTTAGTCTCATTGCAACTCAGAATGCTGAGACATGATATCATAACATTCTTTAAAAATTCTTTATAATAGAATTAGGTACTGCAAGAAAAACACAGAAGAAAATAATCCGTGGGATACAACAGATAAATAAAGTGATTGGTGTACTTTCTTCTAGCATCAGAGCTTGCATCCATGACAAATTATTTTGTATTTAAAGGTATTAACATCCTGTTTTTCATACGCTTGAATAAAACTAAAGGGTGTAGAAGTGAAAAAGAATTTGACTAATGACTATCTAATCTTACCAACCACTCAAGGCAGGTTAGACTCTGCATTTGGGTCAGACTGCCCAGAGCTGTGTCCCATTGAGCTCTGACTACGTCTGTGGTTTTCAGCCTCTCAGGACATCCTGCACCACTGGAATTTCCATTGCTGCAACTCATGTTGTTTGCTCATCTCTTTTGCTGTGTCCCTTTCCAAAAATTCTAGATCTCTAGTCAGCAATTAGATAGATGACAGTAGCAATTGAACCCTCTGCCTAGTTTCTGATCTACACAAACCCAATTTCCTTAGCCACTGCTGTTGCCTTGCTCTTCTGTTAGTATTATTTTGGTGTCACTTTTTCCAGTTGTGAATACCTTTCTTCTACTGGTGGGTCCATACTGAACACAGATACTAAACCTGGTACTGGATACATTTAATGCAGTACTTCTGTACAAGAGAAATTGATAGCAAGAATGAAAACAAAAGCAAGAATAACACGCATGAACATTTTTTCCATCATTGTTATACTGCATGTTATTTGCCACAATATAAGAAGTGTATCATAAGCTATGACGAAATAAGATATTGCATTTCTTATGAGATTCACTATAAATTTATTCTGCATAAAAAGCCAGGAATTGAGATGAAAGTTATGGGCTGGGAAAAAAGTCAAACAAACAGATTAAGAATATTTTGGTTTGGAAAATATGTGCATATATCAAATAAATTTCCATTATTGTACAATATTTAGAATTGTCTGTGTTGGATCTGTTCTGTCATAGCTATGGTACTAGGGCGAATAAAAGAATGGATATTGCTACATATTTACTACAGAGTTTGAGCATCAGCTGCTATGCTTGCAACAGGAAGCAAGGATGAGCAACAGAAAAAAAGAATGAGGTGGCTCCACTGTTTCTGTTTCCTCCTCCTCCAAGCATGTTTTTTAGGTAAAGCCACCAAAACCCTGCTATGAGGTTCCCAATTCTTTAGGTATATTAATGCCACTTATTTTGGACTCCATCTACATTTTCGTTACTTTTCTAGCTATTTATTGGATCCCCAAATGGGTTGAGAAGGAGACAAACAGCATACTTTTCCTCCTGCATCAATCCTGGAAACTCCTAGAAGTGTAGACTCCAGCTGTGCTAGAAGTTTTGCTGAGAAAGGAATTCCTTTTGGGAAATGAAGAGCTCACTGAGTGAATGGCTTTGGAACACAATGTTAGGCTGGGATCTCAAAAATTCTCTCTTATCCTAATGCAGACCTTTATTACCTTTCTTATATATATATAATCCTTTTATATCTGTCATTAGCAGTATAAATAGAAGCAGAAATTTTAATTTAGAAGAAGATGGTCTTCATTATTTCAGTCTGTTTATATTACAACAACACAGTGCTGATTTCTTAATTGCCTCCATGTAAATGATGATCAAATGACATAAAACTCAATCTGAAGTAAACTGAGAATAATCTGAAGACAAAATTCCAGGCTGCTGCCTAAACATCTCCCTTCTATCTCATAAAAAGTGAAGTAATTTTCTAACAGTAATATACATACTTATGCATATATATAGATAAATAGATATATACATATAAAAATTGAAAACTTTAGGCTCTTTCATCTGCAACTTTTTAATAAATGTTTGTTTTTCGTCCTGTTCTAGAAAATGCTAAGTTGGTATAAAAATTCTAATAATTTTCAAAGAGTGGGCACAAAATCTTTCCAGGTTGTCTGTGATAGTGGATGGGAAACATAAAACACATTTACATCATCAAAGTATCTAATTGAAGCTATCCCTTTGAAATATATTGTCTGCTTTTTCATTGAGTTCACAATATCAGGTCTCTTTCTAATGTAGGTACCAAAAAATCTGAATCTTTATTCAAGGAAAAAAAGTATTATTGTATATTATAGTATTTATTCGGTTGGAGTGTGCTTCACTTATTTTGCTGGGATCTTACAACATTTCCTAAAAGCTTTCTCTCTAGAAAAGCCTGTGGGAACTGAAGTTAAGCACGACTTGTTGTGGATGCTCTTGAGAAGAATACACTTAGAAAATTCAAAGAATGAAAAAAGAATCAAATGACACATATAAAACCAAGAAATGTTATGAAATTTTTTTTGCTTGATCAAGTGTTAATTAGCTCATGGAGCAATTATTTAAAATTGGGCAGTATCCACTAGAGTAAATAAATAATCTAAGTGGTTTGAAACGGAGAAGTTTTAGGAGTAATATTGATTGAAATACTCAGTTGCTAAATCTGTAAAGAGAAAGCTTTCAGGGAATTGTCACCAGTTCTATCTGACAATCACTTGCTAAAAAGTGGATTTTTCTGCTGGGTATATAAATTTTCCTGTTTTTCCTGGGGAATGTCCTTTGTAGTAGTGTGATCCCGCACTGTTCTCTGCAGGATTCAACATAGAAGACAGAAGTGGCCTGTATGTTCTTGTGATTTCAATAATCCATGAAACTCCCATGTTATGCTATACACCATTCAGGAAGGCATCGATATCCATCACTTCAGAAGCAGTCTCTCTTACCTCCTCGTTGCACACTGGCTCTTGAAAAAAACATTCTGCTCAGCTCTTGAAAATCTTTGGTCTAAAAGTGTCCATTTTATTGGCCACTTCAAGACTGCTAATCTGTATTTTGCCAGTCCTTTGCCATTTTAATGAATTACAATCAAAATGTTAGTATGAAGTTTATTTTAAAAATATTCTGGCTTTGAATATTAAAAAATATAACTCTTTCATAAGAATATCTGTGAGGAATTCCTTGAAGTTTTTCTGATAAATTATGTGTTTAGTTTAAATATATCATTGCTAGCAAAAAAGTAACTACTCTTAGAACAACTACTCATACCTCAAATTTAGAGAGATTTTTTTCAAGGTCAGTAGAAATTTTTGCACAAGGAAAGAAAATTAAGGGATAGGTCAGTAGTTGCNAGTGAAAATGCCTTCTGGGAGGTTGCTGAGAGCCTTACTTTGAAAGTTAGGTGTTAAACCAGAACAGAATTTTGAAAGAGCAAACATAAAATTTGTTTTAATTAATTTTTTAAGGAATGCACATTTCATCACATACATTATGTGTTATCATTTCAATTGCTTAAATTTTACATGAAAATATTACAGTCTGAGCTTAAATTGATTAAAAATTAAATCAATTAGCAGTAAAGTAACTTAAAAAATTTAAATTCGTAACAGCTTTTAGTAAAGGTGTGTTGTCTTTTCATAGAATGTGATTTGGTTGAGAATAAGACATGGTCAATGCTCAAATGAGTGCTCAATGAAGTAAGTGTTGCTTGCAAGGAGCAGCATCAGAAAGTGCTGTGGATGTTCCATATATTTAAATCATACAAGCATCTAAAACTTGATTAATTTTTCCCAAGGTTGACATAGAAAATAATATGTAACTGTGTTCCTACCTTAAGAAGGAACATGAAATGCAAGGCTGAACTGAAATGTACAACTATTCAGGTAAAATTAATGCTAAATAAAATATTACTGTAAATTAAATAATGATTTGAAAATTTGAGTGATGACTATGGAATAAAAATACCATCTTTATTAATGTTCAGTGTTCCTCATTGTTTGTTGAAAATACGGTTTCTAGGCTCAGTAAACTGTAAAGGGAATCTATTTAATATTTTGAAATTTAAAATTAGGCTTCTGGTATTTTATTTCATGACTTCGAAATAGAAATTTATTTCAAATGTATTGACATGCACACAACAAGAAAAATATTAAAACCTCAAACTGATTTTAAAATAGTTTGAATTTTTTTGGCCATAATATTAGAAAAAAACCTCCAAATAAGTCTGAACCCATTTTTCTTTTTTAACTATTGGAACTGGAAGTGAACCTCAAATGCCTTTAGTCATGCAGCAGTGTGGGCAAGCTTTTCATCCAGACTTAGCTCAGCTTTGCTTTTTAAAGAAGTGTAATCTTAGTGTGCTACCATTTGACCAGAGATGAGCTCAAAGATGGTTTTAGCCATGAAAAGTGTAATATACACCTCTGTCAGTGGTGTGTCTAGCAGACTGTACTTGAAGCCTTAATAGGGAGAACCCAAGCACCAGAAAATAAAAACAATTTGTTCCTTCCCTGAATTTTCTATGTACAAGCAGGAAATAAAAAGAATTCTTTTTAATAACATGGAGATACTCTTCTAAGTTTGCATAGTTAGGAAAAATAAGTGAAGAGTAAAAGAAAAGCGGTAAGGTATAAAGAAACAGAAAATTTGTGGAGCATATATATCCACATTAACCTGTAAAAACTGCAGTTGAATAACACTTTTAATAGTCTATCTAATAATACGCATCCAGGAAGCAGGAATATTCAGGCTGAACATGCACTTTCATCTTTGCTTTCTCATATTATTAAGTAATGTATTATGATCAGAATCTATTCAATGAAAGATGCTATGGGAAAATAACTTTAAGTGAAAACAATGCATTCAGAAGCTGCAACTTTCAGAAAATTTTGCAACTTTTATTTTTAAACTTCCACAATTCCCTAGGCACGGCTTACCTAATACAGTGATAGATATTAATATAATATAGGAAGATTTTTTTTTCTCCCAAATTGATTGAATGACATAAATGTTTAACACATTTTTCCCCCACAAATGATGGGGAATTCAGGTTTTAATACATTAATCTATTTGCAAAGGTACCCTCCTCATTTCCTTTTAATGTTATGGAGTGGGTTTTTTCATGATAGGTTGATTATTGTGCTGTTTGTAAGCAGGTCATCAACTGCTTTTAAATGATGGTTTGCAGTGACAAGGATTGCAGTAGCTTCACTTTACTGTGGAATGTAGTGGCTGATGCCAACTCAAGGAGAACATGGAATCTTCTAATGACTTTCATAGTGTCTATTTCTTTCATTTTCTTAAAACAGTGGGAATGTTACTGATTGTGTAACCTTATTCCCTGTCTCAGGTCTCCTAGAAATCCTGAACAGAAGATCATTAAACGAGTGATTGCTCTTGAAGGAGACATTATCAAGTAAGTATTTTAAGCCTTAGTCTCAGAGTCTTTACAGGACTAGTGCAGCTTTCTAGTATATTTTAAATCAGTATCCTAGACAACGAGTACTTTCTAGCATTTTCTGTCTATTATTAACAAGGATGTCAGCAATGTACCTGTCTCTTTTTTAATGAGAGGAGAAATGCTACACAAAACTACTCACTCTCTTGTGAAATGTACATGGGTACAAATAATGCTTATTTCTGAGAATATCTCTGCCACAAATCAAGGTAGTTAATTGTACAGCAGTTTTCAATGAGATTATATGGCTGTGATTTTTCATTTAGAAGCTCCAGCTCTGTTTTGCACTGGGGTGAGCAAGTAAAAGTAGGTTGTTTTTTAGGTGTTTTTTTATTTGTTTGTTTCAGGATGTCATGTTTGATATTTTATTTTATTTTTGAGACAAAGAACCCTCATAGATTACTGTCTTCACTGCAGTGTGTAGACATCTGTAGGGAATATGGTGAAACTGGTTTTGAGTAAATTATTCTATCAGAAAAAAAAAATCCCATTGTAGAAAGAGTAGACCCTAGAGTACTCAAGACTTGCTTTACTCTGACAGATGGAGCTTCCTACTGGGGCTGGGTGGAAATAACTTTCCACTACATGTAAATAAAAAGTTTTTATGGGAACAGTATTATTTTGAAGAAAATGCTTTATTGGAAGGGTTTCTTTTTCCCAGGTACAGAATCAAATAGGCATGGAGGTGGGAGAGTAAATCTCTGGTTTCCCATACTAAGATGTGAATGACCCTGGGAGATCTCAGATAATATGGCAGACTGTAACTCAATTCATTTAGATAATGATTCTTGCTCCAGTGTAGTGACTGCTTAAGAAGTACTTGACAGCTGCAGTTCAAATCAAAGATTTGAATTTGATCTCGGTTGGCTATAGTTAATAGCATGGGCACTATAGAATATGTCTATGTATTTTTTTTCTCTTGCTGTTAATACAATTTCTGTTTTATAGAAAAATACTGAATTGTCTCAGTTTGAGAAACCAAAATAAATTGATACCTCTCTGTTGAAGCAAAATATCTAAGATAGCAAGCACAAAGAAGATAATTTAATGTTCAAAAACTACAGACATGTACAGCTAAAACTAGCTATCACTTCCAAAGACAGAGGAGTAGAGTGTGTACTGTCTTTTATTGACCTGTGTCCTTACGAACATACTTATTTCTTGCTCCTATTGTATTAGTGTTGTAATTCATTTAAGTGATAAGAATGTTATTCATGTTTCAATATTCCTCATTCATTTCTGTGGCAACAGCACAAATAGATTGCATTATAATATAACTTCAAGGGTTATTTTACATTGTTCTTTATTATTAACATACTTGCCTTAATTTTTGAAACTGAATGTAGATTTTGATTAAAAAAGATATTTAATAACATAAATTCTAGCTTTAGGAAATTAACTATGCTGTACATTCAAACTCCTTAAGATTTGAACTTTTCATTAATATTTGTGGGTGTGACTGGCCAAATGGAGAAAACTGTGTGGCATAAGTGTGTTCAGGGTACTGATGAGCCTGCAGGGGAGTGAATCACTCATGGACACAGAAGACTGTACAATGATCCTCATTTGACTGTGGCAAACATGGTTAGATTACTTTATTGATAGAAATACTGATAGAAATCTTAGCAATTCAGATGTGCGTTTGTTGTTTTTTTTTTTTTTTTTTTTTTTTTTTTTTTTTTTTTTTTTTTTTTAATTTGAAGATGTGACAGTTGTCCCAGAGCTTTTTGCTGTGTGTCATGGTTTTGGCTGGGATAGAATTAGTTTGCTCTCTGTAGCTGGTACAGTGCTGTGTTTTTTGGCTTTAGAATGGGAATGATGTTGATAAAAAAGTCATGCTTCAGTTTTTGCTGGAATGGAGCTTACCCTAAGTCAAGGATTTTCCAGTTTCCCATGCTTTGCCAGTGAGAAGGTGCACAACAATTCAGGAAGGAGCATGGCCAGGACAGCTGACCCAAAGTGTCCAAAAGGATATTCCATACCATAGAATGTCATACTCACTGTGTAAACTGCAAAGAGCGGGCTGGGGGGCACTGATTACTGCTTGGGGACAGGTGGTGAGCAATTTTATTGTGCATCACTTGCTGTTCTTGAGTTTTATTCCTCTCATTCTCATTTCAATAATAATAATAACAGCAATAACAAATATAAAAATAGTGACTATTATTGTATTCATTTCTGTTGTTGTTATTATTAGCATTATATTTTATTTCTTTTCCATTATTAAACTGTTCTTTCTGAACTGGCGAAGTTTACCTTTTCTTTCCAATTCTCCTCCCTGCCCCTGGCAGTGAGGGCTGGAATGAGCAAGTGGCTGTATGGCATTTTGTTTCCAGCTACAATTAAATTAGACAAACAGTATTGCCATGGGTTGAGATAAGAAGAGTGATACGCAGTATGATCTATGATTCTGTAATTGTCCTTTCATAGCTGAATTATCTTTATTTGATCCATTTGGCACATGATTAAGGATAACCCTAGAAAGCTGTGTTTTCTCATGTCATCAATTAAGGTAAGTAAGTTAGTATTTTACTGTTTTTTATTTACTGAGAGTAATGAAAGATCAAACAGGCAGAACCATTAGTGCCATAGGAAAGGTCCTTTATATTTTGACTTGAGTTCAGGAGTTTACTCCACATCAGAAAAATCCTGTTTTTCAAATCTTAAATTCTGAAAGTATTTAATGAAATGAAAATTGTGACATTTAAAAGGTAATAATGACTGACTTAGAGTTTTTGAAAAGGTGTGTAGGTGAAAAATCTATAATAGGTCCATTTTCACCTTTCATTTTCTATTTTTCAGGCAGTCAGACATTATACTGCATAATACTTCACCTCAAATATGATTAGAGGCATTGCTAAATGCTAGAAACTCACTGAAATAAAAATGCTGTCATTACAGTTTTCTATTCCTGTTACCCAGTCTAGTTGCTAGTGGAGGTGAAGTGAGTTTGGTAGTATCTTGTAAATCACCAGAAGCATATAGTATGTGCCATAAACCTTTAACAAATAATTTAATTTAGATAAGCTGGTGGAACTTCTTCTTTGAAAGAATTCAAAGAATATAAAAAAAAGATCCCCAGTTAGTCCTTGCAAATGAGTCCGTAGGGCAGCTTTTAGATGGATAATATTGCAAAATGTAGCTCCCATAGATCAGGATTTGTTTTGTTTTCCATGGATTCACAGGAGAATTAACTTTAAGTAGAAAATCGGTTCCTGAAGACTGTTTAAATGATAAGTCTTCCAAAGGAGGCTTTATTTTAAAAGTCAATATAATCTAATTTGTTAAAAATTAATGTTGGTATTATAAAACACTTGGAATAACTTGAAATTAAACTTATTAAAACTCATTTATCTTAAATGCATTACTGATAATTCAAAAATCTGTAGTAATCTTTCACAGATGAGTTATGGTATGTTTTCAGTAACAAAAATAAATGACTGTCTATGCGAAGAAAACCGAAATTGGTATTAAGCCAGTAAAATTTGAAATTAAGTCTATTCAGTACCTTGCTGAACTGATTTGTTTTCCTCCTGTCTGTCACAGTTCCACAGGTCTGCAGGAGCTTGGTGTGCCAGTTATGTTTTTTTATCTATTTGTTTGCTTCTTAGTACCGTACCTGAGTTAAGAATGATTAGTGAGCCTCTAGGAAGAGTAATTTAAAAAAAAAGATTATGTCCACGATAAGCCTATTGTTAGACTCTTCAGGAGCTAGTGTTCTGAACTGAATGCTTCAGTGAAATATTGAGTGTGTTTACATGCTGCATCTTGCAAAATTGCTCTGAAGTTGTGAAAAAGGAAATACTTCTTGTTTCTCAAAGCATGACAATGCAGACATAGATAATTACATTATAAAGCTGTAGGTTTAAACAGCTCTTCAACAATAACTGTTCAACTTTTATTACAAGGTTTATCATGAAGTTGTAGAAACTATTGCCTCAGAATATTAGGAATGAAAGAGGTATAATAGGATTTGAAAAAAGGTAGAGAATTAATAGAAATAAAGACCATCCATTAGTAGCTATCACTGTTTTTTACTTTATGAACTCCTGTTGTCAAGTGCATGCAGGCTGTTATATTTCTTCCAGTCAAAGATCCCATAGTCCCTTAAATTAGAAGCAGAATCTGGTCGTTCTGTCCACTTATTGGAGAGCCCTTTCAGCTTCCAACTGTCGTTATTCCATGCACATGTTTGGCTGCTTTTGTATTCTCAGAGTTGGTGGTGGTGACATGCAGAATCCCTTCACTGTGAAAAAGATAATCGTGACGGGGTTTTTATTGTTTTACTGAATCAACTTAATTTTGTCAGATATTATGTCTGCCATTTTTTTTAGCTGAGGTCCTGCATGATTTTCCAACAAAACAGCTGTCTTCACGAAGAGACCATACTGCTCGATAATAACTTGTGTTAGATTATACCAAAAAATCTCTGCTTGCCTCTAGAAAGCAGAGCAGCCTTCAGAAAAACTCAGGCTTTGCCAGTCTTGGAGCTCAGGTATGTCTCTGTACATAACATCTTCAGGGCAATCACCTGGCAGGAACTACATACAAGCCTTTGCCATTTAATCATACAGAAGCAATTTTATATTCACTAGTGCTGTATAAGACTCTATTTTTTCCCTCTTTCCTCACTGCCCGCAGCACATAGGCCCCTGGTAATTATTCTTAGATACTACTTATGTGGTAAGGTACTGCTTGCAATGGCTGATAGAATAGGAAAATGGATTGTCAGTAAAACACATTTAAAATCTAGGAATCACAGTAGATGATGACACACAGGGTATGTTTATGGCTGTGTTTTTTTCTCTTCTTCGTCAAAGTCTGCTGTGTCTGTCTTTGGGTTGTAAATATAAATCTGTGAGTGGTCAGATACGTATTGACAGGAGTGGTAGATCTCCAGAAATGAGAACAGGTTGTACTCTACAGAGACACAAACCATCCTCACAGATTAAAAATTTTCCAATATCTTTTATTTTTACTGTCTTCTCCATATTATTCTTAGTTCTTACTATGTCTAAAAGACATAGTACCAGACAAATTACTTTAGATGAAAATTCTTCATCCTCTAAAATGTTCTTATTTTGTGTCCAAGTGCACAGAATATATATCTCACCAGTATCTTTTCAGTTTATCTGGCAGTACCTACTGTTAGGTACTAATGGGATTTTTTTTAGCTGATGAAAGTTTTCTTTTAGGTTCAGCTGTACTGCTCAGTTATGACTCTTTATCATTGACTATATTCTTGCAAGTCTCCTAAACAGAGTTTGCATTGATTTTTATTCCATTTCCATATGCAGAGTCCTTGCATGACTGGAATCCATTTCTGTAAATGCAAATGATGGGAATGTCTATTGGTGCAGCATCTTTAACCCAGAAAAACAAATTGAGAAATGCATGATGAAGATTTTCAGTATCCATAATGAATTTCTAAGGTTCTGTTGATCTTTAGACCCAGTAGTAAAGGTACAAAAAGTTGGATTTCTGAAATTTGGCATTATGACCAGGACTGTGATACACACAAGTATTTTAGGAAAAGTACTGTTGTGTCAAAGGGCACACATAGATATTAGTATGCATTTTGGGGCAGAAAGATAAAAATAATACATAACAAGTACAACAGAGGGCCCCATGTCCTCAAACTCAACATAGGCTGCAGCAGTTGCCCTGCCAGGAGATGTTGGCCCAATGGGACTCGTTCGGCCTGGAGAAGACTTTGAGGTGACCTAACAGAAAACCCCCAGTACCCATGGGGAGGTTGCAAAGAAGGTGGTGCACTGGCCATAGAAGTTCAGACTGGATTAAAAAAACCTTTCTCTTTGAGGATGGTCAGGCAATGGGGCTATTGCCACAGGAGCTGTGGCCTCCATCCTTAGAGCTGTGCAAGGCCTGACTAAATAAAGCCCTCAATGATGGACCTTGTAGCTCACCGTGGCAGGGGTTTGGACTGATGACCTCCTGATGAGTCCTGCAACCTGAACTATCCTATGATTCTACGATAGCAAATACTAATTTTCAAATGTGTTACTTACATTTAGATGAATGTTTTCTCTGTTAGAAGCTTAAACAAATGCACTGTAGTTGTCTCATTAAAACAGCATGTCTTTCGTAGGTATTTTTCTATAAAGAAACACATTTGATTTCTGTTTCACTGAAAGTTGATTTGCTGCCAAGACATCAGATGGTTAGAAAAGACATGCATACAAGTATAATCATCCCAATGGGAAGTCAATAGGTTGTCTTTATGAAGATTTTTAAAAAGTGAGCAGCAAGAGACTAAGATGCATTAACACTTTAAAAATCAACAGTTAATAAAATGCCTTAATGTATTTCAGTTTTCAAAAATTACTTTCTTTTTGCAATGTAAGGATACAAATGTGATTGATCACCTGAAATTTGGCCCTGAAATTCATATTTAAACATCAGAATAAAAAGTGTGTTTAGTAAAAATGCTCTTTTTTCTGGACAGTTTAGAACTGCATCTTCTCAGTGTTTAGATGTCTGGTTAAGCAGTTTGTAGATATAAGCTTAGCTTTATTTCAACTCTGGCGCTCATCTACTTGTATTGCATTAAAAGCTCACTGTGACAAGAACAAAGATGAGGGTAGGAGGAAGGAAAGAGTATTAAACCCATTTTATAGATGAGAAAGTCAGGATGAAAGATGTTGTTGTAGGCTTATGCTTATATAAGAAGCTTGTGGAACAGATATTAACTGAGCTCCCTGGGCTCCTCATCTCAGAAAATGAACAATAAGTTCATGTATTTGTCAGCACAGATTTTTCTAGGTATACTGGAAGGCAAACAGGTTCAAAACCTGGAAATTCATACACTTTCCTGCTGTAAATTGAAACTACAATTTTTATTAACTCAAGCAGCATTAGGACCAAACATATTCCTATATTTGCAATTTGAGGAAAAACATGCTGAAACAAAATACTCTTCTCTGAATAATGTAAATAAATCTTACTGGTTATTTCCTTTTAAAGTGGTGCAAAAGTCCTCTTTCTGTCCTACCTGAATATATTTTGTGTGCTGAACTCAGCCAGTGACTCTGTGAATGAGTTGTATCCACATACCATGATGAGTAGAAAGCTGTCTTGTAAGATAGTCTCACTATGAGGTTGTTTTATTGTCAGCACCATTATTCTGGCTTTAGAGTCCCAAATTATGACTTTTTTTGGGGGTGTGTGTGTGTGTGTGTGTGTATATGTGTGTAGGGCGGTCCATCTGAATTTCTTTGTCTCCTTTGAAGAAAGATTTAAGCAGACTTTCCATTCATTTCGAATTGAGTAATGGTCACGTAACTGCAAATGGCTGAGGTGATGATTTTTAAAAGGTACTGCTTTTCTCAATCCCCTTCCAGTTCTACACACACACACACACACACACACACACACACACACACACACACGTGCGCACGCCACTCTTCTCTCCTGCCTTCCATCTGCCAGAGCTGAAGATACTACTCACTCATGCTCACTCATATGATTGATTTAAGCTGATCATATGCATGATACTACTCCAGTCTAATGATAAAATTAATTTCCATCTCCACACATATGCAGGAAAACCACAGCAGCTACATCACTTTTGATGCTGTATATAAAACAAAAAGCAAGGCTTGCCTCCAGTGTTCTTCCTAAATGCTCACATTTCCTGCTTTCACCTGGGCTCCCTTTTGGAACTGCTGAAAGCAGCTTAAGTGAACGCTGTGTACTTGTCACTGCAATGAGCTGACAAGGACCACATGTCTGCTTACCAACTCCAGCTGAAGCACAGTAACTTCTCAAAATGCACTGACACTGCCATTTGGGATCATCTGAACAGACTCTCATAGGATCAGAGCCTCAGCTGGTATGAAGACTCTCAGCTCTGTTAATGTTAAGAGAAATAGGCCAATTTAATTTAAATGAAAATCTGGTTAAAACTTTTTTGAGGATAAGAGCATATATAAAGAAAACATTTCTTTGAGATTAGACTATATGTAAAGAATACAAAAAATATAATCTCTTCAAAGCTGATTTTATGCATTTCATGTTTTTCCATTCAGTAAAGTAGTGAATACAAAGTTCTACACAGAATGAACTGATGATGCTTTAGCTCTGTATTATTTTTTTTAACTTAGAAAAATAGTGTGAACTTTCCCATTTGTTTTCTTCATTTCTTCATGAGATTTATAGGCTGACAGTTTTTTAGTGTCCCTGCCTATTTTATTACACTGTTTGTAAGCCATATGAAATAATTTGCCATGTTTTAATTTGAAAATTTTGACATAGTGTTTTTTATTATGGAAAATTTACAAATATATCCTGGCAGAAATATTAATTGTAAATTGTTAATTTAAAAAGATTGCCTCTATAGTTTTGTACTGCAAACCGATCTGGTGTCCCAAATAGTTCACAACAGCAGAACTAATAAGGTTTTGAAATTGATCACCACAGTGGTTATGAGATTCAAATGAGAACAGGAGGGAAAATGACTATTATCCTTTTAAATTATTGTAGAACTGACTATTTTTGACATTCTGCTTCTGTGGAGTAAATTGTGTGATGAAACTGTAGCGTATTTTGGGTATAATGGGTAACAAGACATTAAGTAGAATCTCCAGTATCTGTGTACAGGGAGACAAGAAATATTTTTTTGCTTTACTGTAGACTGTAGTCAGTGATTGCACAAATAATTTCTGTTCATTGACCATTATGCCATAGGGTTTTTGCTATGCAGCCAAAATAAGGTTA
The DNA here is from genome assembly GCA_013397095.1 of Sterrhoptilus dennistouni. Taxonomy (NCBI): domain Eukaryota; kingdom Metazoa; phylum Chordata; class Aves; order Passeriformes; family Zosteropidae; genus Sterrhoptilus; species Sterrhoptilus dennistouni. Next base: position 2,155,110 of record VWZU01011663.1, on the reverse strand, counting down.
TGGTCAAGTGTATGTCATGAATTTCTAGAACTTCAGATAGATCCTGGCTAGCATGTCTAGTGACTGTGTTTCAATTTTGTATGTATAGCAAAATTAAATTAATATTTAATCATTTGTAATAGCATCAATGGGAGGAAGTGATAAATGCTGCAAGTGACTGTGATAGGATTTGCTGTAGTTGAAAACACAAGTAGAGTCACCTGCTAGTAGAAGTTGGAGTCTAGTAAGTGAGGGACTTATAAAGAGATAAAATAGAATAATGGATGAGGAAATCACTGAACAGTCTAGAAATAGGTATAAGGCAAAAAAAGAAAGGTGAGTTTTAATGGATTTAGGAGAACTGACTTGTTGATTGGCTAAATTAATCACAATCCAACTGCTTGTGCAAAACTCCCAAAATTGCCTAAGCATAATGGAAATATAGGGCACATATAGTGAGAAGGACCAGTATTGTGTGTATACTCAGGAGTGTTATGGAGGACATCTTGTCATATTCCTGATATATGTAGATATGATCATATTGAAGACAAGGATTTCGGCTTATAGTAATAAAAGTCATTGTACTGTTTCTAAACTTATGCAGTAGTTAAAACTTTAATTAAACAGGTTTTCAAGAATGGGGAATAGAGAGTGAGTTCATAAACCAGACAGATATGCTTTGTAAATGAAGAAGAGAGCTAATTAAGCCAAGCATAGCAGCATAATATTAATTTTTAAAAACACTTCAAGTAAATTTGTAGTAAATCCTTCCACAGCTACTGCATATTTCCTAATGAATTATTCTACTGTAGCTTCATTGTCTATGCTGTCAATACTCCATGGCCAGGTAAGAAATTGTATCCTTAGGCATTATGCTAATGTTTATTTCAGCACAATTAACTCTTTGAGCCAGATTTACAGAAACGTCAAAAATGACATAAGGAATATTTAAGGACCAGAATATTTTTCATCCCTGTAAGTTTTATTCAACTGATGTTAATTCTGCTTTCTTTGCTGAGGACACAGAGGTGAATATGGAGTTTTTGCTTGTCTCTATCAAGAGCTCTGTCACCTGGGATAGAAGAGGCCTCAATTTTTTATATGTATGTCAGGCAATTAAAGAAGTTAATGGACGACTACATTTCCTACCCTATGAAAAAAGTATTCAATTCTGTGTTTTTACATTGTAAGATAGTTAAGTCCAAAGCACTTGCTGTTATTTGGCTGCAGTGCTTGTTTGTATTTTGAAACAAATAGTTTAGACAAATAGAAACACATTAAACATTTTGACTTATTTGAGAAATGTAATAAACCTGTTATGATGTTAATTCTTGGGTTGAGTTACTGTATTTCTTTAAAGGAAGATTTAGATTCCTGGTAGATTGCAGAGAGGTCCTAAATTTTGTCTCCTGCTGGGAAGTATTGATGTTGGAACAGGTGCAGTTACATGAGTTTTAGATACGTTCTTTTGAGATCTCTACTACATCGAATATGAAAATTTGGGTTAGTTTTTGACGCAGTGAAAAGTGACTGAGGACTTTTTAACCAAATTCTTTCCCTCTGTCAATTCAAATNTTTTTAAATGTTTTTTTTTTTTTTTTTTTTTTTTTTTTTTTGTTTTTTTTTTGTTTTTTTTTTGTTTTGTTAGAGAACATTAGAGGTATAGTTAATATTGAATTTTTCCTACTTATTTTCCATCTTTCTGGACATATAGACTTAAACTGTTTCACCATTTTAATTAGTAGCATCCTTATTCCTTTTACCACTATTCATGCTTGACAATACCCAAACGCGGGCAAAAATAACAGAAATACCAGGAATGCTACATACATGTCTACTGAGTTTGGTAGAAAGTTTCTTAAAATCTGGAGTATTCGCTGTGTTTCTGAGTATTTTCTGTCTGCTGATCTGACAGGCTTTCCTGGGAGCTCCCATGTGATGGTATGTGCAGTCTTATGAAGAAAACCCAAACTCTTATTGAAAATAAAATTTTAAAATATTTTTATAAAGAGCATGTGACAGAAAGAAAAGAGGAAAGCTATAGCCACAGCTGACTAGAAAGGAAGAAATTGGAATATCACCAGTCAAGAACCTCTTTCTCATCATTTTCTCCAGCACCACAGATACTCCCTTGAATACTTCCCACCATGATTATTTGGTTAAAGTAGGATCAGCTTGGTGTCCCAGCTGACTTCTTTTACATACTAGTGCTGAAGTTTCTGATTGCAGCAACTGGTCAGGTACCAATGTTGGACTCATTTCACTGTTTGTGAAGTGCATGTATATTTCTGGATTTTTTGTATGGGTTATTTAAATAATTGTCTACTAATGCTATCTACTGAGCTCTACATATTCCTGGCCATAAAGTTATAAACCTCAAGCTAGAAATTAAAAGGTGAAAAAAGAGTGGGAGGAGAGAAGATGTGTTAAAAATCAGTCATAATCCATTCCTGTGAGAAACCCCGAACCAGAGACCTATCAAAGTCTTGCAGTTCAATGGCATGACACCATGATTTGGGAGTAAGAGCTAAAAGTATTGCCACAGCAGCCTTGGGGTGTGTCAGTGTGAGACAACAAAGTCGAAAGCAGACTTCAATGGTACAAATGAAATGTTACAAGTCTGTAAAGGGAAACCCCCCTAGTGTTACAGACTTCTAAAGTACAGGACCACATCCTCACCTTTCATTTTTCTGTTGATAATGTGATTTTTAATGATTCTGAAGTACAAGAAAAGTCAGACCATTTTGTAGATAATTTGACACTTGTTATTTAATTTAGAGACTTAAAAATTCTGCCTGGATAGAACTAACCATTTACTGTAGAAATATCTGCATCAAGAATTAATCAGCTAATGCAGTGCAGTGTAGTGTAACTCATCCTATAAGCTCCCTCTTCTTTTTATTTTTAGTGAATGTGTAGGAAATTATATTTTTGTTATCCCTGCCCTGTCCTCAACTTCATGCTTATGTATCTCCCTCTATTCCAGTGGTAAAGTCAGTATATAAAACCTTTTGCAGAGCTAATTAAGTTCTGTTCCTTTGTATCCTTTGATGTACACAACAGAATTTAGAAGCGTTAGAAATATTTGCAGATCTCTTTACACAATCACTTGATAAACAGGCATGTAAAAATAATTTTGAACATGCGTTGTTGGACATCTACTTTTTGATCCAGAGTTGTCTTTTAGAAGATCTTAAGATTTTTATGGCAAGTTTCACCTCTTAACTGCTGAATTTTGTTCTGCTATACTTAACTGTTGAATGATGACTTGCTGCCAGAAGAAGGGCGAGAGATTAGCATATGTTGATGAAGAATGTTGTTTCCTTAGTCTCTTAGTGATTACCTCTTTAGGTATGTTTTCTGCTATGAGCACTTTCCATGTTATATATTCAGTGCTGAAAGATCATGCAATTCATATTTGAAATTGTTTCATCATAGGTCTTTTGTAATTAACTGTTGAAAATTGAGTGATGAACTTAAAAATTATTTTGGTACAACCATTAGTCTCCAAAGGAAAACTCTGAGTTTTACAGGCTTAATGGGTGGGATTCAGTTGCTTTAAACATACCTGTCCAGTGCCATTTTAGATGTCCTAGTTATCCTGTCTGGTTTTATAAGCTACAGTTTCAGAAAGGCACAACTCTCTTGAACAGTGTTACAGCTGCCCTTGTCATGAGGATGTCTCAGCAGACTACCTAAAATAGCGCCAGTCATTTATGTGTAGGCATATAAGTCACTCTTCATAACAAATTAGATGGTTCATGAAAAGCAATTAAAAATATCATGCTGAAGTTTTGGCAAACACTCAGCAAGCTTTTGGGCTTAAATCTTTGACTCATATACTGTATGAAAATTGTTCTTCGAATTTTCTTTTATGTACACAAATTTAGCTTAGGGATGGTGGACCGCTTTGTGGTATGAGTAGATACCTTTTACAGCAATGAATCAAAACTGTTCGACTTTGACCCATTCTTTGTCTCCCAAGTATACACACTGGTTGATATTTGAAGGATGATCAATAATAGAAGAGTATCCCTGATGTTAAGGTGTGTGACAAGCTTCCGGTGTCATTGTCTTGTAGTCATTATTGAGTATGTGATAACTGGGACAGCTGCTTTGTTCTGGAGAAAAAATTTCGGCTTTGTTGAATTAGTGTGACAGCCTACTGTAATTTATATGTATAATACAGTAATTTATAATCCTAAATTTATAAGCAAGCTCTTCTAAATATTTCATATAATGTACTTGGATTTTCAACTTGAATATAGAGTAAACATATATACATATGTCTACTCATATAAATATATTCTATGAATATGTATATATGATGTAAAATTGAATGAGAAAGAGGCCTGCCAAATTTGTTAGGAATTAAAAGGTATATGATAGGTCTGCTGAAAAGAGAACCGAAAAATAGATTGAAATAAATCATGATTCAGCTTTTCAAACCTTGTTTCTGTGTTGTCACTTCACAGGCAAGTGAAACTTTCAGTCTAAATTGAACTTAAACATATAATATCTGCTTAAACACGCTGTCTTTAATTACGAGAAATTCAAAATATCCTTACTTGCTAGAGACAAATTCTGCTTAGAATAAATAAAAGCAGATTGGGGGAATAAACCTCATGTCTTTTATAGCAAGGAAAGATTGCTATGCTGGTGTTCTCAAGAATCTGAAACACTCTAACAGTGACAGTGGCTGGCAATAAATGTAAATTTGAAAAGAAATGAAATTGCTTTCCCTCTTGTTGGGCTTTGCTTGCTAAACAAGCATCTCTGAAAACAAGAGTTGCATCCCTGTAGATCTGCAGGGAGAATGAATTGTTTCACTTATTCTGAAAATGAGAAATTTATCAGAAATTGCCCCTTAAATTCAGATTAAACTGAATGTAGTTATTTTAACTTTTACTTCAGTTTTAAAGTACTGTAGAGATACAAGTGTGATTTGCTGCAATAGTTATTTCTAATGTCAGAAATGTAAACATCATCAATTCTGATCACCCTGCAAGGTTCTGTGCAGAGAGATTGCTGGATAGGTGAACAGTTGAGAGAAAATCAGAATCGTTAGTCATGTTTATTCCCTGTCAGCTTTTCAGATACTATAATTAAGTTAGGGCTAAAGATCTTATTACTCAATGGAGTTTGTAGTCCCCAGTGGAAGATGCATTACAGGGTGAATCTCGAATTCCAAACAAAAACCTGTGATTCAAATTAGAGCTTCACAAAAGAAATGTTGTTTACAAAAGAATAGAGTTTCAGTTTCATACAGGTGTGTCACCACTCCATCTCAGCCATGTTCTGATTATACCTGTCTTGGGATCTTTAAAATAAAATGAGTCTCAATTTCTGACCAAATCACCATCAGGTACTTTTAATGTTGTTTTAAAAGTTTCTGTAGATCTTGACTACACAAGTCTCCAAGCCATATTCACATCAGCATAATATCAAAATACCATTAGTATTACATTATTTGCTACAGCAGATCAAGTCCTGGGGTAAATTTAAAACCAGACGATTTCAGACACACAAAATCCAGTTATGAACTGCTTTATCATAAAACTGGGTCTGGCTATGCTGCAGCACAGACATTCAGACTGTCAAAAGGAAGAAGGCAAACCATCAACAAAAATTAAAGAAAGCCAAATGTATATAGCAGGAAAATATTTTTAAATTGCAGTATTTAATGAGCATTAAAGCTGATGAGGATTCCTGAGAACATTTGGTGATAGAAAATAAATAACCTTGTGTTTTGTCATTTTCTCCAAGCTTGTTTAGTAGTTAACAGTCATGGTGATTTTTAATGAAAACATAATGTTGATTATTTATTTATTTATTTAAAAACCTTCAGTGGGTTTCTGATCTCCTGTTCAGAATTGGTTATAACAAGTACTCTGACCTACAAAGTTATGAAAGCAAATAAGGTGTCTAGTTTTGCAAGAGATAGTTTCTCCTCATTTCAGCAAAGAAATAATTAATTCCATCTTTACTACATCCAGTCACTACAGTCTAAGCGAAAAAACTGTGTGGTTGTTGTCTGAGCCCCATTGCAATCGCAGATTCATCTCTGCTCCCAGGAACAGTGCTTGTCATTTTGTCCTTGTGAAAGTGGAAAAGCTCAACAATGATGACAGTATGAGGAACTGAAAACCTGACACATTTCTACAACTCACTAAAAATGATAGGAGCAGATGTCATTTTCTCTTTGCACGTCTTTGGAAGAGACTCTGGAGGTCTGTCACAGTGTGGAACATCTCCACAACCACTGTGTTACAATTTTTGGGCAATGTCTGTAGTAGAAGCAATAGCAAATTTTCTCTTGAGTCTTGGAAACACACTTTGATTTATATAGATATTATGAAACAGTAGTTTCAGGATTTTGGTATGTTACTGGATACATGATTGTATAATATACAGTTAATATCGCTGTAAGTAAGTCTAGTAAGTCCAAGTCTAACTCTAATCCTTCTGTTTTATGTGGCCATTGTTTTTAAAAAATGTGGAACATTAATTTTGAAAAAATAAAATCTATAAAAATTGCAAATCTGCAAATACATCAGAGATTTTTTCCTGGTATAATATTCGAGTTATTTTTTACATGACTTGTCTGCTTTATTACAGTGAAACTTCACAAAAATAAACTAAAGCAGAGAGTCCTAGATTTATAGCCCAGGAAAAGTCTATGTTAAGTAGCTATTTTTTTGCTTTGTTTTGTTTTGTTTCAGTTCATTTAGAGCTATTGTCTTAAAGAAATATGCAGATGCAAGATTTTGCTCTAGTAGATTTAATTCCTGAACTAGGGGACATCTTGTCAGTTAGATGATGAATATATTGCACTATATCAATGTAAGGTAGAACTTGCTTTCCCTTGCAATGCATATCTGTTATCAGTAATCCTCTTAGAATTGGAGGTGGTAAATGCAATGTAATACCTATATGTTGGTATTCAAAGCACATCAAAATAAAATAGTATCTGCCAATACAAAAAGTAGGAATATAATTTTTTTCCTCAGTCCGTAGCACACAATACAGCAAACTTTTTGTCTATGGAACTTCCATTAAAAAAAATCAGCCAAAGAATTTATCTTCTCTTAAAGCAAATAAATTAATTAAAATTCATACTATACCATGTATTTTCTGTACTGATGCATCAATATAGGCAGCCTGATGGAGGTGATAATGTAGTTGGTCACGTGCTTTTTACTTGAAAAGAAGCGTCATTGTTGCCATCACATTTATCATGAAAATTGCAAGGTGTGAGATATTTGCTAAGAGATGTTATAAATGAGACTGGGGGGATTTCTCAGTGGATATTTAGTGTCAAGGGATTAGTCCCATCCTGTAATTTTGAGGTGAGAAAGCAAAGGTGAATATATTGCTTGTGACAGTATTTTCAAGATTACTTGACCTGAAATTTTTTTACTAAAAGGAAACCCACGACTGCATTAGAATCATCAGAGCTCTGGAAATAATATGTACAGAGTTAGAAAAGCAATGGTGTCTAATCTACCAAGCATTTAATTACCATAATGCAACCATTGTCTTTGATTCTGTGTAGCTCATGCTGTATCTCCTTTCTAGCCTCTATACTTGTTTTTCCTTTCTGAGGGAAGAATGGAAGGAGAAAATAGGATGTACTGTTGGGCCCTCGTACAAAGATAGGACCAGGGATGATCTGGAAAGCCAGGAAATATCCCTGGTCCCTACAGTTTAGTGGTAGGCTTAGTGTCTTAATTTTAATAGACTAAGGGCTACTTAAAAGCCAAGAACTTGAAATATTGTGCAGCACAGAGGAAACAGAGTTGAATCAGTTATAGACTCCCAGAGTAATGCAATAAAATGAAAACAGAATGTATAAGGTAATTTTCTTCCACAATCACAGCTTTTCAAAATGGCATGGTTTTAAAGACATTTTCATCCATTTTCAGTGATTGCAGCTGGCAGTGCAGGGAGACCCAATTGAAGAGGGTCCAGATCTAACCTTGGGAAGCATGTTACAAACTTAAACTCCAGTTTCCCCTTTTTGGAGAAAAACATATGGAGATTTCGTTGTATGAAAGAATATATATGTACACAGACAGATATATTCAGAGTGTAAATATTAAATATATAATATGCAATATTATTAGATGTGCTTTTATATGTATATGATTATATAAATATATGATTTATATTTATATTGTGTTCCCAGCTACCTGGTGGTACCTGTGGCAGGGCTCTCTACTGCCATCACTGCCATTTTAAAGAGTTTAAAAGGAGTCCAGTCTCACTGCAAAGATACAGTAACAACTGCAGTCAGAATTATGAGACAGAATGGAATTCAAGTCTGTTGCAGACATTAAATTTTATCTTACTACCTGAGAGGAGGAGGGAGCACAGCTATTTAGAAGACTTTTGGTGCTTTTACGTGCATATATGAAAAGCACTTCTCCAGGGAAAACAGAGAAGAGAAGGGAAAAAAATTAAGCTCTTTGGATATTTTCTGAACATGCTTCTCTCTTACTTTCCCTGTTTTGCTGGAGATTTTGTGTGCCGGTTGTTTCTTTTAGCACTGCCCTTCCTCTTCCTTAGTCCTGGATGATATTGGAAGAGGTCTAATGCCTTTTGGATAAAAATCATTGTAATAGTGTTATCAGGAATGGGCACATTGTGCATTGAATAGAAGGTCTGGTTAAGCATGCTTTTGCATCCTGTCTCTTTATGTAGTAGCATCCTTTCTTTTGTGCTGCTAGTAACTTGTAGCATTCTACCCTCCCATTTTTTATTCCACTTTTAAAAGAGATGATGATAAACCATTGGAAGACAACTGTATTTCAAGACTTTGCCATCATCAAATCTTTCACAAAATAAAACAAAAACATTTCTGAAATTCTGTAGATGTTCTCTATAAGTTTTTTTTATGCAAATACAGTGATTTTCATTGAATAAAGTTAATTCCTGTTACTTCCTTCTCCCTCTTATTATGCCTCACTCTTTTTCTAGAACTTTGTTTCCTTCTTTCTTTTATCATGGATGCAATAGATTTTATCTACTTTATTTCTCTGTCCTTCATGCTCTTTAATGAATTTTTATTCTTCATCCTCTTTTACTTAGTCTTTTGAATTTTTAATAGTTCCTTTATCTGTTACCTACAGCTTATATTTTTGCTTGCATTCAAAGCTTATGTCTGGTATTAAATCCAAGATTTTTTTATTGTTTGTTTTTTTCTCCATCACTGAATCAGATTTATGTTTTGACCCTATACTTTGCATAAATTATTTTCTTGAATGTATGTTCAGGAGTTTGACTATATAGTGTTCTGTCATCAAATCTGCTTCCAACTGTCCAAAGTTAAATCTTGTACTGCCACCTTGACTGTTTCTTGTAGATCTGCAATCAACAAGTCCTGTTTGTCTCTTCCAGGACTCTTATTTTCTCTACATCCAGGCTGGTCTTGCTAATTCTTTTCTCAGTGCGTGTCGTGCTGTCTGTGCTTGTGTTTCGGCTCACTTGGGAAACTGTCCCAAAACCCACTGTATGATTGTGTAAGTCGTAATATCAGGCTCCAATTACACCTCCTATCTTCCCATCTCAAAGAATATTTCATAGTTTAAAAATGTGTGTGGGTTTCTGTTTCTCTTCAGAAGTAAATGCAAAAGGCTGAGTCTGTTTAGGCTTGAGTATTGTAACTGATTTCTCTGTTCTGGTGAATATTAGGGGACTTTGGGACTCTTCTTGCTCAGAGATTTATCTTTATCTTACCCTCTGGATTTTTGGGTCCATCCATAAATCATCTTGTAAATTGTCATTCTTGACACTCAGTTTTTCATTTGTTTTCCACAGTTTATAATTTCATATATTGTGTTGAATTGCATAGAACTTGACTCCTGCCTCTTCTTACTCAGCCTGAGGAAGAGCTTTGTAAACACCATCTAGTTTCTTTGCAAAGCTCTATAAATCCTTCACTTAACTGTTTAAAATAAACAGTTGTTATAAGTTTTTTAATAATTGTGACTTTACAGAAAATAATTTTGTATTTTTTTATGATGATCTCATTGTTTCCTTGTATGCCTATCTAATACCTTGATCTGCATCCAGTGCAAACTCTATACCTCTTGGGACAAAATGATAAAAAGCAGTCATATTAATTCCTAATCAGTATGGCACGAATTAGAGACACCAATAAATAAAGGCTTTATTTGGTCTCAATTCCTTGTTTGCATGGGGTTTAAAATGTGAATCTGACCCGTGTAATTGATATTCTGTTAATATAAATAGCTTAAAGAGTCTTTAAGTCATAGCTGTTAGGATGAAGATATGTTGAAGACGTATATTGAAATAGTTAAAATAACTTCAGACCGAAAAAACAGGACTGTGTCTCTGAAACTCTAGATAGCACTAGTGGTGTATTGCCCTGTAGTGCTTTCTTTTATTTAGTACCTTCTTAATTTTATGTATTTGTCTCTTTTTGTTTTTGAAAATCAAATCTATGCTGTGGTAATGTGACAAAGAAAGGAAATGAAGAATAAAGTACTACAAATGAAGTGCTTTTACACAAACTAATTAATTACATATACAAATGCATTGACTAAGTTTGGGTTTTCAATTACGTAATTAATTATGTTGAAAATGGCATAGCGTATTTAAATAGATGCCAGTGCCTCTGGCTCATCCAGTTCTCTCTAGCCTGTCTTTAAGAACACAGCTAATTATTTTGCTTTTAGGTATCACCTGTTATAATTTAAAAGCATGGTTGCATGCCTAATTAGACATATAATGTTGATGTTTACATAAGCAAAATATTAATTATTTGTATTAATTTATGGTGCATTTTCTGCTTCACAGAAAAGTGTCCATCAAATGCTGTGCAAAATATCTGTTTATTATTTAAAAAAAACCCAAAATTTGTTACTATAAAGTAATAAGAATTCAAACAGAGTTTGCTTGTATAATGTCTAGCAGCTCTCCAGTAATATATATGTACACAATTACCTTGTAATTAGTCTTTTGGTTAGCTGCTTAAATCTGGTTCCAACCTCACCTGATCCTTCAAAGTATTTGTTTATACAAATAATTTTGACCTTCTCATATTAAGAAAACTTAGAGGTTTTTTTAAGAAAGAGCATAGACAGTTATGTCTGAGAAATAACATAGATCCAACCTCATTGCCAAAGGTAAAATGAGATGAATCATGCCACCAGCATATGTTTAGGAATCATGCCACCAGTTTCTTAGACATTTTTCAAATTACTAGATACATTTTGCATGGGATTATAACATTACTTTTTTGTTTGTTTTGTTTTATTTGATTGTTGACTTCTAAGACATGAGGACCATATTTCTGACAGAGAATGTCAGAGTTGTCAGACCAGAATTACAGGAAGATTCAGGGATGTTTTTAGAAGAATTTCTGTATATCAGTGGCCAGATAAACTGGATTCTAAATAATAAATATCCCTTTTCATAGCCATTTATTTGAGGAGTCTTCCAAAAGAAAATACAGCTTGCTTACAATCACACTAGCAGGAGATAATTGCAACATTCAGTTAAAGTAACCCATTTATGATGTTGCATATATATGCACATGTAGGAATTATTTTAATCAAAATACACAGTATTGATTGCTTGTACAGTAGGTGGTATTTTCATTGTTTTGAAATGGAGACAGGTACTCATTTAACGCTGAGGGGTTTTTTAGAATTATATTAGGAGAGACGCTGAGGAAAATATTTGGATTTTAAAGTTGTTTTATAATTACATAGGAACACCTTCTATATGAATTGCATAAGAATGTTTAGAGAACTACCATTACCTTTACCAATTCACAGATGGTGCTGAAAGAGTGGGCTTCTGGTGCAAATTCCTGTCTGTAAAACCCAGCCTTTATTTGTGAAATTGCTTTGCTTTCACATTTACCAGTCTGGGGAAATATCAAAAACTAGTGAAGATAACACTGGGTAGAATACACACCCTTCGGTAAAAAAGATTTACATCATAGTATTTTAAAAAAATTCAGAATTTGCTAATATTTAGAAGGTTTTGTTAAATACAACCTTGGAGTTTTAATAGAGTGTTCATTCTGTTTACAATTTTGCCCCCAGAGAATAGTTCCAGAGCAGCTCTTTTGTTTGTTAGTGAACAGCACAAAGCAAACAAAGTTTATAAATCATACTGACTGAAAATATCAGTCCTGGTTGCTGCTTAATGAGGTTTTAATCCATTTTGAACAGTTGAGTTTTTGTTGCTTTTCGGATTTTTTTTTTGTTTACTGTAATTTCCTTTTTCTAAAATTCCTAGGGGAGGGTCAGAGGGAATATGCTTAGAACACTAGCATGTCTTCTATCTATTTTTTAGGAAAAGTAGAGATTAGGGCTTTTTTTTCCAAAATATTTTTCAAATATTGATTTAATTTTAATAAATCTTTTATGAGTCTGCTCATAATATCGTAGAGCTGGACAATCACAGAATCACAATTATGGTTGAGGTAAGAAGTGACCTCTAGAAATTATCTAGTCCAGCTTCCCTGCCCAAACAGTGCCAAATACAGCAGGTTGCCCATCCCCATATGCAAAGAAATATTTGTGGAGCAGTCACAGTATCCTGAGGGAATGAACAATTCTATGAAGTCTTGGTAAAATTTAACAGCTACAAGGAATTGGCACACTCCACAGGGTTATGAAATAAGAAGTAGAAATTCTGTGGTGGGATGTGTTGGGGGGATGGTACCCCCACAAAATGCTCAAGTATCTGGCTTTATTGCTGTCCAGAAAAATGCCAGCTTTTTATCAGGTATCACATTTGTTGAATATTTATTGTGTTACACAAGGCATCAGCACAGAAAAGACGAGTCATCATCTTTCTATATCCTTTTCCAACAAATTTCATAAGACGGTTATGACTGAACTGTGCAAACCATTATAAAGACAGTTCTCCTCCCACAACAAGTTCAGTGTGCTCAGTGCTTCGTTTTACTTTATTGTTTTGTGGGTTTTTACACATACATACATACATGCATACATATATATTCCCCAGAAAATATCATCTTCATAGGATAAAACCACCATGATGATGATTTGTTGAATTCAGAAAATGGTTAAACAAAACATTTTTATTTGATTACTGTTTTCTGCAGGAAATTTTACTCAATGGGATTTTCAGAAAATTTTTCTTTAACTCTCTCAATTTACTAGAAACCTTCTCTCAATTCCTCTTTAGAAGAAAAGCAATTACCTTCCTTTCCTTCCTTTCCTCATCTTTTGGTAACAATCTGTGCAAAAAATAATACCTACCTTAGGCCTTCTTGATGGATTGATTTAGTATTTAAAAATATTGCTGCTAGAGATCCACTGTTAATTATGCTTGATGAATTTTCTAGAAATTATATAATTATATTTGTACAGGGAAAAAAAATCACATAAACATCAAGTTTATAACGAATTTTCCTCTAAAAACCTAGATTGGTTTGGCTTCATGAAAGCATCTCTCATGGTTGACTGGCTTAATATTCATTGTGTCAGCTGCAATTCGAAGGTTATTAAGCCTGACCTAGATTTCATTGCTGTATAGGTTAATCTGCTCTGTTATCTTTTTGTGTATGTATGTGTTTTAGCTCACACCAATTTTTACTTTCAAGTTAGTGATTTGGAAACTCTAAGGCCAGCACAGTCATGATAAGGAAGACAATTACTCTTCGTAAAATTTAATTTCATACCTTTTTGTCCTTTGTGTTGCATACTATTTGAAAACAGTTAGCCAAGGATAAAAAGGGTAAACATAGTGATGTAACATATCCTGGCATCATGCTTCGCTAATCTGCTACAGAAGCAGTCACAGAGGAAGTCAGATCTTTATCTCTCATCCCACCCCATGCAGAGAAGACAAACTGAGATGAAGAGGGCAAATAAACAGGGATTCAGTTAATAGGCAAAAAATTAAGGTAACGGTCAGATGACAGGAGGACATGTTGAAAATGCATCTATTCCCGCTCTGATAAGTAAACAATCCTTTTTCTGGAGGGATCTCATCCTGCCTTCTGTTTTGAAGCTTTATTCTAAATAAAATTGAAGATTTAAATCTTAGCACCACCTTTATGGACAAAACTGGTATTTTTTTTTCTCTCAGTAAAAGTTTAGGTGTGATTAATTCCAAAAAAATGTCTTCTAATTTAATTTTTTGGTGTTTTGAGTTCTTTTCAACTGAAAAGCACTGCCTGGGTACCCCTAGAGTCTGAACTATGCTATATTTACCCACAAAACTGACTTTGTACATGATTATAATGGAATTTATGTATGGGCTAATTCTCCCTTTATTCAAGAGATGACCCTTCTGCTAAAATCCATCCACTGAGGTTCAGTTCCATGCTCACGTTTAATTTTCAATCACTCAGGCTTTCTTCCTCTTTGTATCTAATAGATTTTAAATGATAAAAAAGGGCCAGAACATTTTTATTCTAAAACATTCAGTTCTGTTCATCATATCCTTTGAAAAAATGAAGCAACAGATGTGTTGTGTCAAACCTTTATTTAATTAATTTATTTAACTTTGTAATTTTTAAGGGTGCACTTTTTATTGAAATGCATTTTCATTTTCATCTATTCTTTTAGAAATTGTAGCCATAAATACAAATGAAGCTGGGAGAATGGCAAAGAAGAAAAATCAAGTATATTCTAACAAATGTTTGTCTGTCTTATTCTTTTAAACCTTGTTGAAAGTTATTCTTCAACCTCCACAGAAAGACTATTCTATTGCTTGGCTATCTATGTAGCCAGAATATTTTTCATAGAAATTAATAATAGTAAATTATATTAGTGAAAATTTAGCAATTTTTTTTGCCCAAGGTTATTGAAAAAATTTGTCATTGTTCCTTCTAAAGAATTTCATACAGCACTATAGTTTATATGAACTGCTCTTGCACTTAGTCTAATTTTTCCAGGAGTAAGAAAATATAAAGGCTTTTTATTTTTCCTGACAGATCTTATTTTTCCCAGAATAACCTTGCTTCCTCTGAGGGGAATTCGAAGAGAAGGCATGTGCATAGGGACACCTTTCCATGATATCATCCTGGCTTCAGGCAGCACCTAACTTGAAGCTGATGATACCTTTGAATAAAATTTTCATTGGACTCTTCCTCCATGGGTTTGATCATGCTTCAAGCCTTTTGAAACCTGTATCATCCAAAGCATCCAAAGCATCAGGTGTGCTGTCTTTGTTAGTGACACAGACACTGCCATCGAGTGCCCCTCAGCAGGTTTGCTGATGACACCAAGCTGTGTGGTGTGGTCAGCATGCTGGAGGGAAGGGATGACACCCAGAGGGACCTTCACAGGCTTGAGTTCTGTGCAAACCTCATGAAGTTCAGCAAGGCCAAGTGCAAGGTCCTGCACCTGAGTCAAGGTAATCCAAAGCTGCAGACAGTATTCAAGATGAGACACATCATGGTTTTTTATATTAACAAAATGGTGGGTATTGGGATTTTTTTTTCTCTGCCATTCTTTAATTCTAAATGACAATGAATTTGACTGCTAATAGGCATTAAGATAACCTTTGTTCAGACTAGCAATAATTTTCCCAATTATACCTTTACTGCTTGGTAGCAATTAGATCAGAGCCCTGTGTGCATAAAATTAGGACATGACTTTATTTAACTTTTCCCAGAAGCATTGTTTTACCTGCACTGCGATCTACATCTTTTTTAGAATATCCTTTCTTTGCTCTATCCTGGATTCTCTCCATTAGATTTCCCTTTTTCTTAGGTTGTGGTATGCTAGCTGGGACCTCAGCAACTGATAGAAATCAAATGAATTGTCCATTTCCTTCACGTTTTATATAAAAAGATGTCTCTTAATACATCTCTGTATTACATCTCTCAAGAGTACTTGTCTTTGTTTTTCATCAACATTCTCTCATATTTTCTTTTTGATTAGGTGTAATGCTGAAATCTTTTCTGCAAAATAATTGCAGAAACGTTCTTCAGTTCCTTACTGTTGTTTAACATTCTTAAGTACAATCTGTGACATGATAGACAAGGAGTCTGTCATATATATATAACACAGTCCCTCTTTATTCCCATCATTAAAAGTCTTTTACTTAAGTGTTTGGTGATGTATTATTTTTTGTGAATTCTGAGGCTAATTAAGTATTGAGCCCATCAGCCTTCAGCCTGCCCCGTGAACAAAAAATCATAGCTTACTGTGCAGTGTAAATACAATGACTATTGAGTAACTGAAGTACACTTTCTTTTTACTGTGTTACCATCGCAGCCGTGGATTGAGGACTTCAAATTTCTTGTTTCAATTACCTTTCCCATTGAGTGTTTCTTCTAAAAATCACTAGTCTATATCCTACTTTTGATATGTAAAATTATATTTCATAAAATAGGTTGCTAAGATAGATGCAATGAATGATAATTCATCTGAAAGTGTTTCCTTTGATAATAATGAATTTAAAATAGATTTGTAACTTTTAAATTTAGCTAAGTGGAATCCCAATTAATGGGTTTATACAGTATCTAACAATGGGACTCAAAATTTGTTTGCTGCTTTTAACATCTTAGAGAACGAGAATCACAATAGAATCTAATTATTTTGAATGTGATGACCCTTTCTCAAAAACGTTACCCAAAATTATATTTGTAATAATTACAGGGATTTTTTTGAGAATATTTGCATAAATGTTTTTTAAAAAAATTATAAGGCCATCATCTTTTTCAAAGACACAGCAATGGAAAAAGATTCTGTTAGAGTTTGATCTACTGGTTAGCAATTGATGCTGCTACTAATGAAATGAAAAATATTAAGGAAATACAACTAACAAAATACTGAACACTTTTTAAAAAATTGATTAGAGATTTTGTTTAAATAAAATGCATGTCAAACACCATGGTGTGATGAAAATAAACCTGTTAATATATATTTTGTATATGCCTAATATATACTATTCCCATTTTAGTCAGTTGTAACCAAAATATGCAGTGCAATAATTTTGAGGGAGAGTCAGGCACGTGCTGAAAATATATGTATGTATAGGTGCAAATGTGACAAAATGAGTCGGGCTGTAGTAGATCAAATTGTATCAGCAGAGACATACATCAGCAACCAGACTTCACCACTTATCTACCATTTTCCAAGACTAAGTATAAATTTTGAGGAGGTCATTATTTTGAAAAATCTTGAATGAAGACAGATATGCACTTTCTTATAGCAAACTGCAGAAAATAGTAGTCTGAATACATGCAGAATTTCTAAGGGTTGTATAAACAATGTTTCACAATTAAACACTGACTTTCTAATTGTGAAAAAAAAAAACTAATTGAAACATAAATTATGCAAACATACTTTTATTCAAAGGCCTATGGGCTTCAGCCCAGTGGCTCATACACTGGTTTCAGAACCCAGATCTTTCTGCTGTGGAGCCTCTCTTCCAATAAATGCAATTAAAGACCAGATTATCTTAGACAGGGATTTAGAGTCCACAGGGAGGACAAATGGACTGGATGGCTGAAGTGGCTCAAGAAGTACCATAAGTCGGTTTATATGAGAAATCAGACAAAAGAAGAAAGATTGCATTACCATACAGGTAAAGTACTGAATCTTTAAAAGAAAATTCTAAAGATTTTTAGTAAAAAATCATCTGGGCTTCTCTAGAGAGGAAAAACAATGAGATCTAACATAAGACTCGACTGGGACTGTGCTAAAAGCTGTGTGTGACCACTTTATTTAGTGTACAATAGAAAACTACAGACACTGAGATTTTAAAATACCAGTATGACATATGTTAAATAATGTAGCCTTGTCAGCTTTTTTTGATGTGTTTCCCTGCTCTCTTCAAGTAGCTTTAATGGTAGTTAGTTATGTATAAAAGGAGTAGATATTTGAAGCTGGAGAGATTTTTATTGTCAGGAGCAACAAAGTTTTAAAATAGGTGGCTTTCTTTATAGATTCTACAACCGGGTTAATTTTTAGCATTTCAATATTTCTAATCTACATTTTGTTTTTTAAAGGCTTTATGCATTATAAATATTAGGGAAGAATAAAATCAATTTCGTGTATAAAGTTATTTCTTTGGAACCACTTTAGTTTACTTTTATTTCTGCACTGTATGCATTTCACTCATTGTTCCAAAAAACATAGAAATATACCTCTTTTGCAAGATGCTACTCAATATTTTGTTGAAGATTTCACCAAACAGTTTACTACCTAAGGTAAACTGAGGTGTTTTGCTATGTGTTTTGCAGGCACACTGATCTCCTAGTAGGGTGTTTACTGAAATACTATTTCCTATGAATGTCAGATAAGTCTGAGAGTAGGAGTTTTATAATTTGCATTTATGCGTTTCTTTGACCCCATCACTCATCTTCCTCCTCTAAAAAGATATATAAATACCAAATAAATGAAAAAGAAGCCTGACATTTGGAGATTGACATAGTCTTCAGCTTTCAAAGATGATGAATATCTGGAGCTTCTGCTGACTGTGAAGTGAGCAGAGTTCAGTTTTCTGAGTCACTCACAGGAGTTTACAAAATAAATACTCTTATTCATTCATGGTAAAAGTCACTGTTTTTTAGAAAAGCATACCAAAATCTGAAACCTATGTCTTACTACTTACTATGCAGGGAACTTTCTGTTAGCTGGGGTCTGGGATAGCCAAGGAATACATGGTTCCTGTGCATCACACAGGAGAGAATGTATAGAACTACACACACACACATATACATTTGTAGGACTAGATAATTTCTGTCAGAGCTGAGTGGGCCTTCAGGAAGCTAGAGTGTATCTCCATTTGTACAGCTGTAATAGGTAATTGGAAGATGACTAAACTTCTTAAAATGCTCAACTCGAGTAGAGAAATGCATGTCAGAGCCTATAAGTGGCAAAGTAAAGCAGACAGGCCCATAAATTTTGATGTCAAAATAGTGCCATAAACGCTCCCTCTTTGGACACTATTTCCTCTAGATATGCCCAGCTATCACAGCATATCTGAATTTATGTTTAGAGCTGTAATAAATGTTTGACTTCATTTTTAAAAAGAACAGACAAAGGATCATTGACAAAAACCACACCAGTTAGTTCTTGAGACATAGAAACTGTTCTGATTATATTATATTTGGATTTATACTGTTAAGGTGAATGATGAGAAAATTGCCAAAGAAATCATATAAGGCATATAAATTTGACATGGAACAGAAGACTTACTTGGTTTCTTGATTTCTTTCTTTGTGACTTTGTCTTGCTTTCTTTTGTCTTGCTTTCTTTCATTTGTGTTTTTCTTGTTTCTCTCCCTCCCCCCTTTTCTGTTCTGCATAAGTGAAGCCAGAATCAGATCTTCAGGGCATATTCCTAAGCAAATGTATTTGGAGCAGAGGTCTGGGATGAAATGATGCCTCTCTACTGAAGCTGACAGTAGAACCCCCATTTACTTTAAAAAGGGAAAAAATTCAACTAGGAGGGCAGTCTACCTCTTGTAAGAAAGTAGTCCATTGAAGACTGGCGGGGAAAGAGAAAATTTATTACTAAACAGTACATGAAAGTAGCCTTATATCTCACAACATGTGTGGAAAACTCACAAAATTTAATATTATTGTTCCTATAGCAACAATTGCATCACATTGTGCACTTCTAAGAAGGTGTAATTTCTACAAAAGCATGTAGTATAATAAAAAAAGTATTTGATATGCAATGTATGAGAAGAAGGAACTATATAGTCTATAAAATTGAGTTGCTTTATGTTGGTGTATTTAAATCTTAAAGTATTTTTTCAACAGATTGAGTAATTGCTATCTACTTTAATTCTTATATCTCATACCACATGACCATTAGTGCTCTGAATATAACACAATAATCTGAACAATGTTTTAGACTTTGTGCTTGTTAAGATTTTGGTAGCTGTTAAGATATTTGATTGAGTACAAACCATGGGGGTGGCTTTTTTGGGGAGAAAAAAAGTCCAAAAATATTTTCTGATCTAGAGGCGAGATTTAAATTTTAAAACTCAGGAGAGATTTGAACCATTGACCCCATGGTATGGATGTTGGAACTATATGATCTTTAAAGTCCCTTCTAACTTCATCCATTATATGATTTTTAAATGAGAAAGTTCTCTACTCTGAGAGAGTAGAGAACTCAGAGTTCCTACTCTGAGCTATGTAGCTTTTCAAGGAAGGTATATTATTGTACAAGATTCGAGCCCTTGAGGTAAAGATATTATCATCACATTCATACATTGCTGAGCATGTATTGACAATACTGAAAATAAATAAAATATCTAGTTGAAGAAGTGTCCTGTTTATATTCTTGGCATTCAGTTTACTTTTTCACCTTTTCCTGTCCTTCCTCTCCTTTGATTAATAACATGCATCAAACAAGCATAAAAATGTAAAGCTGATGCGAGAGGTACTGATATATGAAACACTCTTTTCTTGGGGTTTTCTCACTGAAAATGTATTAACTATTAGTAGTAAGACTAGTCAAATATTTGTCTGATGGATGGTAAAGTATTATCTGTGCAGAAAACACAAAAGGGCTAATGAGAAATTCTTCTTTTTCTCTGCTACTCCTGCTTTCTAGCAAGTTAGTAAGTCTAATGAAGTCCTGAAGAAGCCTTTTCTGGACTTCCAAAAATGTGTAGAAACGCTGCCATTTTCTAGACATTTAATAACTGAGAAAAAACTTCTCTCTGAATTCAGTATTTTTGAATTCCAAATTTGTTCATAAAGCAACAGGTGTAATAGCACCATGGTTCACAGAAATGCACCTGTTGGGCTCCTACCTGTAAAAGCAGTATATCAGAAAATAGCTTGCTTGTTTGCTTGCTGTGTTATAAGGAGTGGGGGTAAATAGTTCCCAAGTCCTTCCTGGTTGTTATGAAACAAATTATTTTCCTGTTCTTTAAATTCCACATTTTTTTGCAGAGATAAAGTAATGTATGGTATTCATTCCATGTATTATGTTTTCTGAATAGGGACTGAAGTCTTTTATGTGATCCATCTTCCAAACATACAGGAAACTCTCAGACTGAGCACTGAGTTTCAAAATAGCCATAAATGCTTTAAACTGAAATATGAGACTGAAGTGATTCATTACATTAAGACAACTTGGTGTAATGGAAATCTACAGAAAACTAAGAATTGTAATTGTTCCTCTTATACCAGCTACATATCAACTGAATACAAATGGTCTGCACATTAGGACATGATGTACTTGTCCATTCCTATTACTGACCTGTCTATAAAATATCCTGTCTCTTACAATTAAGCTGGAGCTAGATTTTACTCTGAAGTATTTAGTTTTCTTACCTGTTGTCTATCTTCCTTAGCTTTTGTATGTTCTTTTTTTTGTGTGATACAGTAGTGGTAATCAATTCTAATGCTAATGTTATGAATGCAGGAAATGTTCCTTTACTGGTAGCTTATGGTGCAAATTACCCATTTCAGACTTTTAATAGTGTTTCCATGATTTTTTTCCAGTGCGTTCAAAAGTTCCTATCCCTGTCTTTTCACTGGAAGTCTATTTATGGTACATGTATTCTTCACACGTACATATTGTTTCCTAATTAATTCTAACCATAGGACTATCAAGCAAGTGTGGAGTTGTACTTTCCCGCATGGAAAAAAAAGTATTAATTTCCTAATATCTTCAGGCTGAAAAATTGAATGCTTTCACCAATTTAATGCCTTATCACCTACCTTTTACTGTGTTGGTGCTTGCACTAATGTGCTCTCAGAGGCGCTATATTTTGTCAGGAGGATTGTCATTCTTGAGAAACAGATATGGACCACAGCAGAGAGCTGTATTGACAGAGGAATTTGCAGGTAAAGGATATGCTTTAATGAGCTTTTCACAGAGGTATGCTTTGCAACCCAGTTTATGAAATGGCTTCATCTTGGAGGTATGGAGAAATCTTTCTGGCTGTGAGTAAATGAGATCCCATGAAGAGAGTAGAGATCAGAGAATCACAGAACCACAGAATCATGGAATCACGGAATTACAGAATCACAGAATTAACTAGGTTGGAAAGACATTTGAGATAATCAAGTCCAACCTTTGAATTTAAACCACCTTATCAACTAAACCATGGCATTAAGGGCCACAAGCAATCATTCTTTAGATTGAAGATAGAAGAGACAGTGACTCCACCACCTCCCTGGGAAGCCCATGCAGATTAAGGGTCCAGCTCTACAGGAGGGCTGTATCACAGTGAAACAGTGCTCAAGGTTTTGTGGTGTGTACAGTCAGAAAGGACACTAAGAATTTAGTAGACAGACCAATCAACCCTTACTAGGTGCATCTGTTCATTGTTGCTTGGGTTTTTAGGATTGTTGCTTGTTCTTAAGGTTGCTGAGAAAAAGTTGTGGAACTGGTCTAACGTACATCAGCCTTTCCCTTGAAGAAGCATAAAGAAAGGAGGGAAGTATATAAAAGGCAGTACAAAAGGCCTGTACAGATATGAGAAGAAAAAGAACAACCAAAAAAGAAAAAACTAAAGCTACAAAAGCCTGAAATAGAAGTTACTGGTTTGACTGCTGTGAATCTAGTCCTTTTTATTTTCAGGTTTTCCAGTGTTTTTAAGCTGTTATTGGTATAACTGGGAAGTCTCTTGGCACTGGCAGTGTGAAAGACAGTCAGAAATCCTGCTTTCTACTTCCTCCTCAGTATCTCTACTGGTAGATAGTTTTGATGCTGCTAATACTTTTTCTTAGTGCAGCAAGTGCTGTAGTATTTCCACAACAATATAGCAGGTAGATTTTTAGATATGATGATTATTTCTGATCTACCAGCTGTTTTGCTGTTTATTGCTTTCTACTGATTTTCCATACTGAGGTACTTGTAACTCATCAGAAGCTGAAAAATGAACTGGTTGTGCACTGGAGAAAAGCACATATTGTGCTTTTATGTCTTAACGAATTTTGCCAAGAGGACATAACAAAGTATGATTATCCCTCTTCCAAACTAGATGGTAACTAATTCATTGAATAGGAAGAGCTGGGAATGACTTTGTTTGGAAATGACTTGCTTTCCTATGCAACATTTCCCTACTTGCTCTCTCTTAAGGCCTGGTGAAATATAATAGAACTCCAAAGGCATCCTCTCAAAAAATTCATGTGTGCATTTTTTGCTTTGAATCAAATGTTTGAAGGGTTTTTTGAGCTGTCACGTGTCTGTCAGATTACTCCTCGTTCTGTTGTAAAGATTCTCTGCTATGACAGAGAGAATGACTTGCTCAGGATTATACAGTACCACTTCCTTGCATAGCTGGGCATGAGGAATTAATTACAATCTTAATGCTCAGCAGAAGTGACAGATTCTGACTGATGGGGAATTGTGCTGGAGCAGCTAATCTGAAAGAAAGGCAGGGAAAGTTGGCTCCCCTGGCTCCCCTTGCACAATTGTGAAGTATGTGTGGTTTAAGCATGGCAACTGCAATAGGAGTATCTTCAGCCCACCTCTACACTCCAGTGAAATATGCAGACTGTTGATTGCTTCTCTGCTATATGCCAGTACTTTATCCTTCACACAGACACATTCCCAGTGGCCATGATGCATCGCTGTCAGGCCACTGAAGAGGTGAGCAAGGTCCAACATCTGTGATAGAAGTTCTTACTGCTGGTAGTTGTGACTGACTTGGTCTGTGTGGTACCAAAACCATTATTTTAATCCTACCTCCCTTTCTGTTGTGATGTGCCCTCATTCTTGTGGGGAAAACCCCCTGCAAGTCCACTCATCTATGAACTTGAAGGAAGAAGCCAGTGGAAACGTTAATATCAGTATTTCTGCTTTTTCCTTTGTGCCCATTGCCCCTGGTTCAGACAGAACTTGTTTTTTCTGGTATTGAAAAACAAACACGAGGAGATGGGATTGGGTCTTGTACACCTAAGTTATTACAACAATTTACAAATTATTTTCTTTTAATGTATTATAGTAACAGTGATTGCTGGGAGAAAATGAAGAGAATAATTGCAGTTAAAACCAATCCTTAGAAACAAAGCCATACAAGTGGTCAAATAAGTAAGATAGGGTCTTGTCTGTCACTTAGGAAATCTGATTTTTGTTGAACAGCCTTGCCAATCCTATTAATCTTCTTTACAAATTATTCTACTAAATGTGGATAGTCATGCTAAATCTTCCCTGCCTTTTATTGGCTTTTCTATGTAGAAGTTTGTACTATAGCTATATTATGCTCTTTTGAGCACAAAATGACACACATTTGAGGAGCCTCATTTTGGTTAGGACAACATTGCAAAGTCCTGTGGAAACATGCAAACAATTTCTGCTAGTTTGAGTCACCAGCCTATGAAAACTGATTTAATAATCTGAAACTGAAATTTGTTATCTTCAAATAGTTTAATTCTATGAGACATTATTCTTATAGATAGTCTTATTCTTGATCCTTTTGCTTTTCATAATGCCTGTAAAATTTCAACTTTAAAATGCATACTGATCAAAGGCAATGAAAATTTTCAGACTAATGTTCAAGTAGTGATACATTTCCTGTTGATCATGTTTTCTTCTTTCTCACACCTCAGATTCGGCTTTTGGCTGAATTACTGAGCCTTACACTTTGCTAAAGCAGGTAGAGTCTGATATTCATTATTTCAAAACACATTTAGCAACATATTCTTTGCTGTGTTTCGATCCTAAATCATAAATTTCTTTTGGCCATTACTAGTAGAAATAGTTTTGACTATTATTGATGTTTTTCTTCTTTTCTGTTGTTTATAAATAAGAATTTGGAGTTTGTGTCTGTCTCAGGCTATTTTGACTAAGAGACTTCCTGTCATTATACTCTCCCTTATTTAGAACCATCTGATCATGCTGGTAACACTTTTCTTTCCAGAAATACCAGCATGCTGGGATTTTCTGTTGCTATACAAAAATATCTAGTTTTTCCCAGTCTCATAATACAAAATTGTAAAGCAAAGTCAGAAATACTTCCTTTTTTAACATTTTGTGTCTTAAAAGAAGAAATACAAAAATTCTCTTCTTGACAACTATTTCTTAAGACTACAACCCTCAATAGACTGTTCAGCATACTTGTGTTCCTGTAAACACAGAGGAGTGACAAGGAAGTTACTGTTACGGCCAGATGCAGAATTAGATTATCTGTTGATATTTAAAATGATCAAAGAATAATTCTAAAAGCTTTTTCAAGAATTATTATTGAATGAACATTTTCTTGGTTCAGGAACATTAAATGGGAAAACATATTCAAGGAGAATGTGTGAAATACAGCAATTTAATGAAATATCAATTGACTTGGTGCTGTGAGGTTATGGAATGCAGTGGAAGTATTAATGAGGGCAGTGCCCTTTTCTTTTGCAGGTAATTCAGATTATCTTTTTGATAATCTTTGGTTTGAAAATTTTATTGCTTTGCAGGCTTTACCTTTTAACAAAACAATATGAAATTCCATTGGTTCGAGAAAAAAGAAAACTGGTATTAACATCTACTCCTAAGAGCAAAGATCACCCGTCTAAATTTTTTTAGGCTCCATGAAGTACTTCTTTACTACTTCCCACCACTGGACTGCATGTAACTGAGCTGTTCCAGAAAAAAAATGTTACACATGAGCTCATGTGGCAAACAGTAGACTGCTCTGAAAAGTATTAGACTTTTCCAAAATTAAAGGTTTCTGTTTATTAGATTTCCATTAGTCTAAATGGAAATTCTGAAGCTGAAAACTAAGAAAATATTCAAAATATAGAGCTGTCTTAACAGTGTTGGAGTATAATACCCCTAAATGATGCAGTCAGTTCTTGCTTCTTGAGACATGATTCTAAGATAGACATAGAGGGAGGTTAAAAACAACAAAAACAATACTGATGGAGCAGTTGAACTGTTCATCAAATCCCATAATGCAGAAGCAGAAGTATTTTATGTGGGAGATTGGTTATAACGAAACAGAAGAAAGTCTTTGTGCAGCAGATAGTGAAATTCTGGAGTTTGTTGTCCCAGGATGCTATGAAGGCAGACAGTATAAGCAAATAAAAAATTGTTTACACAAATTCATGGATAACAGATCAGTAAGCAGTTACTAAAACAAATTGACAACAATGTACAATCAAACATTTCTGATAGATTAAATCTCAATGCTTATGGAGAGTAGTCAAGCTAATGTGCTTTACCTGGGCACTGTCTGCTTTTCCAGTTGTGTGGAGACAAACTATTGGCTTATATGGACTGCTGCTCAGACACAGAAATAAGGCATTTCTTATAATCTTCATAAAAGATTAATGATGAGTAAGGATTTTTGGATATACCATAACATTACCTTAAACACCAAGAAAAAATAGCATCTATGTTTAGATATGCATCTTTTAACAAGAGAAGATTTTTTTCATGGTGCTTGGTTCAAATTGCAATTGCTTATTTCTGTAATTTGAAAGTTCAGTCTGAAAGACCACCTCTAGTTCAAAAGTAGGTACCTGCAGTCCGATCTACATATATATGCTCATATCTTTTAACAGAATATATATGAAAACTATTACTTTTTAAGATTTTTTATTGCACTGAAATATTTTTGAATCTTAAAACACAAAATCATAACTTGAATCTTAAAAATAATAATTCATTTATCCATACAAGGTTAATATTTTTTATTACTTACACATAAGCTTCTCAAATTTTTTTTTTTTGATAGTATTGTTCTTTAATAAAGGAAGGACACTTACAAAGGAAAAGTAATAAAAGGCATTTTTAAGTATTATTCCCTAACAAACATAAATAGGAGATGTGAAGTTTCAGGCTTCCATTGTAGAGAGAATAACAACTCTCTCCCTTCCATAAATTAAAAAAATCCAAACCAAACCACCTTGAAAACTCTTATTACACTAAGAGTTCCTCATTTTGCACATGCTGCCTAAAGCAGATTAGAAAATTTTAATACTTTTGGTTAGTCCTAAGCAATAAAGAAAGTATAGCAATTAGCTCCTTGGTGAGAAGTTTGTGGCTGGGGAATTATTTTTTTACCATTGGACCTAGGCAGAGGCATTGACAGACTCTTTTAGCAGTCATGCGTCTACAAGAATCTAGCCCAGTAAGCTGTAATGATGAGGAGGCAACACTGCTATGACCACCTCTGTCACCACTTTTTGAAAATAAGAGAATTATTCTTCATTCAGAGTTTCCTTAGGAAAGGAACAGGCTAACAGGGTTGTCCAAGGTGGTATATGCTGTGATTTTTGCCTCTGGGATACAAAGAATTTTAAAACCCTTTTTTTTTTTTCCCTCTGCTCCTGTACACCTCTTCTTCCTCCTCTCACAGAGCCTGTTTGTTGGGAGACTGGCCTGGCCAGCAACCTCCACTCTGAGACTAAGTAAATACACAGAACCAGTAACCAAAGGTCAGCCTGCAGCCTCTCCCCCTTGATAGTTTCTGTCACAAAAGTAATGGCAGAAGAACTGCCAAGGGAGAATATTTGGGTGAGTAGAAAAAGTGAATTCAAAGAGGAAGAATTTTATAGAGAGCTGTGCTTAATAATTGCAGATTCTGCAGGCTAGAGTTATGCTGCTGAGTCAAATTTTAAAATCCACAACTTAAAGTCTAGGAAAAAGTTTGATCATGTCTTTTCTTGGGCTGACAAATAGGAGCATTTCTACATATAGTGCAGAAAGAGATTATATGTCAGGTGAAATTTTCATCCTAATGGTACCATAAATCTTCCCTTTTGAAATTCACATCAAAGCCATTGTCTTTGACTCCTTAAGTGCCTAAAACTGAAATGTTCCCAGTTAATTCAATTTTAATAAAAAGAGGGTGTAGGGCGCACGAATTACTATTTCTGATTGCAATAACCCTTTGGTCTGTATATGTCCTCCCATTGCTACAGGTATAAAGTTTCCAATGTGACAACGCTGGCAGGGTTTGGTAATTCAGTTAGATGACCTAGAATAGCAAGTAAATTTTTACCTTGGTAAAATGATGAAGATAATGATAATGAATCTAACAAATGATTCCCATTTAATATATGATATGATACTGTTAATATCTGCTAATGATATTAGCAAAAACCTGTCATATTAATTATCAATATAATCTAGCAGAGAAATGTGAGAAGGTAATGAAATTATATACTTATTTGGTTAATGACACTTTTATCAAAAGAACCAAAGTGAATAGTTTTCATAATCTTAACTTGAAAGGGCACAGTGTTGGCAGTTGGAATCAGACAGATTCACAAGTGAAAGATTTGTGAGAAAAATGAGAAACTGTATGTTTCCTTCCTCCTGAATCAATAAGCTAGTTAGCCATCTAAATGAAAGTTATGCAACCAATAATGATTGCTCTGTTTTTCAACACAAAATTACTGTTTTCTATTTGTTGCAAATTTTATCCTGAAAAGAATTATAGTTTTTCTGATTAAGAGAATATGGTTAACAAAAGAACGAAGTAGTTTCAGTACTCAGAATGGGAGTGACAGATTTGTGTAAAAGTGTGTAGTCATTTCTATTCACTTAACTCCAGTATATGCAGTCGTCTTTAGGTGGTATCCACTGTTGAATAAATTGAAAAATACATATTGATTTTAAATACAGAATTTTCTAATACTAATTTTAAATAATCATTCTCTCAATATAGTTAGAGGTAGTAATATAAATTATATATGGACCTTGAAAGGAATATGGTCCTTGAATAGATTTTTTGCAGTAGCATTTTTGTAGTATTTTGCTTTAGGTTTAATCAATCTGGGGAAAAAAGCCCAAACAAAACACACCCCAAAACCAACCAAACAATTACAACCCTCCTCCCCAAAAAACAACAAACAATACACCCCGAAAAAACCCCCCAGATTCTGGACTTATCCCTATTATTTCAAAAACAGGTTTGCAGACGTCATCCATAGTTTCATTAAAATTCACCAAAATTGTATTTTCCTGAATGGATTGAGGAGATTTGCTGTGAAAAGGATCGTAAAATAAGAATGTTGCTAATGCTAGAACAGATGAAACACATGCAGGGAGAAGAAAGCAGCACGCGATATAAAGGGTATAGGGTAGAAAGCCCAAGAACAAAACTATTCACAGACATTATAGGAAAAAGTGATAAAGTCATCTCTGTGAGGGAAGCTACTGTTAGCTGATCTTTCTTAGCAGTGGGAGAAAAATTAGTTCTCCATTGCTGGGACAACAAATATTGAATGTTTCATGCCTCCTGAATAGGTAAGCAAAACTCTCAGGGGCAGAGGGAAATTTTTGTGCTGCTGACTGTTATGTGCATGGGGATCTGCAATGGCCTTCTGCAGTTTCTGAAGGAAAGTAGTATAAATTGGAAACAAATACAGAAAAACAATGTGAGGCTGGAAATGGGAATCATAAAAAGTGATGGCAAATGAATGAAAAGAAATTTTACCCAAGGAGAAATTATTTCCTTAAGATCCAGATCCCCTGGCATTGCTGGTAAGTACTGTCTCTAGAACTCTACAGTTCTAGAAACAGAGAAAAGAGCTTCTGTCAGCTGTAGCTATTTTGAATCAACTTATGGAGTGCTTGCCAGCGCCAGCGTAACAGATCTTTGTGATACAAATACCTACACACTGGTAAAAGAGGGGCAAAAGCTAGGCCCTACATATACGCTATATGTCTAAAGCACAGGAAAATAAAATAAATTCTAGAAATGCTATCAACTCATTTCATTATCATCCAAGATCAAATTAAATCATAGCTTTGGGAACCATTCTTAGGGAATAGCGGAAATCATGAAAATCTTCTCCAAAAAGAGATATGTGAAGGTAAAGAGCATTCAAATAAAGTGTTTATCATGTATATTGATCATACAGAACATACAAAGCTGCTTCCTCATTAAACAGCTTGAGAGTATTTTGAGGGTATTTTGAAAATTCAGGAAAGAAAGGAAGAAAGAAACAACAGAAAAATTAATTGCAATGGCATATGCCTTGAAGATAAACTTGAGCAATTATCTGAGAAATTATGTGGTATTAAGGGACTTAAGAGCCATTAATTGCTCCTTCTAAGTCTTTGGTTTGTTTTGGTCAAATATATCTGGATTCAGAGGTATGATTAGCATCCTTTTCTGGTAACTTGATCTATCAAGGATCCTTTTGCTCATAGCAATGAAGCTATACATTTTGTGAATCTCACAAGCAATGATCTCCCATCTTCTCACTCATAATTATTTCTAGTCTCTTTCGTTTTACAGTGTCGTGTCTCATATAAAATCGAGTGCTAACAAGGGAATGTCAGGCTTGAAATGACTCTATTCTTGCCAGTACATGAGCTGGCTTATTTTTTGTCCTTTTGATCATATTATCATTTTAGATAAATATGCACAAATCCAGTAGTTTTCCTGACTACCCTGTGATTTAAAAGTTTTTAACTGCATTATGGTAATGCTGATGAAGCAAGTAATGGGTAAATCACTATGTTTTTTTTTAAGAATGACATACCTTGTGAGAAATTATCTAACTAATGAAGCAGAGCTACAAACATCTCCTGTACTTTCCATATCTGATTGCTACTTTTATGTAGCACTGTTGAGTTATAGGAACTTGCACTGCTGCACTTTGGTAGGAAAACTTTAGCTGGGAAAAAAAGATAGCATTTGTAGTTCAGCTTGCTTTAACTGCTTTGTCTATTTATTAAAAAGGGGGTGGTTTTGTTACAATAATTCTATTCCAAATGAGGAAAACAGTAAGTTAGTATTCATTTTTCCTGAGACTTCAAAATATTTAATGGAAAAAAGTAAAATGGAGTTTATATAATCAAAAATTTGCCCAATTATAGGCAGAGGGAATCACTGCCTCCATAATGGCTATTCCTAATATCGCTGAATTTGGAATATTTTGTTTCAGATTCTGTCATCCCTCTCATTTACACGTGTCTTCCTTTGTGGGTTCCCTTCTCAATATAACAGCTCTGGCAATGCTTATGAAGCAATACCTGAAGCATAGGGATCCTCCAACACTTTCCATGTTATGAGTTTGGATGCATTTTTTTATAGTCAGGCCTCTCAATAACTGGTGGATCTGGAGGTTATATGGAAAATAGTCCAGCTCTGAGGTAAAAGTTAATAGCTGCATATGTAAGGGAAGAGTTAATGTAGAAAAGCACAGATGGCTGTATGCCTGGGCCTGTGTTGGAAGTGAAAAAGGAGATTTCTTAGGAGCTGGAAGGTGTTTAGTTTCATGTGTAAGATCTCTGCAGTGATACTAATAAAACTTACATGTTATATTGCAATAAGGTTCATGTTTTGGGATCTGGGTGTCACTTGAAATTCATTATCTTAGCATTTTTTCATTCTGTGAATTTGATTAATATGGATGTATGTGGAAAAAGTTCCACATTATGGTGTTGACTCTGGCTGAATGCCAGGCACCCACCAAAGCTGCTTATCACTCTCCTCCTCAGCTGAACATGAGAGAAAAAATAGGATAAACTTCCCGTGGGTGGGGTAAGGATAAGCAGAGATCACTCGCCAGTTACCTTCTTGAGCAAAACGGACTCAGCTTGGGGAAATTGGTGTATATTATTACCAAGCAAATCAGGGTAGGATAATGAGAAATAAACCCAAATCTTTAAAACACCTTCTTCTACCACTCCCTTTTTCCTTGACTCAACTTTGCTTTCAATTTTTTCTCCCTCTTGCCCCGCAGTTGTGCAGGGGAACATGGAATGGGTGTTGTGATTATTTCATTACATCTCTGCTGCTCCTTCCCCCTCGGGGAGAGGACTCCTCATGCTCTTCTCCTACTTGATCTTGGTGTTTCTCTGAATTTTCCAGTATGACTTTTTCTCACACTTTGCAGTTCTTCATGAGCTCTAGCATGGGTCTCTTCCATTCAGTGCAGTCCTTCAGGAACAGAGAGCTCTAGTGTGTGTCCTCAAAGGGGTAGCAAGTCCTGCAGGAAAACTTACTCCATCATAGACTCCTCTCTCCATGGGACCACAGGTTCTGCCAGGAGCCTGCTCCCATGGGGTCACAGCCTCCTTCAAGCATCTACTTGATCAAGTGGGGGTCCTCTATGGGCTGCAGGTGGAACTCTACTCCACCATGGGCCTCCATGGGCTGCAGAGGGACAGCCTGAGTCACCAGGGTCTGCACTAGGATCTGAAAGGGAATTTCTGCTCTGGTGCCTGGAACACCTCCTTCTCCTCCTTCACTGACCCTCGTGTGTGCAAAGATAACATATATTAGCACTCTTTTGGTGCAATTACCATTGTACGGCAACTTTCCCCCCTTCTTTACTCTGTTATCCAACAGGTCCTATCACTATTGCTGGTGGACTTGGCCAATGCCAGCAGCAAGTCCATCTTGGAGCTGGCTGGCATTGGCCTTTTTGGACATGGGGGAAGCTTGTGACAGCTTCTCACAAAACCGCCCCTGGAGAACTCATGCTACTAAAACCTGCCCATGCGAACTCAATAAACATGTACAGCAATTCATGTTGCTTGGAGAAAGTTGTTCTTAAGTATGATAGAGACTACCTATTTTACAAAAGAGTTTGTATTTTTGTTTTATCTCCTCTGCAAACAGGATATTATCTACAGTGTTTATTCTCTGATGACACCCAAAGATATGCAGATTGCTGAGACCTTTGGATTTCTCAAGGTCAAATCAAACTGAAGGCAACCGTTCCTCATCCAGCTTAGCCGAGCCAAGTTGCTTGCTTTGGCACTGCTACCGTATCCTAAAAAAGCAGATTTTTCTTGCTTGTGGGCAGGTGGTTAGAATACCATATAGAGCTCATTTTTGACTGTCAAGATTGAAATTATTTCTCAGCCAAGGATAGCTATAAGTACATCTGTTAGCTATTAAATTGTGGAGAAAAAAAAGTTGCAAAGGTTCAAGATGTACCTCATATGTAAGAAAAAAGTAAATCAGAATTTCAGATCAACTTCTGTAAAAATGTCAAAAAAGATAAATGCAATTCCATTATGTTCTGAACAAGAAAATTACTGCAACTCCTGTAGACCCTGTTCTTGAGCCAATGAGACTTCAACTACAGTTTGAGCAACCGCAGCGTAGGTAATTATTACTAATGTGTCACATACTTCATTAAAACATGATTTTTTTTTTTCGCACACCAGTATAGTTTTTAACAGATTTTTGGATTCTATATATCAAAATCTGTCTTTGGTTGCAGTATTGCTTAAGTAAACCATTTAATTGAGAAGACTAAGAGGTGTTAAATATTTTTTATTTTTTATTGCAAGATAGTAAATTTAAGAAAGACTCTTCATTAGTAGAGGCTTTATGAAGTTTAAGAGATTGTTCAGTAATTATAACTCATGCTAACGAACTAGATATGAAATTAACAAATACTTAAGTTAATTACTACTTACAGAAACTTTTCTGTTAAGAATTTATTCAAATATCTTCTAAATTTAATTAAAAACTTCATGTGTTAGAGCTAACAGAGGTCATGGTTACAGTCAGTCAGAGAAATGAGTCTAAGGATGCTCAACTAAGAAATAGAAGTTTGCATTGCTTTCAAAATGTTATATTATTGACTGCAAATCCTTTGTAGCCTCTCACAAGGAACTGATGTAAAATTCCCAGTGAGCTAATAGTGCTTTTGATATTTGCCTTGAGGATTTTCAGTCTTGCAGCCCTTGTTGAAGACTGCTAGAAGCATTCCAAAATATTTTTTCACTTCAAAATGTATTTATTTTTCACAATTAAACTGTTATTCATTTACATTAATCTAAAGCTCCAAATGTGATAGCAGTAGTCCCTGCAAGGCTATCCTTAAGAAAAAGTGTGAAGCCAACTTGTTTCAAAAATGGTGTTTGGCCTTGTAGGATTGCACAAAAAGATGGACAACAGTTTTATTTGAGCATGCCCAGCTAAAATGTTTAACTAGTAAAATAAATAAATGGTAGTTTGTACATTTAGATCAGGAGCCATATTGCCATTTTAGCACACATAATGGTCTTTTCCTTGCAATTTAGGTCAGAGATTAAAATTTCTGCGGGATTCATGGAAGAGAGGGCTAATGGCTAATTTTGACTATGAATCAATTAGGGTTCTCTTCTTAGGAAAGAAAATCAAGTTTGTGGGTTTTTATTTTAAAAATATATACACAGTCTTTGCAAGAGAGATTAAAAATAACCTACCATTGTGAATCTAACATGGCTTTCTAAAGCCTGTAATCTGGTTTGTTTGCAGGAGTACTTTACTGTTGGGGAGTAACTCAACAATGAAATTATTTAAAAGTTATAACCAATATCAAGAAACTGTAACATGAGCCTTTGCTGTGGTTTGTTATTAATGTGTGCAGTGAAAATCTCGAATAAAACTTTGCTTTCAAATTCCAGAGTGTTCCACAGGACAGTATTTGCAATAGTATTGCTAGAGAGGATACAAAGTCCCCAGATAAATGCCCTATGCAAATACTACAGTAACATTTTGAAGGAATTGTTTTAGGGAAATAGATTTTCTTGCTTCTCTTCTGTTCACAGGTATGTGGGCACTTATATTTTACAATATATAATTTTTTTTCTATTGAGCCTACATGTAGGAAAAATCTGATGATTTATATAATGCATACATGGATGGTTCTACAGTAAACTGCTGAGTTTAAGGGTTTTATCCAAGAAGTATCACTCCTATCTGCTAAAGTAGACAATTAGAGCTGCTGCTTTTGTTTCTTTTACATTTCTTTTTTTCTCCCCTATTCCCTTAATATGTATATTAACATTGTAAATTTTAATTCTATTTCCTCTAAGTAAAAACTACTTCCATACAATAATCTGCTTTCTTTTTCCATATGAGAGTTTGGTATATAATTCCTCTTTAATCACTACAAGAGACTTTATTTTTCCATAATTGTAGAAAAATATTCTGATTTATGATGCTTATTTCAAGAGTAGAAAAAAAGTAAGTATTTACCATGTTTTAGAAATAATAAAAGGAACCAATTATAATTTCTGCACTCTGTAATCTTTTTCTTTTTGCCTTAGCCCTTAAAGAACACACCGGGCACCTATGTTAAACCCTTAAATTTTCACAGGGTCTCTGAAAACCTTTGCAAGACCTATCCATGCAGACTATTTTTTTCCCTCCAATTTTGTTTCTAAGTATTTATTGCAAAACTTTTTTTCCCTTCCTCTTAGTGATTTCCCAGTCATAATAAAGGAAGAGATTATTTGGGGATAAGAGATTGTGTCTGGTCTGAAATTGAGTCACTGACTGGCCTTTGCAATATTATTTTCCTGACATTTATGAGGTAAACATGCCAGCAGAATTAACTTTCAAATCCTTTCACCCTTCTGAGTGAAATTCAGTCTTATGCATGAAGTCTGTAAGGGTTCAAAACTTTATCACAATATACTCTTGTGTATTCAGGAGGATGAATGAAGAGAAAATTAAACATTTTTGAGCTGTTGTTTGCCTTTATCACTGATGGAAGAGACCCATTTAATAATTTTCAGAAGTGTCTAATCAAACAGCAGAATTAATGGACAACTCTCAGCCTATACTTTAAAACATTTTACTAGTAAATATGATACTATAGAAAATATATGATACTGTATAAAAGAAACTACCAGTGAGATGAAGCATTATGAAATCTCAAAACATAAATAATTTTATTGTCCAAACCGTATCCCATAATTCTTAAAAAAAAAAAAAAGGAAAGGATTTGCATAGTAATAAATTGCATAATTGAGTCTTTAGCATAATTGAATTATTGAATTATTATAGCATACTCTTTGTGTTTAGGAAATCATATATTTACCAACTAGGACAGTTTAACATTTTTGTTTTGAATGGTTTAGAAATTTAGTCTTGAATAATGGCATTGAATATGTCTTGAATATGGCACTGTTCTAGAAAACTGAAGAGCAGTCTTTTTCTTTTCTGCAAATAGGCTATTTTTTTTTCAGCTTGCGATGGAAGTGCATGTAGAATTCTATTAGAATATATTACTGGAATGCTCATCCTTTTAGCTGCCAAAAAATAGCTGTTTGAAAAAGCATTAGTCAGATTTTGTGACTTGCAAATAAAGTAATTATTGTTTTTATTTGACTAATATAGTCAACGTTAATAAAATTCACATTTGAAGATTCCTTATTCATCTAATATTTCACGGCCTCCAGGTTATTGATTAGCAATTGATTAGCTTGTCTTTTTAACATACTTACCCTCCTCCCCAACCAAAACAAACCTCCCTAAACCAAATTTTTTTTCATTTTGACTTGTGAATATCCCTGATTACTACTGTTGCACAGTTCATCTGAATCTCCTGGTGAAGATGCCTTTCTCTCTCCAGCTGATTTTTTTTTTTTTTTAGTTTTAGAGTGTGCTTCTTTTGCCTTCTGCTCTGAGGGCATATCTTCCAGACAGTGAAAAGTGATGAGCAGCTGGAGACAGCAAGCTAGATCAAAATTCTGTTTCTGTCTATGGACAGACTTGTTTATTCAAAACTAAATAAGAGGTATCACTATTCATAGTCCCATCTGTAAATGCTTCATCCTGGTAATAATTCAGTGTGCATGACAATTGCTGTCTGGGGTTAAAGCACGACAACTTCTCTGCATGAATGATTGCAGAATAACAGGTCCCATCTGAAAGAAAGCAGAAGTGTGTGGTAGAAGCAGACTGGCATTACGAAAATGACAGCTACTTGGGGAGCTAAATACAGGAATTTTACATACTCTGCACCTCAGCTTTAGTACTAATCTGTAGTTTGTCAATTTGTAATACTGGGACATGCTGCAGCAGTATGATTTTCTGTAGAGGATGGCATCAATGTCATTTTTCTTCATCACTTGGCCTTTTCTTAAAGGTTTTTTTAAGTTTATCCTGTTTAGCTTGTTGCAGCTGAACAAATCCTACCCCCAGGACAGAATAATTGCAGGAATCTATGCTCTGAATCTGAGTTCAGATACAGCAGTATATTTTTGATTAAGAAAAACAGTCTTAAAAAGTATCTTTATGTGACTGCAACATATGTATGTTCACTGGTATTTACCTGAGATAAAATCTGATGCTTCAAAATTGTGTTACTACAGAGGTGGAGTTAATAATCTGTTGGTTATATTTAACTGAAAAGTCTCTTCTTCCTTTCTTGTGTTGTGATTTCTGACAAAACAATGTGGTAAACAGGCCCTGATCTGCAACCAGATTATACAAAACTTCTATATATTTTGACTTGAGTAACACTTCTGAACTCCAAAGGACTTCAGTGCAGGTAGTTTTAAGCTGGTGCTGAGTTGTATGCAAGGTCAAATTCCAAAACAGGAAATATGTGAATTTTCCTAACAAAATATTGTTGGGTTGGGGGATTTTTGTTTGTGTTTTGGTTTTGGGGTTTTTTGTTTCTTTATTTTAAAAATCTTTTTAACTAACCATTTTTTTCCAATTCTGCTTAGAACCATTGGATACAAAAAGAAGTATGTGAAAGTTCCACATGGTCATATTTGGGTGGAAGGGGATCACCATGGGCACAGCTTTGACAGCAACGCTTTTGGTCCTGTAAGTCGATTCTCTGTGTGTCTCACTTTACAACTGAAAAACTGTGCATACATGAAACACAGTGAGTATGAACTGTGATTGCAGTTTTATTATTTTTGTGAGAATTATTTAACTTTATAAAATATCTTGGTCAGCGGAAATTGGGATTTTTCTTAGCTATTATAAAAAGAATAAAGTCTTCTTTCAGTTCCCCACTGAAGGAGATGTGGTAGAGATTTTAAATTTGGAGGGATATATTGGAATTATAGCCAGAGGGTGAGCCAGCTCCCTGTAGCTGACAGATGCTCCCTGAGGACATTTTGCCAGCTGATACAATTTGGAATGATTCCCTCCTGGGAGCTTTGTCTTGCTTTAGTGCCAGTGCAGGGATAAAGAATTGTGAAACTGTAACCATGCTTAGCAAGTGTTAACTGGTATATTGGTCAGTGGACAATAGTAGAGATATTTCAAAACTGTTTCCAAGGTAAATATTTAAACTTTCATTGCATATTGAATGAAAAGAAAATGTAACCTGTAAAATCTGTTTCTTGATGGGTAAAAGTGTACATTGTTTCATCAGGAGGACAGTTTCTCTGAATTCTAGTTTGGGTTTGGTTTTGGCTTTGTTACACTTTCTATAGATTCTTGTTCTTGTTTTAACTTCATCTAGCAGGCAGGAAATAGTTGCATAAACTGTATATCCTGCTGTGCAAATGCAAACTCTTTTAGACCTCTTCCACATGCAGGATTTTTCTCTGTTTTTAAGAGACAATATTCCTCTAATGTTATTTTAAAACCCACTGTTTGTCACAGGGAAGTTATCAGGGTTGGATTTTTTCTTATGTATTTCATGCCTATTTCATCCCACTGACTAATTGAATTAATGACCTTATGAGTTTGTTTGGCTTCTTGAAGTTTAGTCCAGTTATTAAATGGAAATAATTTGTTCTTAGGAAATCATACAAAATAGGCCTACTGTCTCATTTGGTGTATGTAATGCTGATGACTTCTTTTAGTTTGTCTCCTTTTTTTTTTACTTTTATATCTTGCTGGTTTTCATTATTATTTTCTTTCTACTATCTTCTAAGATTTCTAACATCTAGTTTTGGAGGTTCTTTCCTGCAGAATTAATTGTCTATCCTGTGCAGGTATCTCTTTCCTCCCTTTAGTAAGCTTTTCTCTGTCACTCTCTGTTCCCAACATAAATCTTAGTCATAAAGCCACTAATCTTCTTTTCACGTACAAATATACTGCCAGTGTAGTCTCAGAGCATAAAGAGCCTTTAGCAGTTGGACATTGGTTTCAGATTTACAGCAGCTCACACAGAAATTCATGCAAGGTAAAATCCTCAAGGTAGGCACCATGCAGCTTTCATGCAAGATAGAATGTTCAGGTAGATTTTTGCTCAATTCACTGATGTTTATAAATATTAGTAAATCCCCTTCACTAGGCTTTGACCTCACATTAATCATCAATTGTTAGCTAACATCAGATAGTATGTCACTCTTCTTACAGCAATGGCACTTTTAAGAGCTAGCAGGAAAGGTTTTGACGGTGAATTCCTTATCTTTCTGCAGGAAGAATGACCTTTGTATTGCTTTGATGAATACATTTTGTGCAATTCAGCGGTAAATAGGTATTTTCCTCTCAAGTTAAATTAGAATTAGCAATTGCTGAATGCAAGCAGAAGGGGCAGAAGAGATCAGAGGGTTTGAAACTGGCTATAGAATAATAAAATATAGAATTTTTTTGTCTGTAGAAGAAAATGGAAAGTGTATTTAGAAGGACACGCTGCACTCCAGGTTCTTTTCATCCTACAGATGTAAGATTTTAGGTTACTGGGACATTTTCTACTGCTCTTCTGTACTCTGGAGATTATTTGCACAAGTGATTTAAAATATTAAAATCACTCTTTCAAGCCATTCAGAAGGTAAGTACTTTTTGGAAAAAAATTCTCATAAGACCGCAGCCGTGGTAAGGAGCAGACATGGAAATGGTCTTCTCACTTTGTTAGGATATAAGTCACTTAAGACATTAGTTAAACATTATGTGTGTCACAATTCTGACTTTCAAAATGATGTTTTCTATGATCAAAATATGCAGTAAAAATAATGGGGGGTTTAAGTGGACTGTATTGAAGGCTACTGTTTCTTCTATTTTCATGTGATTGTATAGTAGAAAGACATTTGTAGTGCAGATAGACTCACTAATGTTTTGTAGATGAACTTAATGAGTTACATAGGGCATAAAAGGAAATTATGGAAAAACACACTGAGAACAGATGTTAGAATATTTTTTTCTCTTGGAGAATAACAATATATGTAATGGCCTAGGTTGATAAAGCAAAAACCCTGATACCAATCAAGTTCTAAGTTAGATGCACCTTTGGAGAGATGAATTTCTAAACTGTAAAAATTGACCTGATTAAATTGTGTTTATTTAGTTCATAAAAATGTTATAAAATACATAATATATTGTTATTGAATGGTTTAGTAGGACTAAAATTGGATTTTTAAAAAATAGATACATATTTTCCTGAAGTGTGTAAATAAAATGAAAATGTTTAAACTAAGATTTGCAAAGGCTTACTATTTCCTTTCTGCTTAATTGTGTCTTTGAATGAAATTAATATCTTAAATGATATTAGAAAAATAACGGGGTATCTATGGTTAGTGCTGAATTAGAAATGCTATTAACTTTTTTATGATAAAAAGTTAAATATTAATTACTTTTCCTTAATATGGAACTAAATGAATTCATGGCTATTGTACATTTTCTTTTAAAAAAATGCTTTGTGTAATAGTGAATGGCAGGTGACACATAATGCCATTGCTTTGATACTGATGTGTTTCAGGTGTGGAAATCTGTCAGCCATTCATAACAGTGAAAATAGTTGTTTTGAATAGAAGCCAATAAACATCTAGAGAACTTGCATATTTTTACTATTATTTAGGGGTAAAAAATTTACATATTGCTCGATTTTTTTTCAGTTACCTGGACTAGGATAGAGATTTCTGTTAAATTGACTGTTGCTGTTTCTAAATTTTGAGCGAAGTCAAGCTTTTATAATATTTAGTGAGCATTCCTTATTTGGCATACTACAGAAAAGTGATAATAAATACCTTCTATAATTAAGATACCACATTTTGAAGTTTCTTCCTTTTTCTTGAGTTCTGGTAATTTTCCTATTTGATGGACATTTTTACTATGGGTTGTAGTTCAACAGCATAGGAAATATAAAAGTAATGTTCTTGGCAATGCTTCTCCTTTCTTAGATCAGAAATTCAGGAGATATAAAGAATTGATGAAGTATTAGACTTTTCTGCTGCTTCAAATTTCTTAAAGATTTTAAAGGGTTGACTTTATGCCTTATCATTGTCTTTGCTTGCATAGTCAGGATAATCTCAGCATAATAGCAACGTGACAATTTATATTCTGTGTCCAATATTCTGGCTAAATCAAAGGAAAATTCATTATAAACTGTACTTGGTTTAGATTAAATATTTAGAGCTGGCATCTAGAGGTGGTTATCCAACCAATATGTGAGGGTATCTAAGAAACAGTTATTAATAAATGCGTGGAATATCTGATATATTCCTGGTTGTATATGTGTGTGTTGAGATGCTGTCTCATAATTTTAAAAAGTAAAACAGGCAGATTTTATCTTTTAAGGCTCTTGTTTATACATTTATATATTTCCAAATGGCTCCAAGCTGGGGTTATGAAAGAGCTTTATAAAATTACTGCTTGCTATCAACAGCAGTCTTTCAGCTGTCATGTAAAAGACCTGAACAAAAGCTCATTAAAGTCAATGAGAGATTTCTATTGGCTTTAATGGCTTTGGATAAAGTTCTTTATGAGTTAAGTTTCAAAATCCAGTGTAAGAGCAAAAACCCTATTATCCTCCTTACCTTCCTGGGAAACTTCTGACACAGGTAGTTTGAATTCCCTGTCAAAACCATCTCTTTTGGCCCATCCAGGTCCCTATCCTTGCCCTGTTCCTCAAAATATATCTATCTTTAATATGTTTATTTTCAAAACTAAATCTTGTTGAACTTGAGCCTAGATTTTTTGTTTGACAGAAGTTTTACATTCATAAGCTTCAAATGAGACTAAATTGCTTTTAGTCAGCATCACTGTATAGGACGATTTTTATGATTGCCTATTCTGTACTGTAAATTCATGGGATAAAATACTTGAAAAACATTTCTATCTGTTTAACTACATTTTCATTTAACAGTAAAACCTGTAGATTGTGGCTAGGAAACTATAAACTAGGATGACTTTGAGCAGAATATGCTGGATTTATTAGTTATTTTAATTTGATTTTTCAAAGGCAATCATCATCCCTTTCAGGTATAATATAGGAATGGTTTTACTGTTAACCCTCAATGGGCAAATTCAATTGCTCACAGTAGCAGAATGTGGCCTCATGATTATTTTTTTAGACTGGTCTAGTATTTCTCTCTGTAACTACTGTTAGTGAATACAAGTAGTTGAAAGCAGAAAATAAAAAAAATTACATTAGACAGTAAGTTGAACTGAAATATGACACTTCCAGTGGAGCGCAGGGGTTACTGCTGGTAAAGGAAATATTTTAACCAAGATGTCTGCAGCTTGTGAGAGTACCTCTGCTTAATTTGCTGTCATCTTCTGAGGGAGGTTCGGTGGACAGTTGAAGGAAGAAGCAGATCTCTTTCTGCTGTTTTGAATTACTTACAAAACAGCAAACAAAGAATGCCACATGTCCTAAAAGTGCACATCATCTTGGTGATGATCTTGCCATCTGGTGAAACTTTCATATGTGAGCTATAAACTAGTGCAAGGATTACATATATCCCTGAAATGGGGCAGCCTCTAAGACAAGAGGTGGGAAGAGTTTAACAGCTCACAGCAGTGTACTGAACATCACTGCATTAAATTGCACATAGCTAGGGCACACTTCCCACGGAGAGTTCTGCCAGGTCTTGAAATACCTGCTGACTCCGTTTGTGCCCTCATACCCCAAACTGCCATTCAAAGAGGCTTAAGACAAATTTGTCAATGCCAAAGTACCAAACTCTGTTTTTCTTAGTTTACAACAGCTAAGAAGAGATAGTCAAGGGTGGCAATACAAAAGTGTGATTTTAACAAGAAAACACTTCTCTGTGCTTACACTCATAAAGTTAGTGTAAGTGAGGAGAAGAGTGATGACAAAGTAGTCAGTGAAGGCTGGGAATGACCTACTGGGAACTTGTAGGTCATTAACTTGCTGGCAGATGTTGCAGAATCTTCTGTTACCTTTCTGCTGCTGCTGACACCAGTGCACCTTCACTCTGCTGTGTAAATGTAGCCTTGGAGAGTGGCATGACTCTAATGGGGTCAGTGACATTTCTAGTCCTCTCTTGGGTATTAAAGAAGAAATCAAGCCTGTGTTTAAACGGGATGTGTAATGCAAATATGCAATCAATGCCATTGCGTATTATTTATCTCTTGCTACTGGCAAAAATGAAATAGGTGAAACTGTTTACAATCAGAAAAAAGACTTTGCATATGGAGCATGAATTTACCAGTAATAAATAGCATGGATGCACAGCTTGAACTTGTAAAAATCTATCGTGAATAAAACGGATAGGACATTATGTGTTATGACTGATGATAAATAAAGCTTGAAGGGTAAATATGCTTGTCCCTTTGAGAGAATACTGTATGTGAGATGCAAATTGGGATGGTGGCTTTTCTGTGGAGAAAGACAATTCACTCCAGGAGCTGCTGAAGGGAAGCCTTGCTAATAAGATTGTGTGTCCTAACTGTCCATTAAATTATCATGGCTAACTGAATTTGCACTATAGGAATAAAAAGTCCCCTATAGCTGTCCTAATTATTTTGAAAAGTAAAATATTTAGCTTGACTCTAATTTAAACCAATGCATATGGACATTATCATGTGACTAAAAGCTCTCAGTTAAGGCTACTCTATTTCTTAGCAATTGAAAGTTTGCTTTTTGTCTTAGTTATGTCAAATCCTATTTTATACATTCTAGCTAATTTTATCTATTACTTATAATGTAATTTATTTAACATTGATAAAGCTTCAGTCATTCTGCTTGTGAAACAGGATTTATATAACAAATTCAAGCACAATGAATTATTAATGCAAATATTTAGTATTTCTGAATGCAAGAACCTTTAAAGAATTTTTCAACCACATTGGAAAGAATGGTAGTCTGAGCCACCTACAGTTAGTTTTTGACATTACTTGTATTGAAATAAACTAGGAAAAATGTTGAAGTCGTGTTGGATCTATTTAATGAAATATTAGAAGAGATCAGAGGGCTGTCAGAATCATGCCATCATTTTTAATAATCTAATTTGAACAGCTCTGCATTTGTGAAACTCTGTATACTCCTTCATCAGTTTCCTTACAATTCTATTTCTCTCAAGTTACTACTTGAAATACCCTTATATTTGATAATCTTTCTGCAGGATTCATAACAGTATATTGTATAAATAGAATAAAAAAAATTACTTGTTTTAATGCATACGAGGCACAAAGGAATGTTTGCTGACTTCTATATAGTTAACTGTGTAGGGAATTCTGATTTGTGAAGGCATTCATATTAAGATTCGCCAGGACATAATTTTAAAAAAGCACTTAATGTATTCATTTCTTTATATTTTTACCTCCTTGGACATGGATTATTGTCAAAGCTCAGACAGTGATTACTAAAAAAACATTCTAAATTTTAGTTTGGAGAATTGTGGGAATTTTTTTTTTTACATGATTCCATTTTTGGATAAGATATATGCTTTGGTGTAATAAGTAGTCATGTCATTAAAAGTTCCAATCCAAAAATAACACTATTTTACTCTAGCACCTTGTTTACATGATTGCACATCATATTGGAAGGTTAAAAATACGTATTTGTATGGCAGTCAATATGCAAACCAATGTGTATGTGTTTATTTACAAATGCATGTTTATTTCATTTAGAAGCAAAACATTATTGAAACATGATGAATAGTATA
Organism: Sterrhoptilus dennistouni; assembly: GCA_013397095.1. NCBI lineage: Eukaryota > Metazoa > Chordata > Aves > Passeriformes > Zosteropidae > Sterrhoptilus > Sterrhoptilus dennistouni. Next base: position 2,110,744 of record VWZU01011663.1, on the reverse strand, counting down.
CCAGTACTTGTATGAATTATTTGACTGAAGTGATGTTTTCCATGCACTTGGTGAAGAAAAGAAGACTCAGAGGTGACCTTATCACTCCCTACAACTTCCTGAAGGGTGGTTGGAGCCGGGTGGGAGTTGGTCCCTTTCACTGGGCAGTAACTGACAGAAAGAAAGGACAGAGTCTAAAGCTGCACCAAGGGAAATATAGGTTGGATATTAGGAAAAAGTTTTTTATGGAAAGAGTGATAAAGTACTGATATAGTCTGCCCAGGGAGATGGTGGAGTCACCATCCCTGGATGTATTTAAAAAAGATTGGATGTGGTACTCAGTGCCATGGTTTAGTTGAGGTGTCAGGGCTGGGTTGGACTAAATGATCTTGAAGGTCTCTTCCAACCTAGTGATTCTGTGATTCTGTGGTGCATGTGCAGTCAGGCCAGTGTGCTTTGGGGATGCCCTGCAGAAGAGCTGGTGAATAAGCCCTGTGAAAGGTCCTTGTGACAGACTTGTAGCCCACCATGTAGAGGTTCAAGAGCAGCATTTGCTCAGCCTTGCGTGGGCAGGGCTGCAGGGAGGGCTCACAGCTGTCCTCAGCTGCTGCACAGCGTGTGGGGAAGGCAGGGCCAGGCTCCTCTGAGATGCAGAAGTGTGGGACAAGAGAAAACAGGCGCAGCACCAGAAGTTCTGAACAGACGTTAAGTTATTTAAGCTTGGGCTTTTTTCATTATGGCAAAATCATACACTGGGTATTGAAAAAGTCAGGAAGATTTCCATTTTTGGAGATAGTAAAAAAAATCTGCCTGCAGAGCCCTGAGCAATCTGAATTGGCTGAGTCCTCCCATGTAGGAGGTTGGACAAGGTAATTTCCAGATGTCCTTTCCTACCTATATGTCTGTGCATATAGGAAAATTTCATTTTGTCAGTAAACCCTTATTTAGCACATAGGGAAGTAAACTGGAAAAAGTTATGTGTTAGCTCTAATAGAATCACATTTATGAAGAGAGAGAAAATAGTAAATTTACTTTTCTATTGCTGTAGTCTCTCAGAGGATTATAATGAGCATCAAATTGCATTTTAGATTGTACAAACCTTTCTTTTCAAACCTTTTTTCTATTTCCTCTGTGCTAAAATGAAAATATACTAGATATCATGAATTCTCCTAACCTGGCCATGTTTAAAGTCCAGCCTGAGCAGAGAAGAAAAATTTTGCTCAAATATTAGCAGCAAACACTTCTCTTTTAATTAAGCAGTACTTCAAACTTTACAGGTATGTTATGGAACAAATAGCACTATTTAATTTGAGCTAAATCTGATTTGGACTAGGATCCTGACCTTGCAAACATTTGTTTTTATATACTTTATGTCAATAGGATCTTCTTAATAAAGTAAAGGGCCTGGATGTTTTAGATAGCTTCTCTTGTTTATGTTGTGTTGTTTTTCCATCTCTTATTTTGAAAGACTTAATAAATTAAGCACCCCAGTTCAAACTGAATAATTTTGCTGGTTCTTGTGTTGACAGCTAATTCAGTAATATATTAAATTTTTAATTAAGCAGAACTTTTGCTGTTAAATAATTTAATTCCTGATTGTTATCCAAGCAATCAAAGCCTTTTACAAACTGTGTGGGCTTCTTTTGAAAAATAATTGTCATGGACATATTTATTTATTTATTTTAAAATTTCAAACTATAAAAGTATAGAAATAGTTTTCTGATAAACATAATCATAGTCTTGTCAGAGAAGTGTTTGACTTGATAGCAGAATTTTAAAGTTATCTGTTCTCTCTTTCACTGCAGGAGAGACAAATAAAAACAATTCTTCAGAGGTAATTCTCATGGAATGGTACATTTGCTGAGAGGGGTAATTCCTACTAACAGAGTAGCAAATATGTTTGCAAAAAAAAAAAAAATATATATATATATTCCTTTTCCCTTGATTGGTATTTGAGATAATGTTACTTAATTAAAGTTGGGTATAGTTCTTTTTATTTACTTGCTCAGAGGATTTGGGCACTGCAGATTAGCATCTATTAGGGTTTGAAATTTTATGTAGATTTCAATTAAGAGCTCCTGCAACTCAATGTCAGATTCAGGAGCCAGCACAGTTTTAGTTCTTCTCTTGTCAGTCTGGAGATTTAGAAAAGAGTTGTGTATAATAGGAGAACTGATATTGGTAGCAGCATGAAGTAACAGTAACTCCGTGGTAGTTCCTTTGTAGTTAATACATAGAGCTTCCTCTTTCACAAATGCGCCGTTTATATAGCTATAATGTATGTCCTGATGGAATTATTGAAAATGTGTTTAATTGCATTTGAAGCAAAACAGAAATCTATCATGGGATCATCAGCCCTCTGTGGCCATGAGGACAAGTCCCATGTAAACGCTTGATTGTGAATCTTGATAACAATGCCTGCAAGCTGCAAAATCTGTTACTCAATGTCACATTTTCTAATCACAAAACTTCATTTTTACCCCAGGCAATCTAACCCAATATAATTTTAAGGAATGCTGTTCTGAAATATGTATGTGTTAGAGCTTATACCAATGCTGTTTCTTCTTCCATATATTTATATCTTCTTGAACCTGGGAAACCAGATTGAAAGCTTTGGGGGTTGTTAAATTGTACACCTCATATTCGTGAGATACCTCTTGTTGAAATGAGAGTAGGAGACCACAGTAGTAGTTAACATGATGTGATGACAGGATCTGATATTTCTTTCCTGGCAAAGATATAAATCTGAAGATGATGAATAATTTTCACCCTATATCATGGATCATTGATCAGTAACTGATCAATAATTGGAAAGAATAAGGAAGAAAGAAAAGAAAAATCTACAATTCTGCAAAATATCACTTCCACTTCTGGTGGAAACCATGCAATTTTAGTAACGAAAATCTGTGTAGCTTCAGTGAAATTAATAAGAAAAAATGTCTTTCAGTATTCTATGATGGTAAAATGAATTATCAGGTATTTTCTGGAAGAGTCACTCCATGGTGTCTCTTAAGAGTATAGAAAATGGCTGATTTACATCCATTGGATTAATGTATATGAAGGGGTACTCAAGCCAAGGTGTTAGAACTTATTAAAACCTTTAGTCAATGCTGCCAGAGTTATTATTTGTAGAATATAGCTTTGACTTGGTACATAACCAAGATAGGAAAGCAACAAGCTACAAACCTTCCCAATTTTTATTTTGGATCAACTTAGCAGGACTCAGCTTTTTGTAGTTTAGCTAGTCAGAAATTTTAAAGCCAAAAGCTCATCTTCCTTCCACTAAAAATACACAAAAGAAATAACACAAACTTAAAAAGTGCATTTTAGCAGTGTAGTATTTTCAATTCTGTATTATGCCCAATCATATTCACATATTTATATATTATGCAAATTAAAATTCAGGTTTAATTTGCAACTTATTAAAAAAACAGGATTTGTATCATTTAGATGCCAAAATAACAGACTCTGGACTACACTGTAACAGATGTGAAACTGGTATCCAACACTGAATTTTGGCCATATACACACTACCTCTAATGAAAGCCAGGGAAAGCCTATGACCAAAACAGGATGTAATACACTGAAAAAGGAGAGGGATCAGAAGAAGTGACTACCTACAAAATTCTCCATGACTGCTCCTTGGCAGGCTATAGCTCCACCTAATGTAGTGATCACCTTCACATTTCACAGGCTTTGGCTGGCAGAAAGAGCACACCAGATTATGGGTTTTTTACAATTTTAGCAATTAGACACAGCCATTCCAGGATCCATTTTTTTTCAAGACTCTTATAATTCTGTCACAACCATGATACACTAATTGAAATTTGTTCTTAAAATGTTTCTAATGCAGGTTTCCACACATAGGATAAGTCACAAATACCTGTGTGAGTCTTACAGACTTTTTTGAGTAGTGCACTTTGGAGTGAAATTAGACACATTCTCCCAAAAGTTCTGATATTGGTGCAACTGCCATGTTCTCTGTATCCTTAAGCTGTGAAGAGATGCAACATTACCCTTCAACGAGCTCAATATACTGTTTTCTCTCAGGTGTGTATTTTTTTCTGGTAAGTCCTGTAATACAGGACTTAAGGAACTGTTTCATATTCATGATATCTGTACTCAAATATGCTATTAAGTCCTATATATTGTCAGAGGAATTTTAGAGGCCCTCAGAGTTCTGCATGCATCAATGAAGGCATAAGGTCACAATTCAAAATATTCCTTAGCTAATAAAAGATCTGATTATACTTGGTGAGTGGAGCCATGTAGAGACTAAATCTAATTTTCATAGTTATTATAATGTTTGTAATATCAGAGGGAATTTTTGTCCACATCAATTTTCAAAGAAACCATTGTATTTTCAATTAAAGAGTTTGATAGTATTACAAAGCAATTAGCTTTTGAATGAAAAATGTTTAGATTTAACAAGACAAAAAATGCTAACGAAGACTAAAGTTTTCATGTTTACACTTAATGATGTGAGTTAGGAAGAAATGCCCTTTAGTCATTTTGGATCCCATTCAGAACTGTCTTACATCTTCCTCCTGCTAGGTTCTCTGAGTGTTTTCCTGTATATCTTCCATAAGTACTTTTCTGTTGTCACAGCATCTGTTTTAAGAAGCAGCAGTGGTAAATGCATTGGTTTGAAATCTACAGTTCACTGTTTCCTTATACTGCTCAGTGCACTACTAGCCCCATTAGCTGTGCACATACCAGTGCAAAACAGGTATGTTTGTACAATGGAAACTTGTTCAAGAAATAGATTTTAATACATAAGTTAGAAACAAAGTTTTTATCAAAAAGCTCATATCTCTTCCCTTATATAATGTTCACTCTTCCCTTCCAAATTTGTTCAAAACTATGTACTTTACAATGTGCATAGGAAAAGATGCAACTTACATAACAGTAGAAGAAAGTCTTCTATTTATCTTGTAGCATTCATCTCATATTTGGAATATATTCTTTAAAAAGAAAATAATAAAAGTACAGCCTTGGTCATTTATATTTGCATTTGCATGCAGTGTGGTTTGTATGGAAGGCTTATTTTACGTCTATGTTTTAGTTTGAAGATTCGGGAAGTGCAGCAACCTGAATTAAGTCTTGCACTAAAATAGAAGATTATAATGGGATATTTATCTTCCCTGGTTTGCTTTTAGAGTTCTCTCCTGGCACATTTTACACAAATTAATGTGACAGTAACAAAAACTAAAAAGGTATTTGGATTACTTCAGCAGTAAACTAGCAACAGAGCCATGTCATTTCAATTTATCACTTGTCTTTAAGTGTGTGAAACCTTGGTGCTTCATCACATTCAAATAGATTGCTTATATATAGAAAAAAGCTGCAGACTTCACATAGAGGAAAAAAAAAAATCGACTGCCAGCTGAGCTTTCACATTCTCCCTGACTTGCAAATTTTTTTAGTGAATCTCACACTACCTGAAGTAGAACAGCGTAGTAACCTTAGTTTTCCCCCTGTTACTATGTTTCAAGTTATTAGGGGTTTATCCATCAAAATGAGCTGTGGCCTGAAGAGCACGTGGGGCCTTTGAAATTATAACCTGAGAGGCAAATCCTGTGAAACCAAACTTAACCTCTACAGTTAGCTTTTATCCTACTAGCATAAATCTGTGTTTCTTGGAACACTGAAGAAATCTACTATATTCCCATTGTTATACAGGAAAAGAGAACAAGCACTTAATCAATGATGCTTGCACAAACATGTTGAAAACAAAATGAAAAATAAATTAAAATGCAAACAATTTTAAAATAGAAGTTTGTATTTTTTCCTGTGATAAATTCTACAGAGACTGAAAAGTGGAGATAGGCTAGAAAGTTGATATATTATAAAGTAATTGTTTAAAAAAGTGTAAAAATTCCTTGAGTAATCTTACCTCCAGGTATCTCATATTTGTAAGCTCAGAAAGAACTGCATTTTTTTCTAGAATTTGAAATCTGAAGTTTTTCCTTGTTTTGGTCAAAAAATGTGAGGTCAGAGCAGACATACTATTTTTACAGAATCCAAGATTTAAAGTGAATGACTGATCTATTGAAAATCCAAGATGATTTATTATGCATAATTATAAAACTAGCACACTTATAATCTAAAAAGCCCCAGTGAACAGATTCTTCAAACTCAGTGATAAATATCTATGTAAAATGAGCTTAGTAAACAACATTAGTATAATCTCTATTTCAAATTATACTCCTTTTTTCTATGAGACTTAATAATATGTTGCTACATGTGCTAGTTTTATTCATCATTATGATCTTGTGTGATAGTGTCTTGCTGCAGAAACCAAGACTAGTGAAACAAAAAGTAGTAAGAGTATAACACCTTTAAATTCAACAAAATATTGATACAGTGGATAAAAATTAGGTTTGATTATTCTTCAGAGGCTTTTTCCTTGTCAGAATACCTGTGTGCTTTTTCTGAAAAGTAAACTATATAATCTAAGGAGAAGTAGTTCTGTTTACCAGAAGTAGACATAGTAGCAGATACCAGTAATGTCTGGAAAAGATTCAGCTGCCTTGGGAATAAAAACATTAGCTTTATTCTTCTTCCTGAATCCACTTTAAAACCTTTATTCTTAGCTCTCTAGAGAAAGTCCCAATTGGCATTTAAATGCATGTATTTTTAAATGAGATTCATAAGGGGCTAAATCTATCAAAGTTTCCCATAAAAATTAATAGAGAGATGTTTCTTATAGTTTTGAACTAAAGAATTAATTTATATCTTTAAAATGGAATGGTGCCAGCTTTCTGGAGACTAAAACTTTTCATAGAATAAGTGTTACATAGCATTAAGACAGGTAGCTTTAGATTTCATGTCTTCTCTTCAACAAAGAGTAACATAGTTTTTCCATTGAATTTGGAATAGCACAAAAGATACGTCATCTTTTCATCATTTTGAAATTTCAGTAAAAGTCTAAATTAGGCCCAACTATTAACAGGGCTTTCAGTGATAGCATAGTGATGACATTAAGCAATCTCTTAGAGAACATTGCATTCATTTTTCTGTTCCACATAGATATAAAGATACATTTGACTTTTAAAAATAATTATATACCTCCTTGATGTCTGGGACATTTGCAATAGCTTTATTTTCTAAGTTAGGTAAAAAAATTCCCCAAACCTTTTGTAAGCTATAATGGGTTTATCTTGTGTCTGGTTTGTACAGTATGTTAAAGTATTAAAAACTTGGGGAAAATCTTGTCTCTGGGAGTTTTGCCAGGGTCGGTGATGTCAGGACTTCATGCCCCAGCAGGATTTTCCTGCTAATGCTGTTGTGCAGACTTATGGCCACAGACTGTCCCCAGCATGGGACAGCACACAGCTCTTCCAGCAATGCCTTCCTCCAGCTCCTGCCATGCTCCATCTGTCCAGGGCTGGCAACATTTGCAGAGAAAGAGATCATATCTTTGTCTTACAACCATTCAGCTGGAGATTCTTATTTCTGTGTCATATTTAAAGATTTCCTCTGTTATTCTGATGCTGTTTTGTGGCACATAAATGCTAAATACACATAGCAGAGCTAATCTTTCCATTTGTATAGTAAGAACCTACCTGCCCTTCAAACCACCATAGTCAGAGGTAGAACTTTGCCAGTGAGGAACGTCTCCCAGTACCTAAGGCTAATTCTAAAACTCATAACATGCTTTAACACTAAGAAAAGGATTGCATGACATAAATGGAATACCTTTTTTCTCAGCTGTGTATGTGAAAAATGCTTGTAGTTTCTGAATTGTTGGTTATGATTCACAGCCTCTGTGTATTGCAAGCTAAAATTGAAAATAGCCAGCAAATTGCAAATATGTTTGCTAGATAGGTACAATTTGAAGCATGAAACAATAAACTGAAAAGTCTCTTGGGGTTCTGTGTAATTCACCAGAAATACACTTAGTGTGGCATTGCTAATCCAGTTATATAAAGAGGAAAAGTAATTGCTAAAAGTAACAATTTTTATTGGGCTACCTGAATAAAATGTACAGAGAACATCTTAGGAAAAATACTGGTTTGGGTTTTTTTATTTAAAAATTTTAATTGTCATAAAACAAATACTTTATTTATTTTTTTTTTGTTTGATTATGTCTTTTTGTAATATTTTCACTCCTAATTCATCCTATCAGTAGATACTTTTTTTACACTTGGTCATAGACTGGGGTAAGGTTTGCAGAATTGTTTGGTATTAAGTACAAAAATAACTTTCAAGGCCCCATACAATCTCATCTAGTTTAATATTTTACTCATCCTAACTTTTTTTAAATAAACTGCATGAATACTCATGGCCACGTATTTTCTTGATCATCTGAACAATCCTAAATGCATTTGAAAGGATTTACTCTCATGGTGGGTCTCCTGAGTTGCATTTCATCTGTCATGCAGCAGCCTTTGTTAGTTCACAGCAGAAGACACTATAGATTTCTGTTTACATGGATAAAATAGAAAAGAGTTTGCTTTTCTATAATACCTTCTCTATTTCAAGGCATTTCAAAGCACTTGAAAGAACATCCTGTTGGAGTTCAGTGCTACTGCAGTGTGCGAGTACGTAGTTGCAGCAGCCCTTCAGGACTGTGTATTTAGTAACAGCATAAAGCCAGACGTTTCAGATAGTAAAACGAAAGAAGGTAGGTTGAAAGGATGATGAAAATGAGTGCAAGGGATTTCACTGCGGGAAAACAAGCAAACTGACAAAACCATCAAAAAGCTATGTGAGAGGCATAGCATGTTTTAAAACATTTTCCTCATATAAAAAAGATGTAAAAGATTATATGATTGCAAGATGTTTCATGCTGAAAATATTTTCTTGTTTAATAATATCTGTTCTCTGAACTGAGTTAATATAAAACTTTCAAGATTATCAAAAATATAAAACTAGTATCATGTTGTGCTTTAAGCCTTGTCTGCAGAAAAGACAAAGAAGCAAAGCACTGCAAATATTGTATTATATTTCGTTACTGCATGTAGCAATTCCTGTGTGCTCTAGAGAGTGTAAACTTTATATAGATTTGGCATTGCTAATGTGTGTTCTCTACCTTTTTGTGGAGCTGATACTTGACAACTCTCAAATTAACACCTTTTCTCCACATTAATCTTGCGGTGAATATATGGGTATCTACACATGTAGTGATTTCACTTTTGGTTGTTTTGACATGTTTGTCCAATTCCCAGTGTTCTCTTTCAAGTGCAGGCTAATAGAATGTCCAAGACAAGCATATGACACGTGTTATGTTCTATTTTTGTAGTAGGGAAAAAATATTGATAAACTAAAAAATCGTGAGAAGATATAACCAAAAGATAAAAATATGCTGTTTCAAAAAATATTGCACAGAAAGGCTTTATAAATGATGGAAGTATAAGACAAGATGTGAATTTAAGTCTGTAATTTCAAAATATCACTGAATGAAAGGTCTAGCTTTCAGTAATATACTGCATATATGATTCTTGCATTTCATAAATCTTCCAAAGAAGATCATATTTATTGAAGTCAGGTGAATTTTGAATGTAAGACTCATTCTCAAGACCTGCATTTATGAAAAAAACCTAACCCACTGTTTAACTTTTTCTTCTGTGTTTGTTTCCTTCTCTTCCCTATTTTCACCTGTCTTGTTTTTTTCAGTAACGAAATAAAATATCTTTTCTTTTTCTTTTTCTTTTAGAGTAAACTTCATGCATTGCTGAAATAGAAGCACAGACAGTTTTCAGTCTCATATCTTTAAGCACAGAAGGTCTCAGCCTCAGTTGTCTAACTGTCTCTTGAGGAACAGCTCTTATTCTTCCTAGTGGAAGTAGCATTTCTCAGACCTTGGGATTATGAATTCCCTGTGGGCTTTTAGAAATCTGGGGGGCTGTGGGCTAACTTTCAAATACTGTCATTGGTTCTCAGTTTACTCCACTAAATTCTGTCTGAATAATCACTTTTTGTCTTTACATCATGACTTCACACTACAGATATTTATACCATTTTTAAATTCCATCTTTATTGTATCATTTACATTTGATCCCTGAGTGTGAGTCAGTCTATGAGATGTTATGAACAGAGTACATATGTCATACATCTGCTAAAGCTTCAAACACCTTGGACACTCTGTAGTAATTAGGAAAATAAGTTTTCTAAAATGATGAAACATGACATTAATATAGAAAATGTCAGACACTTGTTATATTTTGTCAGATAAATATTATTTGCTATGGCAGAGTTCAATGCTTAATAATACATTGTTCTTGTCAGTACTGTTTAAAGTGCACATGATTCATACTAAACCTTTATCTTAGCTGATAGTGAAAGTAGGCACTTAGCATTTTTCGAAATCAAATCTCAGTTCAGAAGTTTAATACACTTCCATATTTCCTGAGAAGAAAAGAATATTCTGCCTTCTCCAGAGATTTATTTATCTCAGTAGTATAGAAGAGATTTATGGTGCCAGTGCTGCAGTTTTACAAGATCCACTGAAACAGTATTTAACAATGCACAATGTGATAATGCAGGATTTACATATATTGGAAAATGTTTTCTATTGAAATTTAGTTTAGAATTATAAAGTACGCTTCTTAGCAGAATGAAAAGGAGAGTCAATGTTGCTTGGTAAAAAAAATTAAGAAGCTTTGCAAAAAACCTGTTATTAGAAGATAAGTAGCTGCAACATTTTAGAAAAATGTAAAATGATATATCTCCAGCTTTTTGGGTTCCTCTTCTAAAATTTTTAAAAGAAATATAACAGTGTTTTAAATTTTTCTGCAATATTGGTAATTTTCATCTCTTTGTCTCTAAATATAAGAGTGAGAATGTTCTGATAGAAAAGACATTTTATCTAGGACTGTGTAAATACCTGGAGATATTTTTCAGATTTGTCCAAACTCAGTTAGGTTTGCAAATAATACAGGCATATTTGTTGCTATTTTCCAGGGAATTGAAGATTGTTGTGCTGTATTTTAAAGACTGACACGTCAGGACGGTTTCAAACTTTAAACAAAAATGTTACTAAACTCATTTATTAACAGCACACTTCATGCTAATGGAGTTCATTTTGCATGTTATTATTCTTATTTAATGGGATTTTCTTCCTTCTCCTTGTGCTTGATGCTTTTATGCTATTTGGCAGTTACATCTGTCAGTATTTAAGAGATTTTTGTAGAACCTTCTCAATAACATTTGGTCAGCCCTGAAGTGGTCAGGCAATAGAACTAGAAGGTTTTTGTAGGTGCCCTCCAACTAAAATATTCTTTGTATTCTATTCTAGTCTATTCTAGTCTAGTCTAGTCTAATTGCAGTCTTGATTTTAATTCAGATGATATTGCACAATACTCTATTATTCCCAGTAAATATGAGGACTAGTTTTAACTGTATTTCTCAATTTGATTGTCCTTGGTATCTCTTATGTCTGATATCCACTGTTTGGACCTTTGGTAGTCACTAGTTGCTGACATACTTGCAAAATGCATGGACACTGTCTGGCTACACATTCTTAGAACCACCAAAGACATACTGCTGCTGGTTACACTTTTTAATTGAATTACTCTTGGTTTGTGGACAAAGCATAATAATTATATCTTGGTTTATATTTTATAATTTATGGGTGTCACATGCTTCTGCTTTGGCTGCACTGCGTCGCTTTGCCTGCCACAGAGTTCACCTAATCATCTACAATAATTTTTTTTAGCTATGACACCTCCAGAAGGTGATTCATCCTTTTGAAAAATAGAGATTTTAGATGGCTGGATGAATAATCCTTCAAAAGTGCCTAGAAGAATCCAGTGCACTCAGTGACTAATACAAGTTACACAGGTCCCATCAGATGAGAGGAATTCCAACTCTACGGCACCATCAGCCTTTCCACTGACAAGCTGTTCATACATGCAGGAGGTTTTCCAGCATTACTTGTACTAGTGCTAAGTAGGTAAGATCTTTCCCTGGTAAGTGTTGGAAAGGTAGACATTTATACAGTTGCAAAATTGTATTGCCATTGTTGCATTTCAAGTAAGTGCAGTATAATTTACTGACAGAAGCAAATTCTATATTCTCTTCTAGATTAACACTTTACTAGTCCCTAGTCAGAAATTATATATTTCTGTTTTTCAGAGGAAATGCGATGTACTTTTAAGGTTAGATTTACCTTTTTTTTTTTTTTTTTTTTTTTTTTTTTAATACTGGACCTATTTTCCTCAATTATTCATGGTTCTGAACTTGCAAAACTTAGCTGAACTAATTCAGATAATATTATTTGCAGTCTAAGTCATGGTCAATCTTTTCTGTAATACCAAATGTCAAAGGTCAGGAAAAAAAAATCTTATCCTGAGTCTAGTTAAAACACTGCTTTTGTTTATAAAATATTACAAAATATTAACCAAACCCTCCGTCATATAGAATTTATACTCTTGTTGTCCACTTGTCTGTATTTTTTCCCTATGTCAACTCAGAGCTCCTCAAGTTTCGGTGCAAAACTCTTCATAGCATTGCTCTTGCTGCATCTCACTGAGCTGTAGCTACTTCTGCTTTTCACAGTTGTGCAACTCCATTGTTTGATTTTGTTTCTCCTCCCTGTACTGCTATTCCTTTATTTCTGCTTTGGGAACTCTTGTTTCTCTGAAAAAATCTTTGCCTTGTCTGTTCAGATGCCTAATCAAAGCATGTTACTTTGTGCTCAGCCTTGCAAAAATGGCATCCATTTTTTTCTTAATTAGAGAACAGTAAAATACAAAACAAGTTGATGTCTTATTTTATGACTTCTACACATCTTTAATTCATTATAAAACTTACAATAACTGATATTAGGCATAAATTCTAATATCAGTGTGTCATTTGGATCACAAAATTTGACTTCATGGTTTCTGCCATGTTTTATAAGCACTGACCACACTTGAATTCTTTATAATCAATAAACCACAAGGCAGTTTCAGAGCTGATTTTAATCATGACTCTTCAGGCTTCTAACTGTGCTGTGACTTGAATCTGTAACTGGAATTTGAGTACTCCCAGTCTCCCAATCATTCACTGTGGAAGTGTTGCAGTTTCCTTGAGGTCTATAAGAATAGGCCATAAGAATAGGCTTTTACATATCTTACACTTGCCTTGAAAAAGTAGTTTGGAAAGCACCCAGATCTCCCTGCTGAGACTTAGACTCAAAATTAACTTTCATTCCCCTAGTTTCTTCCTTGTAATTTGGCATGGGATTGATATTAATGTTAGGATACAGAAGCAGCTACTTCTTAACTTACTGGGATTCATTAGTAACAAATTGTCTGTTTTCACTATTAGTGCTACAGCAGCCAACATGCTTGGGATTTCTCAGTAATTTTTAAGTGCTCGCACACAGATGCTTTTTTCAGCCTGTGCTTGTCAGTTGTAGCTGACAGATTCCCCTTTTCTCTTTGAAGGGCAGACCTTTTAAAAGATCAGATGTCCTTTGATCTCAGGTTTGATAATTTTCCATATTCTCAGCAGTCGGTTGAGAGACTCCTCCTTGATTAGAGTCTTAGTTGCTTTTTAAAAGGAAAGTTCTAATCTGGGACGTGGTTTATTTTTGTTGAATAATTATTCTTGTTTATAAAGAAATTATTATAAAAGCCTATAAATGAGATACAAACAAGAAATTATAGATGACTTTGTAACAAATGAAGAATTGTAAATGTAAATACAATGTTTTCTATTTACATCAATGTTTGTACAAGGTAGAGATCCTCTGTTCTCTGCACAAATTTCACTGAAGTTCCCAGCAGCAGAGGCCAGAGAACCATCCCACAGAAACCCCCTTGGCTCCTTTAGCAACATACCCCACTGGGGTATGCTGCCATCTAATAAAACAGTTTGTCTGTGATTTTTTTAGACAGCTTTCAAGTCGTGTTTTTGAGAAAATCTGAAATAGTTTTAGTGTGATGTTTTGAAAACATCTTTCAACTCTGTCTTTATCCACCCACTTTTAATTCTGTGAGATTGAACAACATACAATGCCATTGCTGTACTATGTGCTGTGAAAATGTAAAGAAAATCATGGTCCCCTTCAAGAAATTTTCAGTTTAATCAATCATAAAAGAAGTAAACTTGTGTATATAGGGATAAATTTATCCAAATCTCCATAAATAACTATCCATAGTTCCAGAAAATTTAACATCATTGATACATTCCTCTGGAGAGTGTCCAAATACTGATTACTGTCTGATTACTTTGGCCACACTTAATCTCTAGAAATTAGTCCATTCATACGTATTACACATCAAAAATATACCAATTTGTGGTCATCTGTTCTTGGGTTTCCATTCCCCACAGTGGACTATTTTTTCCAAATATTTCTGTGATGATCTATTGAAAAACCTTTTTATTCTGATTACAGTTCCTTGAAAATTACTTAAAGAAGCTGACCTCCCTGTTTGGAAGGAGAAATACTGTGACAGTCCCATTAGTTCTCATGAGAAGAATGAACAATATACAAGCAACAATTATTTAACAGGAAATGGGACTTTAATATTTTCTAATTAGTGCATTTTGAAAAGTTTATGTTGGGGGAGAAGGGTAGATGGGCAGTTGGATGGATAGTCAGTAGTAGCTTTCTTAGAAACAGCCAATCTCCAAAGAACAAAAAAATACCTTCTGCAAGACTTCCTTGAAAAAGCAATAAGTATGTACTGAGTAGAATGCTTTAGAAATAATGAAAAGGGGATTTGTATTCAGGAGCAGAATTTTACAGCCCTTGCTGGTGTAGGACTGAGATAATTTTTTCACACTTTCCCTTACTGGTTTCTGAAGTGTAGCTGGGAATAAAGGCGTATGGGTTGGAAGACTACATGTGTGTTAATAGCCATCTGTTACAGTATCCCTTGGGTAATACATCAAAGGAGATTTCAAAATGGAAATGCTATATGACCATTACAGTGATGTCTTAGTTCACAGAAAGACTTAAATCATGACATGAGAAAGTGTGAATTGCTTCTCCTCTTTTAGGTGTTAGTCTTGTCACCCAGAGTTCACAAATTAAATGTCAGCTCTGTAAGCTATCATCCTGCTTATCAATATACCAAAATTTTCAAATTGTGTGTATCCCCAAACCCCAAGCAGTCTCCTCTGCCAGATCCCTAATTCTCTCTGCTCAGCTTCAAAGCCATTTATTTTACAGTGTCCTACTGTGTCTTTGATAAGAAAACCTTACCACCCTGGAAACTGAGCTAGAGTCAAATTAATTTAATAAAATAAATAATGTAAATAGTACAGAAGTGATTGCATTAGCCATTTTCATATTTAATTCATAAAACTTTCCATGTTTTAATTTACTTGCTGCTGCTACTGCAAAATTTACATTCTTCTTCACCACATTCTTCTTTTTGCTGGAGAAAAAAACATTTTCAGTGATAGAAGACAAAATAATAGGAAAAGATAAAGGATTAAATGTGGAAGTGAGTTAAATTGTATCACTGTGTGGAAGACAGAAATGAAATTAAATGAAATACTACTGTCTGTTAGCAAAATTTTTTCTTTAGCAAGTCTTTTGGAGTTTCATGGTAGGTAAAATGAAGGTTGGCCTTATCTGTATTTTTATTAGTAGTATTGTTGCTATTTTTCTTCTGATGATAACACCACAGACGTAATAAACCCTCCACAGACAAACAGAGCAAGGCCATGGTTTGGCCTGTGCCAGGTGCCCTCCACTCCAGTGGTGTGCAGTGCACCTGTAGGCAAAGGTGCCTCTCACAGACTGCAGTGCAAACTTCATCAGCTCCAAGGGGAACACTACAATTAAGTCTGGACCAGGAGCCATGCTGGCTTTCTGGTCAGAATTTTTGCAGCTCATTGGACTGCATGTTTTTCTGAACTCAGTTTTTTGGATCATATTGATAAGAAGCCCTTTGAGATCTCTTTTTCTCTTTGTTTTAAAGGACTTGCAGTGACTTGGAACAATATGTTTGCTAGTTTCCATCTGTGATTAAAATTATTTTTAAGTGAAGAGTCTTATGTAGATTTTATGCGGGTCTTTATACGTCTGGGTTTTTCAGGTCCCTCAGTGCACTTTCTGGCCCAGAGCATCCTCTCCATAACAGCCCAGCCAGGTGCTGCCTTCCTCAGCTTCCAGGTCTCTTGCCCTTTAGAAGCAGCTGGCCTCTCTGTTCCCTGATGGAGCTTTTTTACCTTTCTTAAAGAAGCAGTTTTAGTCCTGCCTGTCTTAAAAAGTAACATGCAACTTACAGAAATATAAAAATTGTAGAAGGATTTTCAGAGAAAGTTTCAATCTGACTCAGCCCTCCTGATTTAGATTTTATAATTTCTGGCTGCAGAATGCAGTAAGACATCTTAAGCTCAATGTCCTGCCTAGACCAGGAATTTTAATTTGTAGGACAAATACATTGATTCTTCTGGCTAGCTCAAGCACCGATGCTGCAATAAAGGTACAATCCTGTATTCTGGAATACAGCCTCTATCCTGTGGGTCCTTGCCTCAGCAGCAGTGTGAACAATATGAGAAATAAAGGGATGGAACTCTACTGGGGAACTTCAACTGGGTTTTATTGTATCTCTTCTCACCCAGGAGTCAACCCGCCAAAGCCCGCTGAATTTGTGGGTTTTCACCTTAAATCTGGGGGTGGGGGAGTAGGGAGGATACAGCTTGGAACTAATCCAGAATGGGAAGGGAGTGACCCCAAACTTAAGTGACAACCCATAGAACAAATCAGGGAACAAAGAGGAAAGAAGAACCAGGACCCTGCCTATCACTTGATGCCCTCATCAGAACTTTCTAGACATCAAGGTTGGGCCTCAAAGTGACAGACAGGACCCAGGTGTCACATAAATGATGATTGATTAATAACGATAACTGGGCTAAACCATAATGGGGTAAAACATGGAGTACATGGGAAGAACCATTGTGAAACAGTATAAAACAAACAGATGCATATAGAAAACTGGTAAAACCCCAAAACACACCACTACACATTCATTTTTGATTATAATTTTCTTCCCACATCCACTTCAGCTAGAGCTGCCTTCCCTTAAGCCCTGCACAGAACCTCAGCTACAAGGATGCATAATGAAATGTCTCAGAGTTCTCCTTTTGTTTAAAAAGCATAACATAAAATTGTTAATGAACAAATACACAGTGCAATCTATTATCTTCTGTTGAGCTCTGCTAGTTTAGCAAAATTTTTATATCTTTCCTTTTTAGTGTGTATGTGTTTTGTTTGGTTTTCTGTACATCTAGGTGAACACTTCTTCATGCAGGTGTTCTCTTTGTTATTTACAGTAGCAGCAGAGAGGATAACCAGGTAGAGGATGGGGAGAAGCAAAGGGAGGAAAGCAAGAGTGGAGAACAGGAAAAAAAAAATAAGCAACCTGTGATGATCTAATGACCAGTTCTGTGAGCTGACTGCAGTTAGACTGACCTTTTACTGCATGCTTTTGCTTTTGCCACCTACCCAACTGCCTTTCTTATATTAAAAATCTTACTATGAGGAGAGAGGCAATATTCATATCTTGTTTAGGAATAGGCCAGCAGTCTTCCCTCTCTACCGCTGGGGGCTCCCTGTATCCTTTCATCATTGTTGTTTCGTGGCCTGTGAACCTGAACTCAGATTTCCCAGTTGGTGAGATAGCATGACGTTTCTTACCATCTGGCAAGTCAGTATTTTCATACAAAAAAGTTTTGGATTTTTAGTGCAAAGGAGCTAATTATGTTCAGTGAGTGTTTCATGGCATGCAATTATGCCCAAACAAACAGAAGATTAATTGTGGAAATGTTTTCTCCAGCAAGTCCCTACTCAACTGATCAAAGATAAAACAATGTGCATAAAGAAATAGTGGTTTGAAAAGCAATGAAAATGCTATTTAACACCTACAGCATAACTTATTTTCAATATGTCCTGAATTGCAATTCTTTTGGGGTTATATAGATGGGCAAATATTCATGGTACCTTGTGTATAGTTCATTTACAGAGAATTCCACAGCAAGTTCTCTAGCATAGTCCTGTTGGTAGTAAGATTTTACTTTTTACTCTGAGATTTCATTGTGAGTTTCCCAGGTGAAAGACTTTTTGTAAAGCCCTACACAAATGCTTGTTTGCTCTCTAAATTTTATTTTTCATTCTTTTCAAACTGAACTACAAAAGGATAATGTGCATTTTTAGAAAATATGCAGGTAAAATTGAATACTACAAAATAGAATTTGTCATGAGTAGAAGTTTTTTACTTTGAGCTCAAGTTATTTTTTCTGTTACCATTTATGATATTTTATTTCTGGTAAGTTCCTATTAATTTTTTTTCTCAATAAATATGTTTTCTTTTTAAAAACTGAAATGTAATTATATATTTCTGCTTCAAATTTATGATATGAAATAATTACTGAAGAAATTAGCATTTCTGGTCATCTACTCTATATTTCTTTCACAAATGTTGTGCTTCTTTCTTAGTATGCACACATAAGTAAGTGCACTTCTGTGGGGAAAGCCTCGTGAATGCTGCATAGAGGAAAATTACTGTCTTCGGTGTGTCATGCACAATTCCATTTTTAAAACAGACAAGAACAAGGTTTGCTGTTTTGCAAGTGTTACAGTGTAGACTTGTCATTGACTGCCACCCTCAGACCCTTTCCTGGGGATTTTAATGCTTCTCTCTTTCATAGTAAAGCTTAATGTACATGTCTTATGTACATGAAAGACTTGTCTTTAAATTCAGACTATGCAGGAAAGTTCAGACTATGCAAGAAGAAAATACTTGTAAGGCAGATGAAAATACAGGGTTTTCCTATTTTTACTGATATTTGCATGTGCTACATCTGAAATGTGTATGAGAACAGTCTTTTATTTATTCTAAATTATCAAAGTGCAAGAGAAACTGAAATGTTGTGTATATTTTGTATTTAATTTTAAAAAATTTTCACTGTTTATATAAGATGAAGCAGATAACCTGGTGTTAAACGTTGTTCTTGTCAAATTTTGTCAAATTTTTCTTGTCAAATATTCTTGTCAAATTGTTTCCACTGTCAGAGCCTTTGCATGTGCTGTTATTGCTCCTCTGTTTTCAAATAACTGTGGGAAAAGCCAATGCACTCTTGTTTGCTTAGTGTATGGTAAGAAATATTTTTAAACAAGTAGCAAACAATATTATTTTTAATAATTAAGATCATTGAAATATATAGATAACAACTCTGACCTACTGATATTTATGCCAACCCTATTCTCCTTCTTTTGACACCTAAGCAATACTCATATAGTGGTTCCACATTGAAGGACGTAGGAGAGTCCTTTGTGTTGGGCTCTTGATGGGTGGAGAAGACAGGGCTGGCAGGAGTCTGATCATGGCTGCCTGAGACCATGCCCAATGCAGCATAAGCTGAAGTGGCTGAACAACTACCTCAATGTACAATACTAGTTCTAAATGACCTTTTGCTGTAAAGTAGCAAAGTAAATGTCTGAATACTGCAGGAAGATCTATGGCAGAATGGGGAGCTCGGAGAACATAACTATACTTTTTATAGTCTGACCTTTGTACAATAGTTTAGGATCAAGAGCTCTAATAGAAGTGGTAGACTGTACCTGTTCACACACATTGTGCTCTTTGAACAGTCCAGTGGCAAGATATTCCAAACAAATAGCAGATATTAGTTTGCAAGTCTGTATTTAGAAAGATGACACTGGAATTTGCAATAAATTTGAATGAAGTCTAATGGAAGAAAGTACTACTTCTACTTAAAATTACAACATCTTAAAGTCTTCCTGATTTCTACAGCCAGCTGTTAGATGCATGCATTTTCTCCAGGCAAAAGATCTACCAGTAGTTTTTCACCTGAGAACAACACCAGGGAAGAAAGACAGCAGCAACAATTCTGGGGAATATGTCCTGTGGTAGTGCATTCTCTGACAGGCTGCAGTGCCTGTCCTGTCACACAGTCAATCAGGATGTTGCTGTGTGTGGTGATGTGGGGATGTGCCTGTTGTGGGCCCATATATGTCACTGTTTCACGAGACACAGAAGACAAGCAGGCAGCAGCAGGTCAGACAAGGAAAGTTCTACTTTATTTTCTGACTCCGTCAACTTATATACACTTTGTACAAAAGCCAAGGATTGGCTAGAGAGATTACCACCTCATGGACCTCGTTGGTCACCATTACCATCAATCATGTTCTCCTCCCAGAGGAGAACTATGTAAACACATTGATAAATTCTAAAAATACATATAGTTTACGTGAAGCTGCATTGAGAACCTCGCTGTAAAGGTTCAAAGACTTAAGAGCAAGAAAATTCAGGGTGACATGTATAGGCAGGGCAACTTCTTCTGCAGGTCTAATGGCTTGTGAGGCCTGAGCAAGACAAAAACATGA
>VWZU01011663.1:2049699-2090386 GCA_013397095.1 Sterrhoptilus dennistouni | reverse complement strand
ACTAAATATATATAACTAAATATATATATATATATATATATAAATATATATATAACTAAATATCTCAGAGTGCCAAACCAAAATGCTGTCTTAAGTGGAAGTTTTTATACTCTGTGGAACAGAACAGTCAAAATTAGTGAACCCAGAATATATTTCAGTTTCTGTTGCTATGCAAAGAAGTATGAAAAGGCAAAGGATTCATGAATCAATTATAATTTCTAGGTATGTACAGGTATATATAACTGTTTGGAAACCTGCCATTGTAAGATAAAATAGGCTCTTTCTTCTTTCTTTTCTTTTTTCTAAAAATACACTTTTGCTGCAGGAGTGTCTTTTATTCACTGTTGCAAACAAGAAGTCAGTGCTATATATTCTTTAATACGGGAGGATTTATGTATCAAATTAGCTTGGAGATATATTTTAAGAACTCACAAAAGTAGAATCTCTAGCACAGACTTCGCAGTTAAAAANAAACACATTGATAAATTCTAAAAATACATATAGTTTACGTGAAGCTGCATTGAGAACCTCGCTGTAAAGGTTCAAAGACTTAAGAGCAAGAAAATTCAGGGTGACATGTATAGGCAGGGCAACTTCTTCTGCAGGTCTAATGGCTTGTGAGGCCTGAGCAAGACAAAAACATGACAGAAGAGACCATAACCAAATGTGACCCACCTCACTGTGCTAATTTGTAGTTTGTAACACTCTAACTAAATATATATNGAACCCAGAATATATTTCAGTTTCTGTTGCTATGCAAAGAAGTATGAAAAGGCAAAGGATTCATGAATCAATTATAATTTCTAGGTATGTACAGGTATATATAACTGTTTGGAAACCTGCCATTGTAAGATAAAATAGGCTCTTTCTTCTTTCTTTTCTTTTTTCTAAAAATACACTTTTGCTGCAGGAGTGTCTTTTATTCACTGTTGCAAACAAGAAGTCAGTGCTATATATTCTTTAATACGGGAGGATTTATGTATCAAATTAGCTTGGAGATATATTTTAAGAACTCACAAAAGTAGAATCTCTAGCACAGACTTCGCAGTTAAAAAGGGCTGAGAAGAGAGGAAATATGATGTAGTGATAGTATAATACTTGGTCTCAAAAGTCCAATCATATGGTCCTTCCGAGCTTGTCTCCCGGCTAGCTCTGCTCTTCAGATACCATATAAACTAGTTGTTCCTTTGGGTCCAGATTTCAGACAGAGACATGACCTTGCTTGGAAGAAGGAGCAGCTCACACTTGGTGGTAATTAGGAGGGTGTTTATTCAGGGCGAAGGCCCAGGTGTCCGAGAGCGTGACTGTGGAACTTACTTGCTTGCTCTTACTTGCTCTGAAGTACAGGGGTGTTACTGATGGAAATGAGGGAGAGTGATTTAGGTACAGGGGGAATTTACATTGCCATTTTGGGGCAAAAGGGGTTTGGAGATACCTGAAGCCTTGGCTGAGCCACCTGGCCTGCTAGGGCTATCAAGCACCAGGGAGTGTCCATGATAAGATGCAATAGGGACACAATATGCTGGAACAGGGCTATTAAGGAGATACGATGGGGGGGAGCCAGGCCTATTATGTGGGTTAACAACAGTGATTAAGGAAAGGGGCTGGGAATAAGAATGAACCATTACAGGAACTTAATAACAAAAATCATACAGAATTTTAGAAAACCCAAAATCCACACTGCAACACAATCAGAAATTTTACTGTTTAAAAATCTCTTCAGCCCTGCTGAAGTCTGCGCTGCTTCACATTTATCTCATATTTACCTCTACCTGAAGTAATGATTTCTGTTAAAAGACGTAAAAATATCCAGATTTTTTTGAATATTGGATCTTTTTAAAAAAGAAAGAAAATATTTGACATGGGAGAAAAAAATCTAGGTCTTAAAATTTCCTAGCTTTGTTGGTGTGTTTCCAGAGGGGCATGAGGTTGAGCAGGGAGATTGTGGTGTTGCCGTTCTTGGATGTATTAAAAAATCATTTGGACATGGTCCTTTGCAGCTGAGTCTAGGTGGCCCTGCTTCAGCAGGAGGATTGATCCTCTAGATGACCTTCAAAGATCCCTTCAAACCTCAGCCATTCTCTGATTCTGTGATCTTCAAAGGAAAAATCTTTGGACCATTACTGTCAAAATATGAAATATTCAGCATAGCAACTTCAGAGTATCCTGCCTCAATGGTAACCCTGAATACTGCAAGAATGATGCTGTTTCATTATAAGCCCATTATTGTTTCAGCTTCAAAGATAGGCCAAGATTTGAAATGGAGTTTATTGTTAGCTGAACTATTTTGCTATGCTGAACTTTTCTAGTTATATCCAGAAAGGCCTCATTTTCACCATAGCTCTCATTAGCATGAGACAGTAAGTATTCCATATTGCAAGCATAATGTGATTTTTAAAACAGGACAAAACTCTCTTCAGGCTGAACAGTTCCAGATCTCTCACCCTTTCCTCTTAGGAGAGATTCTTCAGTGTCTTAATTGTCCTCATGGCATTCCCTTGGACTCCAGTATGTCCATGTGTCGTGTACTGAGGAGGAGCCCAGCACTGCAGGTGTGTCTCCAGGTGCCAAGCACAGGGAAAGGATCACCTCCTGTGACATGCTGGCAGTGCTTTATCTAATGCAGCCCAGGTTACCAATGAATGAATTGAATGAACTGAACCCAGTATGACGTAATGAAGTAAACACAGGAAGAAATGAAAGAGCTACTAAGTTAAAAAATGTACTGAGAAATTCTCTGAAGGATATTATCAGAAATACCAACTTTCTGTAATAGAAATGCAAAATTCATGCTTCTGTAGTTCAATTTTGCCTTTTACAAGTTTAGGAAATTTTAGCTGTGCGTCCAAATTGATTTGAAGTGCAAGGTCTTTGTTGGCAGATAGCCTAATCAACTTGTTTTGGTTTTATATGATGACATGCCTGCACTTTATTATCAGTGAATTCCTGAAAATAAATACAATCATATCACAAAGAGAGGTGAGGGAATCACTCAGTCCTGTTAAATTCTAGTCTTGTGAGTACTCCCAGTAGCATACACTGGCCACACTGCTGTAATTCAGCTGTCACCTAGAGCTGAACCTCAAAAAGTATTTCTTCACATTTTTGGGGGTAAATACTGTACAATGCTATGAATCTGTCATTTAAACTAATGAAAGTTTTGGCACAAATATTTAAAATAGGCAAAGGAAAAAGGAATTATTTTTTGGTTTAGACTGAAAATTTATCAGAGCAGTAAGCTGGGTGCAACCTTAGTTTCATTCTCTGCTTTTGACATGCCATTGGCTAGGTCAATAAACATTCTAGTGTTTAGAAAAACACTTAAAATAAATAATGAAGAAGGAAGCAAAATACAGAGTATGAAAGCCTTTGGTTCTTTAAACAGAATTTATTATGTTCAAAGTTACAACTTGATAAAAGGCAAGCATAACTTGAATTAAAATATTAATCCATCCATTCCATTTACTTATTTGAAATATTCATAGCCTTTTTTTTTGTGGTCATGGTTTGTGTTGAGGGGGCAGCAAAGTGGGGGAGGCTTTGATGAAAAAAGCTTTCGTTGAAACCAACACAGTCAAACTGACAGGAATGTGAATGAATTTAGAAAATTGGTCCAGTTGGGAGTTATGTTATTGTAGAAAATCCTCTTTAAACTTCATAGTACATATTCATAAAACTCTTAGAACACCATCAGTATCTTCCTGAAAAATCCATTCCCTTCTCTCTGTTTCTCATGCAGACTTCCAGCTTGGTCTTATTTACTCCTCCATTTGTTCTCGTTTCCAAGTACTATCAGTACCATTCAGCTGCCAAAAAAATATGTCTCATATTTTCCCTGTGTGTTTAATTCTTGTTTTGCCTGCTCTTTCCCCTGATCCTGCTTTTTTTTTTTTTCTTTTCTATTTCTCGCTGTATGATCTTCAAGGTAGAAATCCTGTATTTTTAATTTTTTGCATTTATAAAGCACTACATTGCCTCTTTTCAGGTGAAAAAGGGACAGCTGACAGTCTGATTTTATTTATGACAGTGTAAGTTCAGGCAGGTGGATAGAAGAATGAAATATGCAACAATACTGCCTTGCAATTACATGGTTTGACTATACCTTCTTTTATAACAATTCTAATTTTTTATGTCTGCCCATAAAATATGGCTTGCATCCTATTTCAAGGTCCTTTGTTTTTACTATATGCATACATTTCGAAAATGGAAGTTCAAAGATAGAAAAAAGAAATGTGAGCAAAATATGTCTGAGGAAGATAACTAAGACAGAAGGGTGCTGAGTACAGCTGGGCATGTGAAAACCAAGGCACAGGCAAGAAGTCAAAATAGGTGAATAGAGGTGGGAAAGATAGGTATTGGAGGGTGACAAAAGGTTAATTGTACAGATGAATTAATCTGGCAGCCAATAAGAAACAGTCAGTAGTTGCAGTGACTGGAAGCACAAGTGGAGTGCCTCCAGATTCTGCTTGCCCTTTTATACTATATCCTAATTGTTATATTTCCTCACTGAGTCATTCATACTCTTTTTTAATAAGCAAAGGTAATACAAGAGGCAAAGGAAAGAACTGTAAGATATGTTATGGAAGAGAGTGCGCTGAGCCCTTGTCCTCTTATAATAGAAAACTTGATTTTTTAAAGCAACAAATATGTTGACAACGGTCCATTTAGAGGCATTTGTGATATCCACCCCAAATGTATGGTTTTATCATTGTGTGGCTGCTGCTAAATGTACAACAGAGCTCTTCCTAGCTCTTCTTGTACTTGGTGGGTGGAAGGTGTGACAAATACATACCAGTCTAGGTAAAATGCAATGATCTTTTATTGTCACACAAAACAGCTGTAAGGAAACCCAACAATAAAAAATAAAAACAATAATTAAAAAAAAAAAGGGTTTAAAATACTGTTCCTGTAGACATACTAAAAAACACCTTTAGATAAGTTTCAATTTAGTTCAAGGTGATAAGAGCATTAGGTTTATCTTTTGTAAAGGTTGTTGGGTTGAGCTTTGTTCTTTGTGTATAAAAATAAAGTCAAATTTTTCTCTCAGTGGTTTCCCTTTTTGAAATGTAAAAGGAAATATTTTCCATAGTTCACACAATAATTAGATAGGACACTCATTTTCACTAACATTTTAGCTGGAATTCTTTAAATTATGTTTTCCAGTTGCAGAAACAACCCTCAATTTATCTTGCTAAAATTCCAGAGAATATGGGGCTTCTTATGTGGATATTTTAAAAAGTAAACTCCGTTGGAAAGGAAAATAATTTATTATATTTTTAATAATTGGTTGTAAACACACATAGAACATTACATTCTTTATCATTACCTTTCAAACAATGTGGTATGTTCACAGTATTGTTTTGGAAAACGAAAACCTTAACTTCTTTGTATTTTGGAATTGATGTGCTGTGACATCATATGAATTTTGTCTGACTACTATTTAAATTTTAGGAAATCTAACCCTATAATTATCCAGAAAATTATCTTATAGAAGGAATTAATAAGAAATATCCTTATATTGAATTTTAATTAGTTGTGATCAAAACTGAAAGGAAACAAAATATTCTAATTGCTGGCATTCCATATCATCATAAATTCTAGACTACATGTTTATCCTATAAATCCTCTTGTTTCATAACTATAAAGGGGAAAGAACTTCTGGGAGTTCTTCCCTTGCAATATATCCAAATGTGGCAAGCTGTAAAATTGTGTGTATGTAGAGTTCAAGATGAGCTATTTCAAAACAACCAGGACTTCCATTCACTAGTGCTCTTTATGAGAAACAAAGACAACTGCAAATGTATTCATCACTGATTTTCTGAAAGACTTCAGGGTCTGAGGCTTTATACAAGGTGATAACGTCATTGTTGTAGCCTTTTCACATGGTTTGAAAACAGATGTTTAAAGTCCTGAAAAATTCTTGCAGTCACAGTTAATGATGGAGCCATGGACTATTTCCTGTACACAGGTCAAGGAGTACACGTTGCCTGTACCTTGGCACTCTGTTAAGGTGAGATTAAGATTCTTTCCCCCATGTCTTCTGTAGAAAAAACCCTAAGCATGCACAAAACCCAGGATTTCTGCTGCTCCTTGAGTATAAATTTCATGATCTGAGCAATCGGGGTACCAAATCAGGCCACAGCTTTTTTGTGCAGGTAGTCATGTGAATTGTAATGCAATGCTAAAAATACAGTAGCAAATAGGAAACTGCACGCATTGCAGTTATACAAAAGAAGACAAGACAAGCGAGGTCAAGTGTTGCAGTAAACAGTGAAAATTCTGCTTTAAAATTTCTATGCTTTCCAGGACAGTTGAAAAGACAAAAAAAAAAAAAGTTTTTAAGAATTTTCTACCTCTTATTTGATTTTTTTAATAAATCACCCTGCACCACATTTCTCACAAAACAAACAAACAAACAAACAGACAAAAAAAAAAAACAAAACAAAAAACCACAAAAAAAATCCAAGCTAAAACCAAAAAACACTTTGCAATTTAACCATAAAAGCCATGCAATTATTTGCAAATTGACAATTTGTGTTTATAGAGCGTTATTGCACTTGATGAAAGTCCAAGAAGAATTTCTAGTATTTTCCTCCATATTTTAAAAAAACCATAATTCACATACTTGAAATGATAATTTTAGTAAATTTTCTTTATTTATTTAATTTTAGTAATTTTTCCTGCTATGAAGCTCATTTTTCCCTGTTCCTAGTTGTTAACAGGATATAAAGCTGTTCCATGTTCAACAAAATAAAAATATTGTTTGAATAGAAGTGTGAAAGGGAAACATGTGGATAGACTATAAAAGTCTTGATAATTGAAAGTAATTTAGGGATTGTAAGAAGAAAACCTGCAAAATTCTTTCTCTTTTTATTTTTTTTACTTTTTTCATAGACAACAATTCCTAGGTATTTATACAATGTGAAGTAAGAGAAGCAAAAGGGCTACCTGCATTATTATCAGATGTAATAGGTAATGAGCACACCTAAGATCTGCCAAAGCCCTGCCTTTGGGAAGATATTTCAGACAGAAAGAACTCTTCAACATCACCCCTGACCCTGAGTATCTTTGAAGGCTATTTTCTGCCTGTACAGGAAAGTTGGTGTTGGGTTGTTTCATTTTGCTTTACAGAATGATTCATTCATAGTCTGTGGTACTTCAGGAGTGCCTCCGGTGTCAGGTAATCTTGTGCAGATGTGTAGATGGTGTGAGCCTGGTTTAGCCACATTCAGGGCAACTGAAAGTATAACCATGGTACAACAGAGAGGGAAATAATTTTAATATAGGGATGAGGTGGGTTACATCTGCCTTTATGCTGGAGGTAAGGAGGCCTTAAAGAGTTTGCCTTTGTGAACATTTGATTCTTGATCTGCTCCAAGACAGGATGGCTGAAAGCTCCCTTTTATTCAAGATTTTTTCAATTCTACTTAAGCTGGCTACTGTTCTTAGTTCTCTTGTAGTTTATCAATATGTCTCAAAATAAACTTTTTTTTTCAGATTGGAAAATAATTTGCACATTTATCTGACAAAATTTATGTTTCTCTTTTTCTGTAAATGTATATGGAAAAATCTTCCAACCTGCTCTATGGGCTCAAAGCTGTCTTCCTTAAGAAGATAGGAAATGCACTGTGAATTTTCTAGCATTTGTTTACATAATATGGAACGAGGATGAGATAATAATCCTCAGATTTTCCTATGCTCCAAGCACTGGCTGCAAGTAAAAGGCTATTATTTGTAAAAAGCCTTTAAGAAAAAGGAGCAGCAAAACCCAATCTGTCATCTATCAAAGCAACAGCAAAGTGTTCAAGAAGTGAATGATCATTAATTCCCCTGAAAGAAATTATCCCCATTCAACTTGCTCTGAATTTGTGACTCTTTGTGGGAGGCAGAATCCCAAAAGAAATTAAAGCTTCCCAATTTCAGTGGCTAAAAGACTAAATACTTTGAGATAACTCATGTGCAAAAGATGTGTCCTTGAGTTGGCAAAAGAAGGAAGGATCTATCAGAAGACTGTTCAAAAGTATAGTAATTATAAGTATTACTTGAGGAAATTATACTGAGGGAGTCTTAAGGAAACTCAACTTTTTAACAGTCCTTTAATTTATTAGGAGGGAGTGCAATTTTTTACTTGAAGATAAATAATTTACATTTGGTATAATGCTATATGATTTGATTTCTTGTGAACACTATAAAAGTGGAGGTCAAGAAAGAGTTAAATTTAGAATGTTGAAAAGCATTACAAGATTGGCCATGCCTGTATAATATTATAGATGCTAACATGCCTGAAGCATGGAACTGCATTTGTTTGTTGACTCTGTCATATCGTATATGTATGGTTTGAATGACAAATTTTGAGTGAATTGTGGTTCCATAGTCCATTATTTCAGACAGCCACAGTGAGCTGAGTGAACTTTGGATCAGGTTATATGTGAATGCCTATTACATGATGTCATTGTACTTTGAAAGCTTTAAAGGGTTATGAGAAGTCAAATGTGGCACCCCATTGCACCCTCCAGTGCCTCCATGTGCTGCTTTTGTGTCACAGTATCATACCAAGTTAAATGTCTGGAACTGATTGAGTTTAATTTTGTTCTGCACAATCTAGGAAATCCTTTTACTAGTATGCAGAAGGGTGTGTTCTTTGCATTCCCCATCCCACAGAGGTTTCCATCAGTCTTGCCTTTTTTATTAATCACAGTAAGAATGTAAATATGTAATTATGTGTAATTTCAAAATAGTTATTTTCACTGTTTTTTTGAGTATAGCTTTGTTGTTTCTTCATATTTTAAAATCTCATAGGCATCCAGTAATTTTGAATGTGTCTCTTTGATAAATGCAGAGGGCTTTTAGACTCAGTTGTTTGTTTATTATGCTTTCAAACATTTTGAATATCTGTTTAGTAGTCAGTGAAATAGTGTAGGGAAAAGCATCTGTACTGCAGTTGCAATGACACCACCTTTATGTTTGATCTTCAGGGACTCCAATGTATCAATGTATTTATATTTTTCTGATTTTTAGTGGTTTAGGTCTTTAGAAGTAATAAAAAAGTGCAAAATTTGTAAACCTTTAAGGGAAGCAACTCAATAATGTTAGTGCTTTACTCACTTTGGTCTTCTCATCTGCCTTCTTGACTGCACCTCAAAAGTTTGAGTTGTAATGAAGCGCTTTAAAAAATGTATTATTCTTTTACTTTCTCTTATTTTTTTTCTTCCTCGTAAGTATTAACCCACAGGAAAAGTACTGAAATTTCTCAGGTGTTTCCAGTGGTCTTTAATTAGGATTCTTAATGTAGAAAATACCTTTAGTAATGATCTGTTAATTAAGAATTTCCACTTCACAGAGGCTCTTCACCACATTAAGTGATCAAAATAGAACATTGTATGATCTTCTTGAACCTGTTTTAAGAAAGCATTTTTATATACTATATAAATAATAATAACCTCTTTCCCACAAGTCTTCAATCTCTCATTTCTCTTTAGATTGGAGAAGCATCCTAGTTCATCAAAATATTTTCTAAGTATGTAGAGAAATGCAAACCCAAAAATTACCAATCTGAAGATCTCTCCTGTTATAAGTTTTGTCCTAATCGCTGAAGTTAGGTCAGGAACAAATGTAGACTCTTGACCTTAAATTCTAGAAATTAGTTTATCTATAAGGCTTCAGAAGAAAATGAAATTTTACTTTAATTGATATAGAAAACTAAACTGCATTGGAGCTGCCATTTTAGTGTTTTGAAATTTTTTTTGCAAACTTGTTTTTTTTTGAATGAGGTTTCTTATAAGACCTTTTCTGTCTGGTCTTGTTTTGGAAGACATTAATTAGCATGCAAGTGGGATTTTTGTTGATTTTTTTTCCGTAATACAAAGTACATATTTTTTAATGTAGTTAAAGTCTGAGGGCAAAACCTGAATATTAATATTTTCATACCCAAACTCTGATATCGAATTTGTTGAAGATATTCTTAGCAACAATGGCTAGTAGATTCACAGTGTTCTGCAACTATCTGAAATAATCATGAGACATCTACCCTATAAGAGTTGTATATCTAGAGCAAGTCTTGAAGAGCAAAAGCAAAGGAGATGCTCTGTTTTCCAGCAGAATGATGCATTTAGAAATGTTCTTTTTCTCCATTCTGGTCTTGATAAAAAAATAAAAATAGTCTACCCAAAGAACAACCATACCCATTTTAGTTCAGATGGTTGCCAGTGAAATTCAGGAACTTTGAAAGTAAGCTTAGAGGAAATTTTTATTTCTCTCAATTTAGAATGGTTTAGAATTGCAGGAGGTCAAAAGAGAATGAAAATGCAATTTGCTGTAGGTATAGCTATGTCAATTCTATATTGTGTAATTAGAAAGGAGACATTTTGAAAGAAGAAGTCTGATCATGAATCCAAAGTATGAGCTGTCCTTGGTAGGAGGTGTATCTTAAGAGAGCTGAAGTTGCTCATACCTCACTTTGTTATAAGCATACACAGAAGTAGAATTGAGTTTTAGTGGATGTTTTAATATATAATTCCCATCACATATGAATTTTCCATTTTCTGTTCTCTGTGCTCCTCGCTGACTGAACAGTAAATAAAATCTCAGTTGGCATTTCTGCACTGATCTCTTTCTTGAGACTGTATTTTAATATGAGCACCTCATCCATCTGTTTGCTCTCAAATTTTCTCTTGGGCTTAGAACACAGGTGCTACTGAAAAAGGATTTGTTGAATATTTGATAAAGTTTGCCTTATGTTTACAAGTAACAAAAGGTCACCACCCTTGTTTACTGGGATTTCAGCTATCCTGTGCTGACAGCATGGAAGTATTGATGTAAAAGATATCAAGCAAATAGGTGAGCACAACCTTTAAGGTAAAAGCCAATAGTTCTTAAAGACATCATTTACTACAATACTACTTTACTGATGTAAAACCACAAGCATTTATTGGTTTCAAGAGGATCAAGGACTGTAGTGCAGTGAATGGTATCTTGAAGACTAAGAGCATTCCTGGAGTGAACCCAATCTGATGTGTCTGAACAGGCTCTACTTCACAAAACCTTTCAGAATATCATTATGTGTTATTTGCTTTCTATTCCCATAAAGAGATTGCTGTGTGTATTCAAAATTGCAACTAGTTACCCCTTTTAAGACAGACACAACTGAGTAGAACAGAGCAGGATTTCGTTTCTATCAGCCCATTTATGTGACATGTTTCAGCTGAATTTATGAAGATCCTTTGAATCTCTGTTATTGCAATGAAGACTATTGAAGATCTAGACAAAAAGAAGACTCTGCTGTAAATCAAACTAAATTGATGAGCATAGCATTACTTGGTGTCTAACTAAAACAAATATTTGATACTGCCTTTGCCTTAACCTCTAAAAGTTTGTAAATTTTTAAAGTGAAAATGTGCAACTGTGTCTTATCAAATGATAATTTGAAAATAAGACTTTTAGACAGCTATTGGTAGCACAGGGAGGATTCTTTTCATTTTAGAAAACAAATCTTATTTATGGAATGGGTGATTCTCTTAGAATATTTGGTGGTAATATTGTGAAATACTAAGTAGCTGTGCTTCTTTTGAGTATTTAAAAATTTGTCATGTGTTTCTTCCAGGATTTTATTGCAGTGTAATTTTAGGATCAGTTCCTGCAATTTTTCTTTAAAAGTAAAAGCTTCAAAGCAAGTCACATCAACATTATTTTCATTTCAAGAAAACTGAAATTTTATCTTGGTCTGAGAGCTGGTGTTAAGGTTTTCTAAAACTGGATCCAATTATCAAGACAGTAATGCAAAGATAAGCTCATAATTTGTGCATTTGGCACTGCAGTGTTAGTTACCTTGCATGCACTGGGAATCTTCCTTCAAGCTTAGCCTTAATGAATTGAAAAAGAAAACATGGCTTCTTTTTTGTGTCAGTCACAACTGAACATGAAATTAATGCTTTTATTTAAAAACCTGCTTTCAGTATGAATCCTACTGCTGCGTTCCACAGGTTTTATGCTCTGCCTATCCAGAAATGGGCCAGTCCTCCAGTCCTCCATTGAATTGAAGCTTATAATGCCTTTTCCTGAGCAAAGTAGAGTTTAAGAGGCTTTACTGAGAAAATGGAATAGGGGTCAAAAGAGCTGAGTACATTTCAATCAGCACTTCAGACAGAATAGACAAAGTTATGTACGGTAGCAAGCCAGATATACTTTTTATCTCACAACATCATCTTTGTTTCCATTAAAGGCTTTTAAAGGTGTGAATGTTTTTATTTTAGGTTTGATAGAAGAAATTTTATTAGATTTCAAGGGAAGATGCTTTTTTATTCTCTGCAGTTTCTTTATTCTTAAGAAAAAGGGAACCCTTGAAAGAGTCTTAATAAAGATCTGTTTCAGATACAAAATAATGGCAATTTTCTTCCATGCTGCAGCTGGCAATAATCTTCTCATGAGTTTTACATTTGCTGAGTTGCAGGACTAGCATTCTATCCTGAAGCTTTTCAGCCAACTTATGGAAGAAGCTAGCTGATGGATACCTATGGATGGTGATATGGCAGATTTATTGCCACTTTTGATGAATGAAGGAATCAATATCTGCCTGAATCAGATGTAGGTCTTGAAAGAAGATTTAGATAGAGATTTAGATAGCATTACATTGCATTTTTCTATTACCTCAGTGACAATTGCAAGGATATATATGAACTTTATAAAACAGCTCCTTCAGCATGGCAGAAACTTAACTAGAAGTATGATCACTATCCTGCTGGCAGAAACCTGCCAGCTAAAAAACAACTCCTCTCTAGTTTTTTGCAAGTGACCTAAGGTCAAATGCCACCAAATGTGAGGTAACTGCATCTGGGACTATTTACTTTCTCTGAGATAAAAAGAAAGGGCTTGAAATCTGTATGTCTTCTTACAGTATGTCTTCTGTGTGTGGACTTGATCCCAATAAATGACCCCGCTAGGACACTGGAAGAGTCTACCTTCTCAACACTGCATCAGTGGTGATATTTCTGAAACAAGCCAAGAACACCTGAATTAGCTGTAGATGCCAGGAGGACAGGCTAATTCAAGATGCCATGCAACTGTATACACACACATCTTGAAAGTGTCAGGTGTCTAACTTGTGTTGTAATCCTCATGCTTTTGCTGAAGTCTTTATTGTAGGTCCTGCAAATGCATCTAATAAACTTGTGAAGGTCACAATTAATCATCTACTCCTTGTAGGTTCATTAACTAATAGAGACTTAGAAACTAATATATCATATCTAAAAATTGTATTTCCTGGTATTCTTTTCACTCAGTAGTACTGAAGAGTGCATAGCACACCAGATCTTTTCTATTCAAATATTGGCAACAACCTGCAATCTGTTATTGGCAAAGTAGTTTCATATGGAGCCAATGGAGTCTATGTCAGTAAATGACAAAACTCATTTATCACAAAAGAAAATATTTAGGGCCCAAATTTTGTATCCCAAAGAGGGTAAGAAGCAATTTCCTAGATATGCTCCATCTTTTATTTTAAGAATTTTTTTCTCAGTCCTATTGATCAAGAAGGATATTCTTTAATCTAATATGTCCTTAATCATCTGCTGGAGATTGACACTGGCACATTTCTTAAAGATAGAATGGTATATTAATTTGGCTAACAGTAATTCTTTCTCATGATGAGGTCTGGATCATTGTACCCTTTTTTTACTGGCAGTATTGTCTCAGGACTGTCAGGTTCATGACATGTAGCCATCTCCCCTCTTACATCTTTCTAGAGGATGATGATGATGCACAAAGCCCATATTTACTGTTCAGGTTCTTAAGCTTTTCTTAACCTGATAGTTCTGTTTTTACTTTGTGATTGGTATTAGTCTACAAAAAATTAAAGGAATTTTAGAACAGAAAATATCTACTTATTCTGATTTTTAATTAGGAAATTAAAAAATCTAGGTTCTTTTAAACATATGTGAAACTGTTCTACATCCCACCTGACCTGGTCATGACTGTTTTAACCTGACTGAGTACATATATTTCGAAGAAGTCTTTTCCAGGTTAGGAATATAAGTTTTTCAAGATGCAAATTGTCCAAAATATTATCAATTAAAAAAAAAAAAGTGGATATCTTAAAGTGAAATTTAGATAACGTTGTTTGCTATTTAACATATACTTATTAATTGTTGTCTTGACATAAAAATTTGCTGATGGTTCTGAGCTAATGTTTTAAATCCACCAATGTTATTTAGGGTCTTGTTGGAGTTGATTTTTCAATCATGTGATTTGTGAAACTTCTCCACCCCTAGCATCTTCTCCACCCTTAGTACAGACCAAAGAATTTTCTATTATTTTCCCTGTGCCTGCAAAAAATAGGTTCTAACATCTTTTAATGAGTCATTTTCCGCATACAGTTTTTCACCTTCTGGGATGGTATCTGCTTCGGTGCTGGTTTTATTTCTTTTGTCTGCAAGCTGAGCTGTTCAATGTACTTGTATGTTGAACTCTGTGGGTGACATTAGTAGACTAAATAGGGGTATTGTTGTACTGTAAAACCATCCAAATGTCATGCTTGGATCTGCTGGACACATGACTTTATTCCTTGTAACTCAATTTTTATAATAAATGGAAAGATTTCTTCAGATTTTTAAGTAAATCTATAGCCTTCTTACCATCTATACCTATGAGACAAGATTTAGTATCTGACTAGTCATGATCCTGAATTTCATCCTTCAAATGAGCTCTGAATCAGGTATGGATGATTCACATGTTTCTAAATTTAGGCAGGTTAATTTTGAAGTAAATATCTAGGAAGACTGAAGTTTGAAAGTATAGAGCAGCTATCAAGAATACTGTGATACCATTCTCTTACAAGCTTTATTGCTGAGTCAATAAATCCTGCTGTGACACAACTCCTCATGTTCGAGATATTTTATGCCCATAAATTTTTTATAGTTACAAAAATTCAAAGTATTGTCTAACAGAAAATAGTGAATTGTAGCAACAAATGTAAAAAAAGTGTTTCATAAAGGGAACTTTCTTAAAGGAACATGAATCACAGATACTAACTTTCAAAAAGTACAGTCAAAATAACAATTGTGATTTTTAGCAGTTGGCTTACACATTTAATACAATATATATTAATTAATATTAATGTTGCAATTTAATTCATTTCCATGGGCATGAGAATTGGCCTTGGAAGCACTTGCTAGAGACCAGTACTTGAATATAAGAACATTCTGAGACTGCACTAGAATTTAAAACTGGAAACAAGTCCACAGTTACAGGGTATTTAGAAAGATTTATTGAAAGGATCTGCTGATATCATTTTACTATGTAGAATACACATAAACTTATGAAGTGAATGGTAAAGTATTACATAGAAATTTAAAAGGGAAGATAAGGTTTCATTAATTTGGTTTCATTTGCAAATAAATTAAATGTGCTTATGAAGAGATAATGATAATGTAAGGTCCCAATTACTAGTGTGCTGCTTCTGTTATCTGCCCACAAATGCAACTTGGTAAATGCTCACTGTGGACAAGTGTTTTGGTAAGTCTTGGGTGTGACCGAGGTTGATTCATGCTCAGATTCATTTAAGAAGAAGAAAAGAAATACTTCTTAACCTTTATTTTTCAGAACTTATTTCAAATTTCTTTCCCAAGTTTAGTTAGAAATTTAGTTCTGTATCTATATACCAATATGGTGAGAGCTGGAACCAAATGAAGCTTCATTCAGATGAGATATAAAAATGTAAGGAATCTTTTGTGTAGTCCAAAAATATTTGGCCACATTCATGTAAGTTTTTTTACATTTTCTAATTCACAGACTCAGTTGTGGCTAGTACCAAAAGTTCTAAAAAGTCCTGCATGAGGCTGTTCTCAGTTTTTATGGCTGTACTGCAACAAGCCAACTCATACAGCTTTCACAAACTATGTATCCCTGGGAGATTTCCGCTCCAGAATTAGATTCCATAGACTCATGTACTGTTAAATTTCAGAGAAGCACTGAAGTTGTGTACGCATCCAAGTCTATCCAAATCTCCAAAATTGGAAATTTGCTTATCTCAAATTCTTTCTTATATTACACCCTGTTCAACAAAGTGGAATATATTTTTTATGCCATAGTTAGGTTGTCCAGACCCAACTGAGGATTCTTTACTTATATGGCTGCAAGAGAGCACTGCACACAGATGCTTCTATATTGAATGATAACTTGTGTTTAAGTTAATAAATCTTCGTTATTATTGCTGCTGTCATTGTTCTCTATTAGAGTGCACTCTACTTGACAAGTAACTAGAAACAAGTTCTATGCTTTAATTGCAATTAAAGAGGTATGGCATCTTATGCTCCTAAAATAGCTCATGGTAAATATAAAAAGGACAGATTTTTGCTTGAAAGAGAACTAGTTAGCTATATGGAAGGGTATGGCATAATTCAGTATCATCCCAAAGAGATTAAAAGGAAAACAAAATTTTAAAAATGAGTAAACAGAATCACAAGTCCTAAAGTGTGATCAGGCTTGAAAAAATTAGGAAATTTAAAGCTAGTCCATTGTAGTGCATAGAAACTCTGCACGTCTTCAACTTTTATAACTGCATATTTGACAAGCTTTCATTTGTTAAATGAAAGATCTGCCTTGCTCTACAATTCATTGAAGCCATGTATTATCCCTGGGGATTTGGCAGTGTAGTAGCTTGGATTTCACAAGAGAACTGTGGACATTATCCTTTGCTTCATTAGAAAACAATATTTTAAAAAAAGGGCAAATTAAAAACACTGCATGAGAAAAACATTCTTTAAAACTTCTTTATTTCAAGCCTACCCTGGAGACAGAAAAGCTTTTTAGATAAGATTTGATAAAAACTATGTCTAAAACATGTAATCTGTATTCAGAATGTTTTGCTTAGACATGCAGATTTTTTTTAAACATGTCAGAAGTAGCTGTGAGACAAAAAAATTATGTGCTACTGTTTTCCTCTCCTTTTCTCGTTTTTGTTTGCTTTTTTCTAATTTCTTTACAATTGATGTGTCATTCTGGTAATCTTGTAAGATTTTTTTCATTCTCAGCAAGGATGTCATTATGTATCTATCTTCATTTTAACCTGAATTTCTGAATAAAACTACAGGTCTCCCAGAAGATTATCACTGTGCTATTTTTTAAAAACCTCTAGGCACTTTACAAGCCTTTTATAACATCATTTTAATGAAATGGAAATGGTGCCTATTTGGCAAGGAGACCAGACAGGAGATGACACCACTCCGTGGGATTCACCCTTTTATTATGCAATTACTTTTATACCCCATGCCTATAACATTTTAACTGATTAGCTAATACTTGAGCTAAGAACCGATTTTGTGGTGTAGATATGAATGTCTAAAGTTGTGTCTTCCATGATTGGTACTGTATAGTGATTTTGAAATCAAATGCCTTCATCCATAACATTAAAAACATAGGGGTTTTTTAGTACAGTGACTGAAATTATTCTCTGAGGACATACAGGTTTGTTTGCTTCTATTTTTTTGTCAGTACTTAAGAGTGCAACAGGTCAATATTTTTACTTTTATTACATTACAATTGTGTTGTCTTTTCTGTGAGTAATTCGAGTTTCTAGATCTAGGCGCTGTAAGTAAGTAGTTTGCATTGTTCCTTCTAATGGACAATATTATGCCTGTGTCAAAATTGAATTTTATCTGTTGTCATGTTTCTGGTTCACCTACCTTTATTAGATTCCTCTGGGTTTTTAATCGTCATAATCAATTTCCTTCATTTCAATCATTATCAGTTTCAAATTGCCCATAGTTGTGAAGCAGCTCACTAGAATTAGCACCAGCATGACATCACTCCTGATGCCACTGGCATCATGAGCACCACGTGAGAGAGATATAATGTGCACAGGTTTGGACAACAGAAGGGCTGAATTCTGGCAACCACTTAGTGAGTGTGGATGCCAACTATTTCCAGATCATTGGGTTGGGAGCATGTCCAACTGAATCACAGCAGGATGTGAGACCTGAATGTACATCATCCTCAACCCTCCTGCCCCATCTTCTGTTGGCAAAAAGTGTGGCAATTGGACCAGAAAGAACCCATGTTCTTCTGAAAGTCCTGATCTGCTGTGTCACTGTGAAACCTGGGATTTCCAAGTATCCACAGTGCCCATATTCTGAAGTGTCTTGTTAGCTAAAGTAGTAAGCTAGTAAATTTAGTGAGCTAGTGCTTGCACTGTGGCTACTAGGAAAGCGACAGCTGGACAACAAAGTTGTCAACAGGGACCAACAGTATTTGGGGGAAAACCTCTGGCTGTGAGTGCGGTCTAGAGATGTATGTCTATTTAGCATACTTCAAAAAGAGTTTTACTTCATAATCAAATAGTTAAATTTGGGTGTGTGAAATACATGCGTATGGATTGCACGTCCTTGAAGAAAACAGATTTCTTCATATATAAGCAATTGCCTGCATGAAACAGGAAGGTAGAAATTTGTACCATAGAACTAGAAGGCCCAACATGAAAGAAAAGGCTTTAGGTAATTGCAAGTTGTGATCCATTTCATATTCCCTGGTACCAGGTTACTTTAAGGTCCTTGATAAAATTAGAGTCCTTGGAAGACCTGTCTCAGTTATGGTGTCTCTCCTACCTCCAGCTCCAGTCAAAATCTCCTTTTAGTGCTGTTGAACACATATGTCCTGTCACTCTCAGCTCCATGATCTGTTTGAGGAGTATTTTGCCTTCTCTTGGATGGATAGATTTCTCCTTTAGAACAGGCACTTTAAGTACTAAAAATCAATAATTTCTCTTTAAATTCTAAGGCCACAATTTTCAAGCACAGCTTTCTCCTAGAGGCTACTAATAATTAATTAATGAACTTAGTATATTACAACAATTCAGTTACTTTAGGTGTTGATGTTTCATTTATACTCATGAATCAATATATATTTTAAAAAACTGACCTTTGTGTTCATAGGTCTCTATCTATGAACAGGGAGATAAGAGTTATGGAAATGATCTCTTTCTCTTCTTCTACTTAAAAAAAAATAAGCCTTAACAGGAAGGCTGAAAGTGTACTTTAGCTACAATTATCTCTGTGATTTTTGCTGGTTCAAATTTTTTAGTGTATTATCTTACATATAACACATAAGACAGAAAATATGTAAACAGTGGTGTATAGAAATATTAGTTAAGACAGCTTGTAGTTTATCTGAAATTATATTAATTTTTCTGTGAAGTCTGAAAATATTCTACACTACTTATTTGCGGTTTCTAGATGTTTTTCCTAATGAAAACTCAGGCTATAAAATGTAGGTATATGAAAAGTAGGAAATCTTACTATAGATACCAGCAGAAAACCCCCTCCCAGATTTTCCAATGCTTTATCAGCCCACATGTTTGAAATGGCAATAAACTATGAAACTGATAACCAGGAATATTGGACTGTATTAATATATTAGTTTTAAAACCTTTGTTGGAACACAATGGATCTGAATACAGCTCATCATTATGCAGACAACTGTAGAGATTCTCCATTTCTTGCCCTGAAGTGAAAAATTCAGGATGCACTCTGGCTTCAGTACAGATGATAAAATTGCATGTGACAGTGACTGCAGAACATTTCATACAAAGGATGATTAATTGCTTTTCTTTTCTTAATATCAACATGCAATTCTTTTGGTGGAGTATTATTTTGCACAAATACTGCCATATGATGTTGATGAAGATTCAAATTAGGTGAGACATTGAAGTTCGGTTGCTGTTTTTACAGTCTGTGAGAAAAAGGAGCTTATACGTCCCCAAAATTTCAGCTTTTTAAACAGTTTTAGTCTAAAGTTTTGAAGGTACCTCTTAGTTTATGAAATTCAGGGGGAGAACAGCTTCAATATTTGAATTTTTAAGTTGTGAAGCTGGTTGCAATAATTTCATATAATTGCATCTTTTTTATAATTGCTGTCAAAGAAAGGTAGGTCTTAAGATGAAAGGTAAGAAGTGGGAAAATGGGACAGGTAAACAGTTAAGTTAGGAGAAAGAAAGCTCCAAAACACACTTTGGAAGAGCTGCACTCAATGTCCTGATCTGTTTTAGATTTTTCATTTAACCTTTGGAAGGTAAGTTAGTGGGCATACATGTCCATTTTTCATATGTCTTCTGGACAAGTATATTTAAAATATTGAAATGCTTTAAAGTCTACTGAGACGTCCATTTAAATACCTTCTATTATTAGAAGTAGCAATTACTGAAAAGGCCTTCATATATTATTGACAAGTGCAGGAAAAAACAGAATAGTCCGGAACTTTTTGTAATTTAAAATACCACTAATATACCTTTTATTTGTTGTTGTCATCATTTATGCTTTATGTGGCATGTATCATGTTTTCTTTTAAAGCAAGCACTATAAAATTGCTGCAAAGCAATAATTCTAAACTGCTAGATAATATATTATGTGCTGTCAGTATTAACTGTGGCAAAGTGATGAGAAGAGTAAACAATTTTTAGGTATTCCCTGAAGGAACTATTAATTTTTCCTATCACATAAAGTAGAATTTCAGCCCGTAGGTTAAAAATAAGAAGTGCCTGACCCTGAATTATGATCTATCAGTTTTCAACTCCCTTACCTCTTCAAAACTAATAGCATTTTTCTGTGATTTCAGAATTTGACTTCCCTGAGCTTTTTTGCCTCTTGCTACTGTAGATCAGCTCTATGCAAAGCACACACATTCTAATCTCTGTCAGTGGTTGTTAAGGGAGAATGCAGCCAGTCCACATGCAGACTCTCAAAAGAGCATGCAAGTTCTGCTTAATGATAAAATGCCTTTACTGGTACAAGATCCTAAATTATTCCTAATCGCAAATGTTCTAGAAGTTTAGTAGTACTTCAGTGCTTATTCTTTTATCTCTGGCAGCATCTGTCCCCTTGACAAACTGAATGCTAAAACCATTTACAATGATGAATGTTAGGCTTTTCCTTAGGGTATTTAATGGGGACCACCAATATTCAGTGTGTTTAGATGCCAGAAGAGTGGAGGAGGAACTGCTTGGATACCTAAGAAACTACTGTTTTTTGGTTTTTTCATACAAAAACTTCCTTGGATACATATAGATGTGCTCCTTTTGTCTAGGTTTTTAAGTATTCTGATTTCCCTGATCTTGAAATGTTCAAGCATG
Source organism: Sterrhoptilus dennistouni (assembly GCA_013397095.1). Lineage (NCBI taxonomy): Eukaryota > Metazoa > Chordata > Aves > Passeriformes > Zosteropidae > Sterrhoptilus > Sterrhoptilus dennistouni. The sequence continues at coordinate 2,069,277 of VWZU01011663.1, read as the reverse complement.
TCTAGGAGAAATATTTATCAAAGGTTGGTTTCAAGGCTTTCTTTGGCCTGAATAGGTTTGAATACTTCACGTCCACATTTTAATAGTATCTTAATTGCTGAGCTACACACTAATCTGGTCTGTCCCTCCTGTTAGAGGTGTGTCTCTGCACAGACAGAAAAGTAGAAGTTGGCATTAAAGTGACTAAAACTGGGCTGTAAACCACAGGAATTCAGGCATGGAGTCTTAGATGTGTGACATGGAATGCCTGCCACCATTCAGAGCTTCCATAATTTCTTCTTTTCCTTTTCCTGCATGTGATTTAGGCTGTCAGTGCTCAGCACGCTGAGCTTTGGGAACTCTGGTCTAGGAACCCAACTCTCTTCTGTACCTTCTTCAGGAGGAACTTGAGTGGCAATGGTGAAATTTGCTAGGAGAACCCTATGTATTTAAGTCACATCTATAAATGACTGCATAAAGAGTAATTCCTACGGTTTTGGAATGGGATTGCTAAGTAAATTTGTTTGACCCACTTTTGCTTTTGTTTTATTACTAATATGATTTTCTGAAGAAGCTTTGAGCTATCCAGAATCTCATCTTTTATTACTTTTTGGTTGCATAGCAGCAAAAGAAATGATCACTCCTATATGCCTATCTGAGTAGTATGTCTCACTATGGAAATATTCAGATAAAGTAATCTTCTCAGGCATCTAAATGATCTTTTTAAAGATTCCCCGACTCTATCTAGTATTAACTGTCTTGGGGAAGACAGTCATTGACTTTAGCAAGTGTTTTATCAGGAGACTATGCCAAGGTAACAAATAACACTTAATGCAGGAATTTGAAAACAGTATGTGTAGGGAATAATCCCAACATTCACAGAGGAAACTGTGTTTTGATTCAGGAAAAGAGGAATGTTGTATTCCTGTTAAATTCCTCACCAGGTGATACTTTCCACCTACAGAATAGTGTGATGTTTATGACGAAAAAGGCTGTGGGTTTATCAGAAACAAATACTGTATATCTGAACAAATATAGGGCATAAAACCTGGGCTGTGTGCTGTTGAAACATACAGCAGTATTCCTGTTAAACTTGAGAGGTTGTTTGGATGAGGAACTTTAGCAGTGCAAATGACTTTGCTGTAGCTGTTAAAGTGTTTGTAGCCACTTCAGCAAGGAGAGAGCCGGATATAAACAGACTTTGACGGGTTGCTGCAAAACATCACTATGACTTTTCTTGCCAGTAATCATAAGCTGAAAGGGTTGTTATCTTGCTATTTTCTATCATGCAAAGTGCTTATAGGATGACTTTTGCTATGGCAGTTCTGTATATGATGATAAACAGTTTGACAAACTATCAAATGTGACACTAAGAACATAGAAGAAAATGTATGACGGTGTACTGGATCTTACCTATGTATTAGCAGTTTATTAGGGGAAAAGGGAACCTTCAAGCACAGAGATAACAAAAGTATCCCCCAAAACCTGCCTTATGCACTATTGCCGAAAGCTACATTTGCTCTGCATTTATATGGACAAGTTCATATCTGCTTTTCTATCTGTATGGTTTTTAAACTCTTAAAATGTCTTTCCTCTTTCACTGATGCCCTTACAGTCTCATATATTAGAAAGTTTGATTATAGGCCTTGAACTTAAACCCAGCTAAAATCAGAGAAGCCTTCATTTATAAATGTTTGTTTATCTTCACTGTCCTTGTCAGAATGAAGTGTGGGCATTTATCTGGTATGTCTGCTTGAAGTAATTGGTGACCCACCCTGCAGGTATAGAAAACTAGCAAAGAAAAAAATTTATTCAGTCAGACATCCCAATGAGGGTTTGAAATGGAATTGCAGACATATACTATGGTGCTTTTTATCCCATGAGATTGTTGGCTTCTAATGGAGGAATGTCTGATTAAAGAAAAGGTTGAAAGTTAATACCCAATATGCTATTTGGCAGCTTTTTCATTTCACTTATAGGTAGGAGCAGGTGTTGTCATTTAAAATTAAATATTTCATGTCTGCACTGGCAGGAAAGCAGCATTTAGAGATGAAACTAATTTTTCTCCAATTTTATTTATATTTGCATACTATGATGTAAGTACAATGAAGCACGATCTATTTATATTGCATATAACATGGAGTTTAACTATAGTCAATAAAGGACCATATCAATTTCAGAAACAAAGATCTTATAGAGATCCTCTGTCCTTCTTACACTAAAATGAGAAGGCAATATTTACTGTTTCTTTAATATGAGATTTAAAGGAAAGATCTTTAAAGCTTCTTAATTTGTCATATTGTTTTAGAGTTTGCTTGTGTTGTAGGGTTAATCAATCTGAAAATGTATATACCTTGCTAATATACTATGTAGCTGGTTTCCATTATGTTGGATAAAATGGTAATTATGTTACATTTATATGCTGAAAATTGATTTCAGTATTGCACTTTAGGGATCTAATGGTTACTAGATATTCTTGTGGCCAAAAAAACCCCAAAACAAACCAAACCCACAAAACCCTTAAACAAAATCTTTCAATATATTGACCAGTTATAGACTAGTTAAGAAAAGAAATAATACCAAGAACAGGCAGAAAGTACTTTGCCTTAAAAGATATAGCAAGTCAAGTTATCTGTTCTCTTCTGTATATCCTGTTCTAGACATTCCAGTGGTACTGCAGTATTTTCATTTGGAGTAGTTTATACCAATCTTATCACTTCAACCAGTTGTCTTCAACATTTCTGATAACCAGGTTTTTTTTGTCTGTGTCTGTCTCAGTTGGATTTACCTCATGAGGCTTCATTATGTTACTCATAGAAAATTTCTGTGTTCTGTAAAAGCAATTAGCTTAAAGAGCACCTTAGTACCCTTATTTCCTAAACAAATATGTTGCATAATGAGACTGAAATTAGGCTGAGTAGCTCAGAGTCTCTGGACATGACAACTACGGCTTGGAGAAGTTTCTCTCTTACATTTTGTTTTTCAGACTAACTAAGTATGAAAATGCTCAGGAAATGCCTTCCAATTACTGTTCACCTCCAGCTACCTGCTAGTTGAAAACCATTTTATGTGCATAAGAGATGCTCTTTCACTGTTACTTTCCACAGCTTTAAATTTCATGTTACAAAGACTTATGTGAGAGAATAAAGCTGACCTCAATCTAGTAGCATTTAAATACCGTTGCATGATTTTAATACTGACAGACAAAATGATTATAATAATTAATGTTATCATAATGACTTTCCTGTTGTTATTATTATTGTGATCCATTTTTTCATTATCAGCCGTTATTAAGATCTAATTTAACGTACAAGATACATATCAGGCAATTAATGTTGAACTAAAAACAGCCTTACCATTGCATTAAAACTCATCAGTGTTATAGTTAAATACACTGAACAACTTAGCAAATTTAAGAAAAATTGATTACATGTTTTATTTATTTAATAGTTGTTTTTGGAAGAGAAATATTGGCACATAAGAGCAGTGATGTAATTTTTTTAAAAGAAAAACACACATATATATATTCTTATATTTTTACATAAACTTTAGACTGCATTTCAGGAAGTAACTAAGTTTTGGTATTTCTGGTTTTGATAACCCAACTGAATAATATCAAGGAATTGTAGCTCAAAGGCTGGATGTTTTGTGTTTACTTGAATGCAGTTCCCCATATATAGTTACATTGGTATATTGTTCAGCAGTTCAGAACTGAAGCACCTAAAATCATTGTTTATGAATGTAGGCTGATTCCAAGACTCTTTGATATTTGAGATATATACTTTGAGATACAAGTTTCTTTTCAAGTAATAAAACTGTGAAGTTATTTGATTGAGAGTCATCTATGATTTCTGAAACCTTTTCAAATCCAGCCCTTTCCCTGTCATAAAGATTTCTCCACTATCCTGCCCCATTTTTTCCTTTATATATGCCATCCTTTTTAGAACTACATTAAAAAAAGACAGTAATGCCACAGCTTTTCAGAATTTTGCTCAGATCTACCCATTTCTTACTCTTAATCTGTGTGAGAAAATGTCAGCTTTAGATGGACAGAATGGCAGAGAGACACCTGCCACTGGCAGGTAGTAAACTGACAGAAAGATGGAACAGTGGCTCCTACAGTCCGGCCTGAATGAAAGCATGAAGTGCAATTTAGAACTGAAACTACCTGTTAGTGGAAGGGGAGGAACAACTAGCTTAGCACAAGGAGTATAATAAAAGGTTTGAAAGAAAAATAATAGAAGTGGTGGTCAAAGGTGTATAAAATAAAAGGTACTGCGTGAACTATTTTATGTCATGATTTCAAATCATAAATTTACAAAAAATTGCCATCAAGTTGTACCATTTACATTTTTTCTAATCAAGCTGTAGGGTTGAGAGATATTACTCTGTTCTACAGAGAACATGTATCAATGCCTAAAACACCTGCACATGCTTGCTTCAAAGTCACCAATCTGAATCCAGCATGTTTCCCACGCAACAGGTTTTGAATTTCCAAATCCCCTCTATTCTGTTCTCCAAAAAGATTGTCTCCCTAAGCTCTGTGCTAGCTGTATTCATGCTTCACATATCCATTTGCTTGCTTGGTCTTACTCCTTAATTCCTTACTGTTTCATGTGTGAAAACTCACAGTGTTAATTCTTATCTCGACCTGCTAGTTCTATGAATCAAATCTGCTAGTTTAAACTGAACCACTCTCTTATAAATTAATCTTTCCAGCTTCACTAAGAATTTTGTTGGTTCCTTTGGTCTTCTATTCTGTGTGTTTTAGATAAAAAGAAGCAGAAGCAAGGGTCATAGGAAAGTCAGGGGTCAGATGTAATAGAGAAACAGAACAATTTTAGGAAAAAAATGCCATGAGGAGAAAAAGAAGCAAAGGAGGAAGAAGCAAAGAAAGCAAGCATTTGGGAAACCTGAAAGCAGCATTTGAATGAAATGTAAAAGAATCATTCTTATGAAAACTGAATTATAGGTGCATCTTGACCAGCTTTTACTTGCTCCAGAGAGAGGTGTGTGTAATGTCAGCATTCAGCACTCCACAGTTCATTGTTGTGAGATTGCAATTACACACCTATGAACCTTCTGTTATAACTTGTCATTAATGTGAAAATGAGCCTCCAAGGATGCTGATTGCACACACCTCTTTGTCCATTTAAAGGGTTTAGTGAACTTCTGAGTGGTGTAAGGAGTATTGTTAGTCCCTCCCATTCTTGTGATTTGATTGTACAATACATAAAACAGTACATTTCTGAAGTAAAAGCCTCTGTTGTAAGTCTTCTCCTTTTTATTTTAAGCATACTTTATTGAGAAAAAGAAATAGTTTTTTATTCAAGCAAATCAGTTTTGAATCCTGATTTCCAATATAACAAATAAATCTGCTCTACTAACTACATTTTTTTCATTTTTCCATTAAAAAAGCCAGGTTTATCATTAAATAAATATGTATAACTAGGATGTTTATAAGAAGTTCCTTTTGAAAAACAGTATTAAATATAAACAATCTTTAATGCGCCTGGCCTCACTGAATAAGTTTTAGATTTCTTATCTTATTTTCAAACCTGTCTCAAAGGTAAAAATCAATATTAATATGTTCAGAATTTGTAATGTGGTGTAGAGAGTAAGCTTTTATATTCTCTCTAAGACCTGATAAGGAACATATTTTACATGTGCAGTTTAAGAATGCTTAAATATTGAAGAAATCTATGTTAAGAAAATGCAAAGAATTTTCAACCACTTTGATTCTCCAAATGGGTATAGAAGTTCTATGCTCTTAGAAAAATGTGTCCTTAAATTTTTTCTACAACTGTCAAGCTAGTAAATATATTACTTGAATCCATTAGGAATATAAAATCAAATACATTAATGAGGAAAAACCCAACCTTTCTGATTTATTCTCATTAATGTTACAGATGATACAATGTATGCAGTTTTCTATAAAGAGATGTGAAACTGAAAACATATATGTTTAATATATGTATATATAAAATAACTGAAAGCAGGTATTTGAAACCTATGTTTCTAGAAAAAATATTGCATTAATAGTATTATACATAAGCTGATAAAATTTTGGACACCATCATCATGCTTGGCTACCATAGGCCTGGTGTTCAGAATTTACTTCTTTTTTTTTAGACCTAAAAATAACTAGAGTTACAAATTAGTTTAGGGAAAGAAAAAAAAAAAGCAAGCTCTTATGTTAGGTGTCATCTTATCTAAAAATTCGACATGTATGTCTGAGTTGTGACTCAAGGTTGTCTGTTCCAACAGTGAGGAAGAGAAACATCCCAGATGAAAATTCATAGTGAAATAACACAATTCAGGATAAAGTAAATTTTGGTTGGGCTAAATAGCTACAATGGAAGCCAGGATTATGTGTCTCCAGCCTTTAAATCCAGCTTTTAATACCTAAAATATAGGTTGGAGGTATAGAATCACTAAGCCTAACTCTAAGCTTCCTACTCAGTTTGAGGAAGGCCTCAGATTTGCTAAGTTTTACCAAATTCCCAATGTTGGGCTAACAAATCTTGCATAGAAATTCTGTCCTTTTTCTTCCCAATATTTCTGTATACTCTACAATTTTATTCTTTGTTTCACTGAAAAACTATATCAATCTATTTTTATTTATTTTAGCATAAAATGAAATAAATAAATTTAAAAAAAAATAATTTAAAAAAAAAAAGCAAGAGCAGCACTATCCAGTGTACCTTGCTATTTCCATTAAACCTAATGCCATCAGCCAAATTTTGTTAAAATAATGGAATATCTGTTCAGGGCTTGGTAAATAAAGACTTAACCCATGCCTGAACCAATGAAAATCAGCTAGGAATTACACAAAATATAATAGATTTTACAGAATCAAAAATTTCTAAGGAACTTGCAAGTACAACTGTAAAAATAACTGATATTTAGTTCAGCAGATGAACTAAAAAACATGTAGGAAAAAGGAATATAATTAAATTTTTTATATTTGTTATACCAAAATACTGAAATGCACTTTAGAACAACATGTAATTTGGTAGGAAACTAAAGTTTTCTTTTGGAACATATAAAGCCCCCAAGCATTTATTTTGATGAAGTCTTGCAGTGCTGCAGGTTATCTCCCCATGTTCAGAACACCCTCTGTCATTCTGTGCTTTTCAAGGCTGAGGCCACAGAGGTGTTCTGAATCACTGTTATGCTGCCCTCCAGCAGCTTTTGGGTCCTGGATCTTTTCCGTTGATCAATGAAGAAATCTCAATCCATTGTGCTGAAAATAATTTTTCAGGAAAAGAAAGAAAACCAAATCACTGGAACATTTTAGTTAAAAAGATGTTAAAATTGGAGCTGAGTGTATTCTAAAATGATGCATGTACACAATCAGAAACTCTCAGAACTATTTTGCTGTATCAAGATTTCCATGGCAAGGTCTCTCAGGTCTGAGAAACGATTGATGCTTGGTTAGAACTTGTCTTACAAAGGAATTAGGAGACAATCAAGTGCGCATCTTTCATCTGAAATGAAACCAGGATGCATCTTTGTGTTTAGAAATAGACATACCCTAAATCATCTTGCTTAAAAGCTGGTGTTTTCTCAAGGTAGCAGTGATTTCACTTGAGAAAATTAGATTTTACTGATTTTTTTTAATTGATCTGAATGGTTGATCAAGTTAGATGCAGCTGGATTTTTCAAAAGATTATGTAATTTGAATATGACTATGTAGCATAACATAATAGGTAGTGCAATTTTTTAGACAAGACTGAACAGTAAATTTTCTCTTCCTTTTTTTAAAGCAGTATATCACTTGGAAATTTGATTATCTCTATTGTGTAAAAAGCATTAAATAGTATTATGATAATAAAATACTGGTTTTGAAAAAATATTAACTCGTTAAATATTTTATCATAGTTTTCAATTACAAGAAAAACCCAAACAATCTAATTAGCTTCCCTGACATTAACATTCATAGGAATATTTTCATATGCAGTAATAAGTGACACTACTTTGAGGGACATATTGTACTTGGAGGGATGTGTTCATGTAGTCATGAATTTACAGAAATTCAGGTGCCTTCCCATGGAGCATTTGGCAAATCAGAAAACACTGGTTTTCATCATTGTGTATATAAATATGTGCATGTGTATGACAACAATATCTTTACATTTGTGTGGTATAGGGATACACATATCCTTGAAAGCCTAGGCAATATGCGCCTGTTAATAATAACTAGAATTCTGAAAAATAAACAAAAGTTTTTCAGGTTTAGAAGGAAAATACTTTGACCTGCCATCTTGTCAGGAGAGATTCTGCAGTCCTGCAGAGAAGCTGGGTGAGTGAATAATGTCAGTCAGGCTCTGTTCAGTCCTTGAGGCATGGTTTTGGCATCTTGTGTGCTCTTCCCTGTTCCCTGGTGATTTTGGATGCTTCTTCAGAGTCATGAAGTTTCCTTCCCAGACTCTTTTACAGAAACTCTAGACAAACTGCAACATTCCTCAACTAAGTGTCCTCAGTTATAGGATTGGGTAGAGAACAGCTTGTTGATAGTTAGTGTGTGATAGTTAGTTTTAAAATGTGATTTTTTTTTTCTTATTTGCTGGCATTTCTGGTGGTGCTCACAGTCTGATCATTTCACTCATGCTTTTGTACTTCTTGATGGTCAGCAAATTGTTGGCATAGTTTGTCTTTCTGCTTACTTGAGCACACAAAGCCTATTTAAGATGCAGGCTGTTATTTGGGACAGGTGATTGATCGCATTTTGTCTGTTTCTATTTATACAAAACATTTCCTAAACCCTGTTACTTTTTTTGGCACAAAAAGCTGGCTTTAGCTCACATGGATATGCTGACAGCTATGCTAACCAGGCACAATTCATGCAAACTGCTGTGCTCAGATATGCTGGAAAAATACTATGACAGTGCCAATTCTTCTTTTCCCTTCATTGTTGGACTCTTTTTTTTTTTTCGTTTTTCCAAAGTGGATGCATCATCTATTTCTTGTATGGTTGCAGATGGTGACAGTACAGTGAGGCTTCATAGTGATGTGATCCTCTGCATAAAGGTTTTTACTTAACAATTTTTATCACTCAGCTTTGAAAACTTTGATTGTATTAAGCTTTTTACTTAAAAACACAGCAAAAAAAATGTAAGCAAGCAATGTCAGGTTCTTTTCATAGTGCATTGTTCAGTCCAGATGGGTGTTTGAATTTCAAGAGAGACAGTAAGTTTCCTTCAGTGTGGGCAGCTTTGATATAATGTAAAGGTGGGAATAAAGTGAATGAAAAATAAGATGAAAGCTAAAATAAAGCTTCCTTACAAGTAACCCTTCATTTAAACTGCTGTCACTTCAGACTCAAAAACCTAGTAGAGAGAAAACAGTTTTGGCTTCTCACTGATCAGAGATGTGGTGACCTTTCCACATTTGTACTGCTCATTCCCAAATTTGAGGCTTTTGGTGGTAATTGACATAACATGTCAAACAAGTGGGAAAGCTTTCTGTTTTAAATAATAAAATATAAAAGTCGATGCCTTTGAAGTATTCAAAATAACCAACAATCTTCAGGAAAAATATGCTTTTATGTACTCAGCTGTACAAAACCTGAAAGAACTTTGTGTTACAGCTTCAAAATCTTACATAGTACAAGAACCATGCTGAGCTGCTGAAGTCTTTCTACTCTGTCTTCCTGTCACTTCATCAGTGAAAGTGTAATCCTGGTGATGGGTCAAAGGATGAAAAGACTGGAATAAGTTGCAATATGGGCTAATTGACCAATGTGAATATTAAAAAAATACATTTAATTAATCTTTCAAAAATAAAATAGATCCATAGATATCCATAAATTATTTCAAAGGTTATTTTCCTTTTTAAGAGAACTAAGAGTTAGGCAACATAACATGACTGCTGAACATGATAAGTCTCCTACCACATCTGTATACAATTCTGTGAAGGCCCTATAGAACATAATTCTGGAAACTAAACAAAATTTTGAGTAGTGTTTTTAGAAATTTATGCACAGTGTCAATTAGTGACTTTAGAAAGTTGTGTCCGCCAACAGAAGCGGATCTGAACAGTGATAAAGCAATCCCTAATGAGCTGTCAATTACATGATACACACTACAGTGCTTTTTATCTTGGAATTAACTCTAGTGTGATCCCACAGACCATTTGCAAATGTAGAACTTTAAGTACATATTACAGTTCAGTTTCAATAATTCTGGAAGCAGTTGGATGGCCATTTTCTGCATTAATTTATATGTACATCCTTAAATGGGTGAAAGGACACCCTGCAAGCAGAATATAGACAAATGTACATGTGTGTAAAGCACATATGCTTGTATGCAGGTTCATAGCATATAAAAACAAAGTAAAAGAAAAACGATCTATATAAAGAAATGAGCTATTTCAATCATAATCACCAGAGAACTAGCTGGCGAGTAGCGACTTGAATTTGTGACTTATTTTTTAAGAAGGATATGTTAGCTTGTAATTTTTCATAAAAATGCCAGGAATGACTTGTGTTTGCTTCGTAGGGGGAATTTGAGGAATTGCTTTCTAATAACAAAATATTAGTATGTGGTCCCATTGAACAGTGTGAGTGTGGTAGGTTACTCATTTACAGTAGATTTATATTTACAGATTTTTGACAAAAGAAAGAAGGGTTTAAGAAATATGACTTAATGGGATGAATTGATTGGAATCTTAATTTGGGAGAATTAAAATAAAAAGTAAATAAAAATTAATAATGATGAAGGGTAGTAACCTCCAGGACAGTTTGCCTGAGAGTACTGGATTCTTATCACTTGCAGTCTTAAAATCAATATTGTCTCTTAGTAAGGAATTTTTCTGTACCTCATTAAGTTAAAATTTTGATAAGTGCTTACTCTAGAAGTTCATAGGAAATTGATATAATGATCTTTATAATATTTGTCTCTGTTAAAGAGTATTTAATATATACACTTTCGCTCATTAACGTCATGTAATTTTTGTAAGTTTCTTGGAGGCTAGAAGGCATCCTTGGATGATTTAGTCTGATCTCTGGAATAATGAAGTCCATAGAATTTTGCCCAAGGATCTTTTGCTTCCAGACAGGTTATTTCCTAGCTCAGAAATGCTTTTTAGAGAGAAGAAAAATTATTTCAGTATATGGAAATTGTGACCTGTGCACAATGCAGTCCACTGTAATGATTTAAACTCCTTTTTGAGCCCAACACAATTCCTCTAAGATTACCACTGATAATATACCTATAATTTTAGAAGACATGTAATTAACAAATTGCCTTTTTTGATAATTAGAGATTTTAAATTAAGGTATTGCTGCCCCTCAACCTTTAATGCATGTTTAGGATGATATGAAAATGGCTAAAATGATCACTCACTGAGGGAGTCCAGAATAACCTAAGACAGAAATCCAGTTATATACAGTACAGGAAGCTCTCGGTGTTTGTTACTTTCACAATTTGTCTCAATAAGCTTAAAAGCTCCACAGACACACTTGCGTGGACATAATGAGCATGCTGTGTGGAAGTTTAGCTGAAGGACTTTCAAGAGTAATGCAAATAAACTACTGCTTGCAACTGTGCATCTTTCAATCTGCTTCTATTCCAAGCAGGCTACAGCAAGAAAAATGTCATGTAGGTGGGCTGTCTGCACTTTGGTCAATGATTATATACTTCTGGGCCTGTGTGGAAATAGATAGAGCAGGAAAAAAATAGCAGCTATTTAGACACAAACTTGTTCAGTGACAAAGTGCCCAGAGAGAAATGCATCTTCAGCAAGCCAGACCCTTTTATTTGTAAATAAATAAAATACTGAACTACAATTGGGGTTGGGATTTATGACATGTAACTTGAAGCTTTGTAAAATTATCTGGTTGTGTTGGCTCCCTTTGCCACCAGTGCAGAGAAATATTCACTCCTGAAGGTAAATAATCTTTGACTTGGACACATCCTGGAATGGTGTGAATGGTTAGATATTTAGGCTCAACTTCCCACTCAATCTGTATAAAATATAATAATATAATAATGATATATTTAAATATTTTTCCACAAAATCAACAAAACTGGCAAAGTGCTTAAGATCTTGCTGCAAATTCACCTTGCAGCAAACACATTTGAATAATTATTTTTGTAATTCTTGTAATCTGTGTTCTACAAAAGCAAGGGTACTAGGCATCACTGCTTGAGCCAGTAGATTTATAGATAGGGAAAAGATGATAGGTTCTTTCCACATAGGAGAAGACGAGATGCAACAAACTGAAGAGAAAGCTTTGACACCTTTCTCTTGTCCTACCTAAATATGCTCCAAATATGTGTTACTTATCCTTAAAGGAAATTTTTTTAAAAGTCTGCTGAAATCATGTTGTGCTTGGTCTATTGCTATTAACCATCCATAACTGTAGCTAAGGAAATGTCTGATCAGATCCTTTCCCTTGCTCATGCATTTTCACAAAGCTAAGTGGATTGAGGTACCTCTGCTACTTTCTTTTGTATGACTATACTTTAGAGCAAAAATACAATATGCAGAACAGTTTAAAGTCATGGAACCTGTAAAATAGGTCCTGCCCCTTAAGGGTATAAATAGTCCCACAGAAAAATTTATTTCAATGAGAATATTGTTATTTGCAAGACTTTATCATGGTGAGCCATAAGTAAGGTTACCTTAAAAAATAATATGATAAAAATAGCTATCTTTTTTTTCTAGTAAAAATATATAAACTCTTTAATTAATATATTATTAAGAAAACTCAGATTGCAACATAGGTCAGTTCAGTCCTTAAATGTCACTGTTGAAATCCTAAAGAAATGGGAGCATTTGAGAGCATAATTTCCTCATGTTCAGTCACCTTCTTTTCTAAACAGTGATCACAATCCTGTGCTTATGTTTTATAATCTGTTACCATGGAGATATTACCATACATTCAGGATGGTTGCTCCATTGTGTACAATCAAATAAGATAAGAGAGTTGATTAAAATGGTCCCAAAAATCTTCCTAATTGTCATAAAATATTCCTTGCTTTCGCTGTTTCTCACTAAAAGGCATTCAAGATAAACAAAAAATCTTGAAAGGTCTGAGTTAAACTGTCCACATAAATTAAAATTTAATGCTTTTGAATATTTCCAGTAGTGCCTTAGAATTCTTTTCACTTTTCATCTAATGTTGGTACTAGACTTCTCAGACTGTGGGTCAGTCTGAGAATATTGTGAGCTCTCTTAAAGAATGCAAAGTCAGGAAATGATCTATGCCCATATTGCAGGAGGTCAGATAGTGCAGAATTATCAGTGAGAGAAGGACACATGGTTTTAGTGGAAACCAAAAGAAAGACATAAGATTGCTGGAATGATGATGTGTGTATGTAAAGAGTCCTTAATATTGAATCTGTTGTTGCTAAAATACTTATTGCTTGAATCCTTCATATGTTCTGAAAAAAAAAAAAAGAAAACTCTTTTACCAGGAATTCTCCATCTTCAGTTTAGGTGTTTGCAGTAAGAATGTTTGAGTAACTGTTAGGAGTCTTAGGACTCAAATAATGGCAACAGTATATACTGGATGCCCTTCATTTACTTCTTAGAGGAAACCCAGTTTGTGGAGGCATATGTTGTGCAAACTGAGCCCACATCCTTTGGTAGCAATATATACAGTCCAAATCTGTCAGCATATCATAACAACACTGTGTGTATCTAACTAACATGCTGACAAGAATACCAATAGACACAAACAGGAGGCCAGAATTCTCACTTGTGTTTAAGCTCCATTAATTAGATTATGGACAGATTTTCAGCCTTTTGTTTGGATGAATGGAGTAAAATCCTACAACTGCCATGCATTTCATTGCGTTCTATCTGGAAATCAATTTCCTTTCTTAATGGTAGTTTGTTTTCTAATACTACTGAAAAATTAGAGGCTTACATCTTCTGTAATTTTTAAAATTTTCATTCTTATGGGTAAATACATACTGTTTGTCCTGAAAATGGAAGTGTAACCACTGGAGTCAGCAAAAATGTAGGATGCTGTAAGTCAACTGATTGATTTTCTTTGTTACTATAAAGAGTTTTAGAAAAAAAAGGTCTGTAGAGCCTATTTTAATAAAATTATATTTTTAATTTAGATACCTTAACCTACTCAATACAAATAGCATTCATAAACTACATTTATGAGTAAAATTTGATCATAGGCAGTCATTATGATAATCACTAAAGAATAGAAATAATTAATGTTTAGAACTACACTTCTGCTTTAAATATTATAGAAATATTTCACACAGATATTTCTATTCACTATCTGTGCCTGCAAAACACATTGAGGGTTGTCTCGGCATTTTCAGAATTTATTTCCTTTATCTAATTGAACTTTAAAGTAGCTTTTCTGAAGACTGGTGTGAGAAACTAGAAGTGGTTGTTGCTATGGCAGTTTCAGAAAGCAGATGATAACCTTGATGTTTGGGCCAGCATTACTTGTTACAGGAAAATAGATTTGGATGTAAAAAGCTGGAAATGTTTGAAATCTTATTGGATGTGTTTCAGTTTAGATTTTTTTTTGTTGTTTGCCTCCCCATCTAATGATACTAATGGGATTACTCTGCTCCTCAGAGTGACATGTTCTAGAGAAAGTTCTATAGAATATCAAACTAACAGTGATTATGAATCAGTGCTGAACACACTGAAAAAAAGGCACTTGGAAGCTAAATATTTAGGTAAATAGACTACTGGTTTTAAGCTACGAGATTGTCTATTTTTATCTTTTTCTTTACAGACTACCTCAAATTCTGATAGCCTTAAAATAAATGTCTGAAAAGCTCTCAGATGACCTTCTTTATCATATTCACAGCATGTTTCCTTGATATAAAACTCAAGTTGACAGGATTGTGAATAGAGAAGTTAGCTGTAGATTCTGTGTGATTCACATGTTACCTTGCAAATGTGCTCACATTAGATTCCAGAAATAGACATTAGTATATAAAGAGATAGACCTTAGTGGGCAGCAAATGAGTTGAGTTTACTAAGTGTTTGAAAAGAAGAACTTACACTTTAAGATGGAACAAACTTTGTGATGAGCAAGGGAAAATCTCCAGATTGTCTCAAAATTGAGCATTTTGTTGCCACTTGGCTGAGTGGGAGTTTGAAAGGTGTTGGAAAAATGCAAGCACTATAGGGTGCAAAAAGCAGAAATCTCTAGCTAAAAGCCAAGGTGGTTTGAAGGATGGTTTGGGTTTCTAATATCCTTCTTGGCCTGAAGGATATTAGAAGAGTTTAAGTAGACCATTTTCCCCAAAAGTTGTTAGAATGGTTGTGGGCTATTAAGACCCTTTTGTATACCAACTTGGGAGTGGAAAAAGCGAAAGAGAGAAAAAGAGAGAAATAAAGAAAGGAGGGGAAAGAAGGAAGGAAGGAAGGAAGGAAGGAAGGAAGGAAGGAAGGAAGGATGGATTCTTGTAGCTCTTGTCATGTGCAATAGAAGGTTCAGGATAACCCTACAGAAGGAAGGGCTGCTCTTACCTGAGATCTTTCAATTATTTATAAGTTCATTGCTTTATGCTGAGATATTTTTTATGAAACTTATCCTTGTCCTTGAGAGTGCTTTGTGTCCACTTGAACTCAAACATGTTTTCACTGGTTTATGGTTTGGTTTTTATCCATCAATTCCACCTTTGAGTTTCAGCCACATATACTGCTACTAAACTTGGGGTCAAAAAGGAAGGGATGGGTGGAACCTGTTTGTAACTGCACTCTCTGTGTGTTTCAAAACTAAAGGTAAAAAAAATATTTTAAATTTAAACTTTATTTATGCCTATAGCACTGCTGGAAGTAATTTCCACACCATGGAGACCTCTTCTGAGGGAAGCAGGGTGCAGCTGCAGCAGGGTTTCCCTGCAGCTGTGTACTCAGTAAGAATTTTCCTTCTAGGGAATGTGCAATTTCTAATTATGAGAGAATCCTTATTTGGCATAGGCATGGCAAACTCATCTGCTTGTTAATAAAAGCATTTATTGTCCACATTATAATAAGGTGTGTATTAGAGGAGAGCTGTCTAAAATCATTATGCAAACTTCATTAATAGCTCTCTATAGTCTGGAAATGAAATCTCTCCCCTAAAAGACTAGTCTTAATCTGTATTTAAGATTAATAAAAAAACCCCAAAGTTTTTTCCTTCCACTTTTTTTTTGCTTGTGCTTATGTTTGCAATTTGTGAGTAATTAGCAAATCTGTTTAGACTGTTAGATCTTGGCCTGTAATTTACTCTAAGTGGAAGAATAACTACCACTATGGGAAACCCTGTTGAAATCGGTGGGGATCTGCACAAATCACAGTTTAGTTCCCTGGTTTTAGATAATAAAATAATTTTTGCCCCTGCTGATAACTTTATTGGGAAAATTAAATTACTGTGTATTTACAGGATTCATAACAAGCATAAAATGTATTTACTCACTGCGATCCTAGGAAAGATCCCTAAGGTGGAAATTCAATGACCTTCAGGCATCTAAACCTGAAATTTTAATATAAATTCCACTGACCAGTTCTCACCTAACCCTCAAAGTCCGAAGCGTTCAAGGTGTCTTCCCATCTCATACCAAATTTCCCTAGTTTCCCGTAGTGTGCCATATATGTGATTCTGGGAGTACTATACTTTAGGAAGTGCCTCCATCCACCTTGTCTTCTTGGAATCCGGAAGGCAGACTAAGATTATGACCTGGTAGGCATGCTCTGCAGGGTCAGATTCCCAAAAACTTCTGTGGAGGGGCATGTGGATGTTTGCATCTGTGTGCCTGGATATAACCTGCAAACTCGGAGTTTCCACTCATGTGCTGCATGATCCTGGCTGCTGCTCCCTGCTTTCTGTGTTATTTCTGCTTTGTGTAGCCAGTCTTTGGTTTACTGTCTCTTCTTCAAAGGTTCATGTGGTTGTGTCTTGCATAATTTTTTGTCTTTCTCTTTTTCATGATTTTGCATCTTTCTACAGTAATATGCTCTTATCACAGTGCAGTAGGAGCCCATTGGGGAGGAAATGCCTTGAGAAATGCTTGATACAGCTTGAATCTCCTCTAAATGTATGAAAGTCTCTTCCCAGGCTCGTATTCTCAATGCATCCAAAACATGTCTACTTTGCTCTTTTCGCCTCTTTCTGGATGTCTTTATGACATCAAGTGTTGAAGTTTTTCCCCATATATGAAGGTTTAATATATAATAAACATAGGATACAAGGTCTCCTGGGCTTAGCATTTTTTGTAAACTATCTATTTGCTGCCTATTCTGAGAAGGCAGCAAATATTTCTTTGAAATATTAATGAGATTATTTTCTTAATAACATTCACTATGCAATCCTTTAATTATACTTGGAGTTATATATATATATATTTGCAGAAGGGTAAACAAATGCTTTCTTTATGTACATAAAAATCCTCCAAGTGTTCATGGCAGTTCTGGAATTTTAATAGTCAAGTGAGTGGGAGGTCAGTAAGAAGGCACTGAGCAATCAGTTTTTCTGGTATCTCATATCAGAAGAGACTAATTTGGAGCCAATCTTTTCTATATGGCAGTACAACAGTTAGAGTAATTTGTGCTAAGTAAAGGCCAGTCACAGCCACAGCTGAGGGGCTGCAAATACTTAACAAAGCACAGAAGCTTTTGCTGAGATACTTTTTGATCAGAATAACTTGGCAATCATGGAAAAAGGTGAACTCTTATGGGTCCTTGTCCTCACATTTCATGTTCCTTAAATGGATAGTGTCAATTGCTTTACCCCTTCTAAAACTGGCTGATGCCATAGAAGTTAACAAGACTCTTTACATTGTCACAGTCCAGTCAAAATGATTGCCTCCTTTGAACCTTAACAAAACCCTGGCCTTACTGAAATTGCTCAGGTTTTCCTTAGATACCACTGGAAAAGGACTGACTCTTTCATTCTTTTAGTTCTGAGAAGCTTTCTCAAAGTGGTTTTCTTTATGATAAAGATCTGATTATATATTACTTGTACGTATTTATACATAAAAATACAAATATAATACATTGTATACAAATACATTTATAAAGCATTGTAATATGTCAGGAATATTTTTAGTAACATCAAGTATACAGAGATGAGTTTTGTAATAATATAATTGCTAAAAGTATTAGATTCTCTACTTCCAATAATCTACTTTTATTTTTCTGGATGCCTTATCTACTTTCCTCGAGGTCTCCTAATCTTGCTTGACTATGGAATTTGAGGAAAGGAGTTGCTCTCTTAGAGAACTTAGTCAGGAAGGACTAGACAAGCTAAATATATATATTTAAAAAATCATAGATATGCCATTTTTTCTCTGCTCTTTTGAAGACAGACCATAGGAATGTAATAAGTTCTTTAAACAATAAATAGTAGAAAGTTAAATTACCAGTCTGTCTTTTTTGTCCATGCATATGTGACATTTCAAAGCAATTTAGTAAAAGCTACCTTTTGCTTAGGCAAGTACAGCCCTTAGCACACAGAATTTTAGGTTCGGGCATCAAAGGTCTAAAAGGTTAACCAACAGAGAGATATCACTGTTATAATGAATTTGTTCTCCAGCTGCCCTCAAGCTGAAAGTCATATATGAAGAGACAACTTTGTCTGAAGCCAAGCTAGGATGACAAATTAACAGACATGATCTCTATATGACAATTAGTGTTTTCTGATCATTAGTTCTATTTGCTTAAAATTCAGGAGAGTCCTGTTTTGCCTATTTCCATGCCTCTGAAGTGAGCCTAATGGTACCACATTATTAAGTTTGCTGTGACTAACTGAGGAATAGCTTTACAAAAATGTTGGAATTATCAGTATTTTTTATATATTCTGCACCAGAATGCCCATTTTTTGTTTGATATATGGCCTGTACTTTGGAAAGAGGCCAGTATTAAAGCTTATAATTTTCTTCCTGCTGTTGTATTCAGAGTAGGTCTAGATTTTTTTTTTACATGTTGAACCTCAAGCTTGAAACAATTTTTGATTTCAAAGTGATGAGGTTTCTGAGTTGCTTAACAGTCTGTGAGAATTTCTTGGTTTTGTTTGCATAGTCTCAGTTAAAATAACCCTTCTATGGTTTTATAGAAGAGTTAGTAAAGTAATCCAACTGAGACATCAGTTCCCTCACGGTCTGAGATAGTTTTGCTTGACAAACATGCTCTTGCAAACGGTTGTGATAAGCTGAATATGTTGATGTTCTTCTCAGTGCACACAGATCAGTACGCAGCAGCTGTAAATGTGTCTTCATTTTTTTAAAGTGTGAAGAATGTACGTGTTATAGAGGGAAATATGCCTGAAAATCATAACTGTCATTTCAGATTTGCTACACCCTTAGAGTCCTAAATGAAGTGGTCCCTGAAAAGTTTGAATATGAACACTTTTATTTTAGAGGTGTACATGTGCTTCTGCAATTAAAAGCATGCCAGACTTACTCAGAATGTCTGTTAGTCAAAAGGTGGAATTTGGATGCTATGAAATGTTTCTGAGCTGAAATATGACAGATAATCTTATTTCAGAAGCAATTTATTAAATTGAGTTTAATGTATTTTTGTCACTTTCATGTGGGAATTTAGATTACATTTCTGTGATGCCAGAACAAGATCACTTTAAAAAATATGGATATTTTCCACAATGTATTATTCCTCTTTTTTTTT
>VWZU01011663.1:1984409-2049638 GCA_013397095.1 Sterrhoptilus dennistouni | reverse complement strand
TTTTTTTGCACAGTATATCTCTATTGCCCATCACAAGGTATTAGGATGCATAAAATTTATGTAAGCTTGAATGCCCAGTGTTACACTGAAAATTTGTACAAAAAGAGTTGTGAGAGAAAAAAACCACTTAGGGGTCTTTGCATCTCAGCATGTTCCTTTGATTTTTTTTTCTGATTATATTTACCTGACTATCATGTTTTAGATAATAGAGATTATCTAAAACATGATAGTCATGTTTTAGATAATTACATTACCCAAATCTTGTCTACAACATATAGGAATAAGAATGTAAAGACAAGGGTTCGTTTAATTTAGTAGACCTTCCCAGCTTGTCTTTGAAATGTCTTAATGATGTGTACCAACAAGTAAGGAAGTTCATACAACCTTAATACAATCCAGGAGGTATTTTGCATTAATTTGCACTGCCGTGACAAAGCCTACCTTAGGCCATTCTGGTGACAAGTCCATGCTAGTCTCACAATTGTTAACACAGGTAGAAGTGCAAAAGTGGTGGGAAGTTTTAAGCTTGTGTTTACAGATCTATAGATGCCTTTGCATGTAATAATGGAGTTTCCTGTGTGGCTTTTATATATTTAAACCAAGTATTTTAGCTTTTGAGACAGATGGTAAAATCATCAATGAATTGCAACAGTTGTGAGAAGTGTAGGAAGAGGCATCAGATACAATTGCTGCATCCCAAGATTGTTTCTAGGTTTTTGAATTCTGATACACACTTTTAACTACAAACAGGTCTGATTTACTTACTACTGGTTATCTACTTCCTTGTGATCACAGTAATTGTTTAGGAATATTTTAGATAGTTTTTGATCTTATCTATATATTATCAACAATATATATTTTTGTCTTTTCTACATTTGCATAGCAATGTATAGGAACACCTGAACCTCTGTATGTGGTCACCTGCTTAGGAAATTGGCTAAAAATGGCATTGATTTGTATTCCCAAAAGCTAATTTAGAATGATCTCTTTAGAGTGAATCTGTGGTTGATGCAAAACCAGAAAGATATATTAATTCTGTAGAAATTGGTTCAGCAGGGTCTTAATGTCTGTCACCAGTAGTATATAAGTAGTTAGTGCCTAGATTTAGCTACAACACCCATGTTCTTTCTTGCATGTATTTTTGTCAAATTATGAAACTATATTGCTGAATGCTTTATTGGAATTAGACTGTTGTTCCAGGTTGCACAGCTTATGCTTTGTTGTGATGCTGCTAATATAAAATACCATGTATTCAATCTTGTTAATTAATATGCAGTATATCATTGTCATGGAAAATTCTCTCTAAATTTGTATTCTGTCAATTAACCTTGTAATAATTTCAATCCCATCCAATTTACATTTTAAATAACTTTCAAGATTTTTTTTTAGTATTTTGAATTGAATCTGCTTTCTAGGATATACAGGACTTATTTCCAAGTAGAACAGTACAAGAAAATATCTCCCCAACTAGGAGAAAGAATTATTGCTGTATAGATGCCCTAGATAGAATTTTAGAAACCTAAATCCATGCCACACTAGACCTATTAATATTGCTTTTCTTTAAAGCACGTGTGACAACACAAAAATGTGTGGAATTTATTATGAAGAATGAGAAAAGGGAGGAATGTCTGACAGTAAGTGGGTTTGTTCATAAGCTCAAAGATATTAAGATCCTCTTCCTCGAGGCGCAAATGATAACAGTGGAAAATGTCTCCTTAGAAGTAATATTATTTATTTGCTGTATGCTATGGGGAATAAAACAAATAAATGAAGGAAGCAATGTGCTTGCCTGTTCACAGCCGTAAATTACTCATTGTTCAAAATAATTTGAGTTGTCAAGTGTACAAGATTGCATACCGTTACTTGAGAAATTATCTTCTTTCATATGTTACTGTATTCTCCTTCATTCATGCTCTTGTTCTGGCTTGATCTAGTTTGTTATTTTCACTGGTTCATGCAGAGAAAAATATGTTCTTTCTATTTTATTACAGCATAGACACTTCAACAAATATATTAGAGGTCACTAAAAGGGAACAATATAAATTTCTCAGTCTTGCTTACATGTATTATCTGGTATTGATTTATCACAGAATCATAAAACCATAGAATGGCCTAGGTTAAATAATCCTTAAAGATCATCCAGTTCCAACTCCCTGCCATGGGCAGAGACACCTTCCACTTGAACAGTTTGCTGGCCATGCAGCCTGGCCTTGAATACCTCCAGGGATGGGGCGTCTACAACATCTCTAAGCAACCTCTTCTTTTGTCTCAGCACCCTCACACTAAATAATTTATTAAAGATATCTGATTTTAATCAACCTTCCTTTAGTTTAAAGCCATTAGTCTTTGTCCTATCACTTGTAAACAGTCCCTCACCAGCTTTCTGCTTGGCCCCTTTAAGTGCTTGGAGACTGCTCTGAGGTCACCTCAGAGCCTTCTTTTCTCCAGTCTGAACAACCACAACTCTCTCAGCCTCCCTTTCATAGGACAGGTGCTCCAGTGATCACTTTAGTGGCTCTCTTTGAACTCCTTCTAGCCAGATCCATGATCTTTTTATTCTGGGAATCTACTGCATGGATTTCTGGGATTTTTTTTAAAAAATGTTATTAGTATAAATAACATGTAAATACATTATTCTGTAAATTTATCCAAATTACTTTTTTTTTTCCTCCCATAGTTTCTATAAAAATAATTCAGGAAACTGTAGAAGGTTTTGATCACTCCTTTTAGGTATATTGCAATTGGCTTCATATCAGCAGTCAGATGGTCACCAGTTGCATACAAACTAACAACACCAGAATTAAGATTTCAGTATTGCATTGCTAGTTAAAAGAACTTTAAGCAGAGAAAGGATTCTTTCTTGCAGTTTAGGACAAAAAGAGCTTTTAACTTTGTATGATAGTTAAAAATAAAAAAATAAAATATTAATGTTTGCTATAGTTCCTAATACAGTGCATTTCATAATACTTTATGACTTACCCAGTGTAAAAGCTACTTTTTCCTGCCTCTAGGTACAGCCATGAGAGGTGCAATATTCTAGGTATTTGTAAGTACACATTTCTAGTGAAGCATCTTTTTAGACATAGAACATCCTTATCATCTTACAATAAAGGTGTTGAATTTGAATGTAGCAAATCTACTGAAACAGTGTCTTATTTATAAAACTTAAAATTGGTTTGGAAAGGTACATAGTACAGCGATTCAGATAAAAGCAAAATATTACATAAATGGAGAATCCAACAGGTTTGGGTTTTTTTTCTAATCCTAGCTTTAGTTTATATCTTAAGGAATGATATCACTAAAGCCTTGTATTTTTTACTAGAAATTAATCATTTTACTAGAGTCTCCAGGGACATTCAGAATTTCCATGAAGCTGAAGGTTTTTTAATCCAGACACACAAAATTTTCAAGGGTTGTTTTTGAAGAAGTACGTAAAGGTGTTTAACCACATTTTTCCCTTAACAGCAGATTACTTCCACTTTTATTTTTAACATTCACGCAATGATTTATGCATTCATGTGGTCCATAATTTGTTGCTAAATTTTCCTACCTATAAGGGCAAAGCTGTGTTCCCAATGAAGATAGAAGCTGGGACAATATGAAAATGGGTGATATGAATTTACATAGAAAATTATAGAGTTCGCAGTCATAGAGTTTGTTAAGCTGGGGTTTGTTGAGTCTAGGGATGCCATTTTTACCCTGAGTAATTGGACTTTATAGACTGATTATTACAGTGTATTAAAAAGGATCAAAAATTAAAATGGCCAGGCATAACAAGAAAGCTGTGGTGGATTACATGCCTCTTGCAGCAAAATTAATGTTAAATAAAAGCAGAAAAAGTGAAGGTGACTTCTACTTAGTTCTTGGTGTTTGTAAGATATGAAGTGCAATTTAATTCACAGACGGAACAGCATTTCCAAATTATCCTAAAATTAGTGTTTCATTGAAGAGATGAATAGCACTGTTAAACAGACTATTCCCTGATGCATGAGCAGTGTGCACTCTAATCTAAATATATAATCTTTGCAAAAAGTTGCAGCTTCCCCAGCTGAGAAACTCTGAGGACCAGCACTGGATCCTCTGAACAGTGCCAGCAGTGCCAGCTTGTCTACAGGCTTTAATGTCTGAGTTCTCATTACTTTTTAACAAATGCTACAATTTCTGCAGATATCAAGGTTGGTGATTTATTAGATGGGTTTGGGTTTGTTAGATTTTATTTTTGGGCAAGGGGGGTGAATTTTAAGGTATATTATTGACTTTAGTACAAGAATAGCAAACACATGACGTTCTTTGATCTTCAGTTGGAAAGGCTACAATGTTCTAGGAACTTCATCATTTGTTCCAGTTATCAGTAAAAGTCTCAATTGTTGATCTGCTCGATCATTATTATTTTCATAGAAATAGTGACCTCATTCTTTTTAACTTGCCTTATCTCTCAAAATAATTTTCAAATTTACTTTCCTTTTCACCTTGGGCAAGTCTATGATGGCACCAAGGGACTGCTTGGATGATTCAATTTTCCTTACTACAGTCTGCTTCTAGAAAGAGTAGTGACTCTTGCAAAATAACATAAGCAGCCAGTGTGGATTCTTCTATAATTCATAGAAAAGTATAAAATGCAAGAAAATTATCTCAGAGATACTGCTTTTCAGAGAAAATATTCATCAACCACCTGCAGAAACAAATCCTTCAGTATAACTTATCTTTTTTTTCTATTTCAGACTAAAAATATAAACCTCAAGTTTATTTGAAAAATTGTGAAGAACTAAACCTGTAATCCCAATTATCTTTATAGAAACTTATATAATATTTATAACCATAAATGACTAGAAGCATTGCTTGATTGTCATCTAGGAACCAGACAGTGACTTTATCTTGTACGTAAAAATGAAATAAAAATAGATCATTTTTAGCCCTATCTTTTTTGTTAAAAGTCAGCTATTTTTATGTTGGAACAGTTCTTGATGAATTTTGTATATGATACTTCTTTAAGTATCCATGCACTCTGGACAGTAAAGTAAGCATGTAGGCTGGATACACAGAATCATCTAAAAGCAGACAAAACTCAAACTTTCACTAGCACACCAGCTTCTGATATTTTCCAGCAATTATTTCTGCATCTCACAATTGCATCTCTGGCAGTGAGTCCTCAATATATTTTTATTCTTCACTGGCTGCAGATTGCTCAGGCTTCACACAAAAGATTCAATCTTAAGGTACTTTTAGATGAAGTTCTTTCGACTGTGAGTAGTACAGAGTGACTGACTCATTTCAGATGTAGCCCACATAGTAAACATGGCATATCTACTGCACTGGAAGTGGAATCTAAAAAAGAAAACCTGGGAACTGATGTTAAATTGAGAGTTTTTAAAAAGAAAAAACTGTGTGATTAAATGCTAGCCAAGAAATCTTTGGGTTTAATGTGCTATGCTTTAATTCTGAATAGTATTTTTTAATCTAGTTTTGCATCACTGATTTTTAATTATTTTTTAAATTTTTTGTGGCAGTGTGTTCCCATGGTTAGAACAGAGGCAGTGTACAACAATGCCTTTGTGATGGCTGAGATGAGGTGATTTCTTCCTCTGAGCTTAGCAGCTTCCTGAGCAAACCATTTTAAAGCAACCGAACTAGATATAACAAATGTGTTATTTAGACAGGTTTTGCTACATTTTATCAGACTGTCCCAAGGGACTTTGGCTCTACTATTCTTTTATTCCCTGACTCCCAGAGTTGTCACGTAACACAATGGTATTTAACAAATTTCATTTGGAACCTTATTCCACTCAAGGTCACTAAGATTTCAAACCCTGTAACCTATGTTCAGTAATCGACCTGCAGTTATTAGTGCTCTCCTTTACCATTGCAGTATAAAAAGGATTTCTGACAATTTTCTGAGGGAGAAAAAATCCCACAAATTATTTTTTAAACTGGGAAATGCATAGTTAGTGTATGCAGGTTCTGGGCCAGTGAAGGGAGCTTTGCTGTTGTCCTGTCTAAATTTAGTACCAAGTAATTTAAAAAGCTAATTTAACATCAGATGATGTCTTGCATTTATTTCGAGGATATCGTTTGAACAGATTTTAATGGAGAACATTACATGATTTTTAAGTCAATACAGAAGCCCAGGTTCTTTTAATCTAATCATAAGCCCTTAGCAGAGACACCCAAATTAATAGCACAGTTGCCTAGCTTCCCTCTAAAGTCAAGGGAGATAATTGGGGAAAACTAACACAACTTACTACTGGTCTACATCACAATCAAGGTCCTCTCTTCCCACTGGTTGCCTACAGAGCTTAGCATGATTTTAATTTTAGGCTATTGATTTAGATGAGAGAATCCAAATTTGCTGAATATCTCATGGGATTTCAGGGGAATGTTGAGAGAAGATCTAGTAAACAAACAATTCAATCAGTCTTCATTTAACCTCAGGTCTTAGACCTAAATGTTTTCTCAGACTCAATTTTATTACTTTAATTTACTGACTTTAATATGCATTTTAAACTTCTCCAAATAAGGTTAATACCTTAACAGTAATCTCTCACGTTTGTCTCTCTTTGTTTTGGGCATCAGAGCACTTGAGCACAAAGTATTAATTGCCAGCTTGAATCCATCTTTTTCTGATGTCTCATTCTAGTACATTCTAGTTAACTTAGGGCTATCAAAACACCTAAGGTATTTCATTTATTATTCCTCCTGCATGTAATAACATCTTTTTGGGCCAGAGAGATGTTTGTGTAGGAAATCTCTCTAAAGAAGGCAATATTGCACCATGTATTCCAAATACAGAGGAATTACTTGAGATCATTCTCTGCTGATGGCTAGGGAACTTTTCCTATGTAAAGACATGTATCCTTGAATTAGAAAAAATACAACAGTATAAGCCAAGGATGATAGTGCTAAAAATCTTTGAATCTATTACTTCATCCACTGAAAGAGCTCTGAATAGGGTCTGCATATGATTCCTTTTGTGGGTATTTGTCCATATGCTCCAGGAGGCATTGAAACATACCAATGAGGTTAAATCCAATGTCTGCTGAATCAAATGCAATTATATTCCTTAAATCTAATAAGCTCTGTGTCAGTCCTGTAAATATTACAGTAGTCTGCACTATATTCTAATAGCTGTCTGAGTGTAATGCCTATGAGGCAATTTGCTGCTCAATGTTTGTATCTCATCTTACATAAATGGACAGAGGATTCAGAAATTTTGGAGGGAACAAGTGCTCCTCCTTGTTTGCATAAGGCTTTTTTCCGTTAGACAAACAAGTTCTCTAAACAATCCCTTAGGTCAGTGACAATTTTTAATACTGAAAAGAATTTTTTAGTAGGATTCACAGTTCCATAATAGAAAATAAAATATTTGAGGTTTGGTTTGGGTTTTGTCCCTTGGAGAACATAGAATTTCTCTAAATATTTTTCTCCATTTTTTCCCCCCTATGAATAGGAAAGAGTTTACAAAGCACTTTAGTAAGTACCATGAAAAACAGGGCCTGTGTAATAATGACATTCAAAAACCTATGCATTTCTTCCATGCTTTCATGTTTTTCAGATAAGTCACAGGCAAGCTGTGGCATTGTCACATATTATGACTGTTGGAAATAATAGTCCTCATCAAAAGCAAAATGTAGTGCAATACTGGAGTCTCATCTACTTATATCAGAATAATAATACTTTTAAGCCTTGTTGCTCACACTTCTATAAATTAATATTTGAAACCTGTAAGATTCAATAGGTGAAGTGTGGTATACATGTTTTACAGTGTTCTATAAATTTTTTTTTTTTTAATCTCTCATTTTTCAGAGGAAATTAAATAAATCTTAGGGGCAGACTCAGATGTCTTTATATATGAGCTATAACTCTGGTTTACAGGAATAGTTCTCTCAAATTATGGCAACAATCTTTTAAGTTACTAATCTGTTTGAGGAGAGGTTCCAGGCTCCAGTCAATGTTCAAATTATACTTGAAAATAAGACATTAAGAAATTCACACTTGACGGTAGCTTTTTATATGCAACATGTACCCTTATTTAAAAAGAAAATAAATACACACACACATACACACATACATATACATATACATAATTAGCCCTGGGCAGCTTTGTTTTCTTTAGAAAACAACAATGAACTGAGAAATAATCTCTTTAAAAGCCTTAAACGTTATTATCACAATCAAGAAATTAAAAAAAAAAATCTAGGTTTAACTTCTATGACTGATCCTGGTTTGCTGCATAAAGATACTCTTATTTTTAATTTGACTTTGAATTTATTTTATTGCCATCTAACTGGCTTTTTTGTAGAGTAACAAAGAAATACTGTTAGCAAAAATGATTTTGATGTTTTTTTGGCCTGCACATTTTCAAACACTCTGAACTTCAAGTGTCTTATTTATGAAAAATAAAGACCACTTGATATTTAAGAATTTCTTTTTTTAAGAGAATTTTTATACTGCACTTTGAAGGCTGAGATGTTTTCAGAATCTTTACTGTAATCCTTGCCATACTCTTAAAATAGCAAAACAAAACAAAAACTAACACCCAAGCTTTCCCTATGGGTGCAATGTCATGAGCAAAATGTTGAATCCTGAGTGATAGAATGTGACACACTCCAAATCCAAAAAGGATTTTACACAAAAATGCCATAGCTTATCAGGTTAGTGTCTCTGTCAAACAGAAAAATTACATTTTCATGAGCAGTTGGTTACCTTTCCTGTTCAATTCATGTCTCTCTTGCATTGTTACAGTGGCATTTGATAGTGGAAAAGTTGGAGGACACATACGAAGTAATTAATGATTTTCTAGTGCTTAGCAAGAGAATGTCAATGACCTTGGTGTCACAAAGTAGGAGACAAAAGGAAGGAAATAGTAATCGTGGAAACAGAAATTTTAACTTCATTTTTTGCAAGAGAATAATAATTTTTTTGCTATTTAGTGATCAACAGGTCTCATGTATCAAGCATAAATTAATGTGACAGGCTGTCATCTGAGCGCTATTTCTGACATGGTTTTAGGATCCAAGTACAAGTTATTTAAAAGCTATCATTTTTAATTACTTACAAATAGTTCTAATGAACGTGTTTCAGAATTTTGCTATTTTAAACCCTTTTCAAAAACCTCATTAAATAAGAATTAATTTTGACATAGTAAGAAATCTTAAATTATAATCACCAAATAGGCTCAACCATGTTTCTGTTGGAGCAATAAATTTTGTTGAAGTAAGATGCAATTTGAATTAATAAAGATTCTGACATCTTTTTCTTAGTAGCTTCATGTCTATGGTGCTCAAGAAAAGGAGTATTTTGCGTAAATGAGTATGTATAAAGTACTATAGAATGGTTAGTAGAGACTCTTTGATTATCTCACCTTTTGATTGTCACATCTTTGAGAAAGTTGTTGATTTGAAAAAGAATGTCTCAATTTCTGTGTATGTACATTTTGAAGAACAACCTCTCTAGCATTTTCATTAGCTTGAGGGCTTGGTTTAGCATTGTCAGAAATGAATATTAGGGATTAAAAAGTATTGGTAGCAATGCCATGGTACATGCTAGCAAAAACTTTAAATAAAGATAGACTTGTAGGGAATAGGTTTTACTTATCAGATCTTGAATGTCTTATAACTTCAGCATTTGAAAGTCAAAAAAACATTGAAATGGTTTTTTTAATAGCTAAAGCTAAATATTGAGGGCAGCTGAAATACTGTCTATGTGAATAAATTGCTTTTATTATTTTCTATTTTTTGCTGTTTTCTGAATAGCAGCTATAGCATATAAAATATGTATTGTACAAATTTAATATTTATTTCACCTTTCTTTAGAGGAGAATCTCAAGTTCTCTTTAAAAAGTGTAACTCTTTATTATTTAAAAGATGGCCATAACCATTTGCAATCAGATAGGTGAGATGACTTCCCTGATTCTAGATGAGGTTTAAAAAAACAAGAGAGATAGGCTATGTCCCATTTATCTCAATTAAAGCTTAATCTAAGGTGATGTTCTGTGGTCAGAAAATTAAGTATTTGTTCAGATGCCATGGGATTTAGCTTTTTCGTTGGAGAATTTAACTTTTGGCTGAACTTGGAAATTAATTTGTCTTAAAAAAATTGTTTCTCTATTCCTTGTCATCCACATTTTGCTTGTAATTATGCCTTGCTCTCCAGCCCTCCTCTTTAAACACCATTTGGGGATTTCTGGTGGATTCCCTTGGCATTGTATAATGGAGCAAGGCAGCAGAGAGGCTGGGAACTGGGGTCCTGCTTGGCACAGCAATGGATGAAGGATGCTGGTTTCTCATGCCTAGGGAATGCTACCAGTCAGCAACTAAGAAGCCTTGCAGATAAATAATTGAGTCCAGCTGGCATACACATGGGAAAGATAAAGCCTGCCAGAATGACACCATAGGAGAGGTCACTCAGGAGTTGTGAGGGAGAAAAGTAGCAGGATTCTACCCCAATAAAATCTGTACATAAGAAGTACCTTACATAAATGAGTACTAAAGGGCTTTGGACTATCTGGGAGTTAATTTCAGCTGAGTTCTTGCAGAGACTATGAAGAAAAATGACATAAAATAGTATTTTGAGATTGAAGAGAAAGCTCCCTTGCTGCAGAACACAGCAGGCACTGCACTGGGCTCTGCTGTTGCCATGGATGCTCAAGGTTAATCTTGTTTAGTATAAGTTGAAGCTCTTGGTTTCCTATTTAATGTGTTAGTATTAGCTGTGAATGTTTTCCAGTTGCAACTAACACTGATTTTATATATTTTCAGATGTTTGGGAAGGAAGTGTTCTAATTTCATGACGTGGGTTGGTTCAAGCATCTCTAAAATGCTCAAGAAGCTACTTATATTTTCCTTTTTCTTTTTCTTTCTTTCTTTTATTTATTTTTTTTTTTTTTAATTCTATCTCTCTTAAGAATCTGGCCCTGCATTTGTCCACATTTGATATGAACTGCACTTTACCTTATCATTAGCAACTAATTTTCATCTTCCCTCTTCCTCCATTTAGAGAATCATGATTTTGACCAATGTATTTCGCTCATGCTTAGGATCACATTCTCCTGTCTACAAGCACCCAGTGTGGCTGACTCCAGTTTAAGACTGATTCGTTCTTCAAATGGGCTAATTATAGTTTCTTCCAAGCTGTTTCCCGGCCAGTCCTGCTCTTCAGATAACCATATAAACAAGTTATTTCTGTGAGTCCAAACCCCAGACAGAGCAAACTCACACTTGGGGATCAGGAAGGTTTTATTCAGGGTGAAGCCCAGGTGCAAGTGAAGATTTCTAGGGCTTACCTGCTCTTAAGTACAGGGGGCATTACCCTTGGGAATGAAGGGGAGTGACTTAGGAACAGGGGGCATTGGCATGGCCATTGTGGGGCAAAAGGGGAGTGGGGAACCTGAAGCCTGGCT
The DNA here is from genome assembly GCA_013397095.1 of Sterrhoptilus dennistouni. Taxonomy (NCBI): domain Eukaryota; kingdom Metazoa; phylum Chordata; class Aves; order Passeriformes; family Zosteropidae; genus Sterrhoptilus; species Sterrhoptilus dennistouni. Next base: position 2,038,243 of record VWZU01011663.1, on the reverse strand, counting down.
GAGTCACCAAGGCTTTTGCCAGAGCAATCAAGCCTAAGGGTGTGGTAATGGGTCTTGTCAGGGAAGGTTTACAATGGACTGGGAGAGGCTATTGTGAGGGGAATGACAGGGATTTGGGAAAGGGGGGTTGGTAGGGATGAACTATTGCAGAACTGATAACAAAACCATACAGAACTTTAGAAAACCCAAAATGCATATTGCAACAACTAATGGTGCACACCACCAGACTTCTGAGGTCAAGGCAGCATCTGATTCACTTCTGCCTTTGTGTGGCTCCAGAGAGCATGAAAATTTAGGTCACTGTGAGAAAGTTGGAGTAAAGCAAACATAGGAATCTTTTTTTGGTTCTTTTTGTAGGTTTGGTGGTTTGCCTGTTCAAGAAAAACATGCATTAGATTCATTGAACATGAAAATACACAAAATGTTTTGGAAATAAGAATGTAGAGTCCTTACCAAGCTCAGACTGGGTTGCTTAAGCTGTGCAGTCATGGGAGAACAAAGATGCTGTGGGGAGGTTGCCAGAATTTGTTGCAAAGCAACTTTAATAGCCATCTTCACATTGCCTTTGCCTATAGCTGATGGAAATTTAGTATTCTAGCAAGTGAGAAGATGAACTATTAATAATGATCTCATTAAAATATGGAGCATTTTTAAAATCTGCTTTGAATGCTAAGATCCTGAAGCAAAAAAACCTGCTCAGTAAACATACAGGAATATATTTTCTCCACAGCAGACTGATGAAAATGTATCAGATTGTGCTGTCTGCAATTTCTCTGCTGCTGTCTCCTCAGCTAATTTGAGAGACTTGGATCTTTAGGCATTGTAGCGCTGGTGATGACTACACAGTCTGCTGCTGACACAAATGTGATTTTTGTCCCCCAAAACACTGAGATGCAAAATAAGCATTGGATTTGTAGCATATTTGTCTGTGATTTTCTTAGAAAGGTAAGCACTTAAAAGGAATTTTAATCACATTGATTTTCTTACTGGAAGCAAAAGAGCTCCATGTAAAAAAATAGTTTTAGTGGTGTTAAGTTTTAACATGTATATCTTTCAAATCCTAAATGTGCTAATCCTTTTCCTGTACTGATGACCTGGCAGTCCTGTGTGGTTATATCTTGCTAAAATAGCTTAATAGCTACATATAATCTGAAAAATTGAGTCATTTAAAGAGTTAATAAATCTAGATCATGAGCTCCCTGGAAATTTATTAATTTTATTTTATTTTACTTAATTTTAATAATGTGCTCATGTGTATTATTTGAATATTTAAAGTTCAGCACATGCTTTGCTGAACTATGGCTTGATTATGACTATGAGAGAATATTTTATTACATATGCAGAGAACTGAATTCATTAGTCTTCACTACTTTCTTGCTTATCATGTAGAGCTTAGAACAAGTTTCAGTCTCTCCTTGAGATAAATAGAAATCTTGATGGTAAAGCTGTGGATTAAACCTTCTCTATCGGGTTTGTGTGGCCTGGTTTTGCAGTGGGGGGCAGTGGCAGGACTCTGCAGCCTCTGCGAGAAGCTGTGTGTGCTTGAAGCTTCCCCTATGTCCAACAGAGCCAATGCCAGTCAGCTCCAAAATGGATCTGTCTCACATTGGAAAGGTTCATGGAGTATTGTTTTCCATGGGAGGGATGCACACTGGAGCAGGGTAAGGGTGTGAGAAATTTTCCCCTTGAGCAGGAAGGAGCAGCAGAGACAATGTGTGATGAACTGATTGTGGCCTCATTCCCAGTCCTGCAGTGCTGCAGTGGGAGGAGAGAGAGAAGTTGGGACCAAAGTTGAACCAAGAAAGAAGGAAGGGGTAGGGGAAAGGTGCTTTTAAGTTGTGGTTTTATTTCTCAATTCCCTTTCCTGATTCGATTGGAAATAAATTAATTTCCTCCAGTCAAGTCTATTTTGCTTGTGATGGTAACTGGTGAGTGGTATCTCCTTGTCCTTATTCTCAACCCTCTGTCCAAGCCTCTTTTTTCTGTCCAGCTAAAGAAAGGAGTGATAGAGCAGCTTTGGTGGGCACCTGGCCTCCAGCCACAACTGGTTCCTGTATTTGGCTAAAGATGAAGGTACCTTTTTCTTTATTTTGAAATGATGCAGCCTGTGACTAAGTTATTTGGTTTAGTGTCCTGTCTTGTTTTGCAAGGACACATCAAAGAAGGCTAGAGATAAAAGGTAAAACAGAAAAAAATAATTGGTGAGTATGTGCCAAGAATAATGCCAAAGGTCTTGAAGGGAGGCATGGGAGAACTCTAGTTGTTTACAAAGCTGTTTTTCCTCTGTCCTAGTGGATCTTACACAAATTTGATGTGCCTTGTGAAGGTATAGCACAGTACTTTGAAGAAGACTCTGTCCTTCTGAATGAGGAGGCAGAGTGGCCAATAGAGGTTTCCTGGTACATCTCAAACAGCAGAAGGCAGTACCTCTCTTTAGGCCAATTAACTGAACATTGAATATCATGGTCAGGGAACTCATATATGGGCTTCTCCCATTCTTCTTTGTTTTTCTGATGCCCCCATACCTAAAGGGAGCTGACTGCTGGTCCCCTGCCCCTTCTCTGGGTAAGTCTGCTGGGGCTACTGGTGCACAAGCCAGGCCTCGGGACTTGATCTGTTGTGTCACTGCTCTATAAAACTGGTTTCTCCATAAAGCACTGTTGTTCCCTTGCTGAGAGACTTTTCTGTGGAGGACTAAATCATCATCTCACATGTAGAGATGTGTAGAGTCTAAAAAGACTCAGAATTCCAAGAAAGAACTGCAACAGTATTTGATAAAGGTTATATTTTGATAAGGACATGTATCTTGTAATATTTTTTGATTTCTTTTTGTGAAACTTTTTTTTCTCTGCAAAACATCTTATGCCATTATCCTAAGCTAATCAGGAGTGAACTAAAGAAAAGGTTGAAGAGGATTAGTTATGTAGGCTGGAAAAAATATATTGATAGGTATATAGTGTCTATTATTTAATCATAAACTTCATTATGAAGTGAAAGGATGGCTATATAATTTAAATTATACAAAGAAGCCTTTTATTTTGACAAATGTCACAGTATTATATAAACACAGAATGCTAAATAATAGTAAGATTGAATAAGAAAAAGTATTAATGTTTTTGAGACTTTTTTTTCCAAGTGAAGTAAAGTCTGGGTTTAGTAAATTTAATTTTCTTCTCCACAGTTTTAACGCAAATAAAGAATAAATCAGATAAAGAAAAGAGAGAAAGTATTTAGTATTCCTAAATTCATAGCTATTATTATAGCTTTAAGAAAAATAAAAATATTTTTATATATTTGAAGTATTTCTGTGGGTCTTTTTCCCAGTAAATTAACTTGTGGAGATTACGTATACAGAATTATCTTGATGAAATTTACCAGTTTAGATGAGCTCTAGTCATCCTCACACAAAGAGCTCTATTAAAAAGTCTTTTACAATTTTAATAACATATCATGCAGCTATTTAATGACATTTTGATATCCTAACTGCTCATTGAATATTTACTCCCCACTGCTTTTCATAGCTCATATTGCCAACAGCATGTTTTCTGTAAGTCGAACTGTGTCTGTTGCCATTTTGAAAGAAAATATAGGCAAGCCTCACAGTAGGATATTTTGAAATGTTTAGTTAAGTGGAATAGTCTATTGAACAGTCATCTTTTTAAGTTAAGAGAAAACAAAAATTATTTTATGAAGAGTATTGCAACAAATTCATTTGTATCAGACTAAATCTAAAAGATGTAATAAAAACCACAGAAACTCTGAGCCAGCTGACAGATGTGTTTGCTGTACATACAAGTTATTGTTGCTGAAAATCTCTGAACAATTATCTTTAGAAAAGGCTTGCTTTGCTCAGTAACAGTTGTAATATCATAAGGTCTTGTACCATTTTGTTTTAATTAAGAGGTAATTTTTCACCGATTCCCTTAAATTAACTTTTCTGGCTACTTCTGGCCTTTTTTTTTTTTTCCCCTCAACATTTGATAATTACTGTAACATGTCTGCCAAAGAAAATTTAAAATAATGAACTTTCCCAGATACACCCAATGCTGCTGCCTCCACTAATAGGGCTGTTGAGGATGGAGCTAATTCTACAGACAGAAAAGACGTCAGATGTTCTCTGTGACATTCTTTAATTTTGGTACTTCTCTAAGTTCAGAAATTGCCTAATTTTTGACCCATGACATTATGTACTTTTCTGAGCTTTTAGAAAATAGATGAAGAATAGAAATTAGCTGTAACTAGCATGTGGAGGGGCTTCATATCACTTGCCTTGAAGAAGAATTTGAGTGTATCAAGAAATTAAAGCCTATTGCTGCCTTCTATGGTAGGACTCCTACCCTTCTTTTCTGGTTCTCCTGAATGAGTCTGAAATGTCATCTCTCCCAGCTTGCATGCCTATGATCCCTGGCACCGTTGTGCATTTCCACATAAATTTGGTTGAATTTAACCTGTCATCTTAGGTTGCTCAGCTTTGAATACTAGCTGCTCATCATTAGGGCCTGATTTATCTGTGAGTTTGCAGTGGAAGCAGAGCAGGAGCACATCAGGGCTCTTGTCCATACTGCACAGAGCATCATGGTAAATCCATATTGCACAGAGCATCATGGTGGCCAGAGCAGTGCCAGGATGCAGAATTTGTTTCTCCTGGAAGCACAGAGGACTGCAGAGGAGGGGAAATAAAGTGGAGGGCATGGGCCTCTACTTGAGGACCAGCCTGTGGGGATGAGTGTCTGCAGAGGAGCAGCACAGTACGAGGAGGAGTTGAGTCCCTGGGTAACGTGTGAGCCCTTGGGGCCACTCAGTCACTCCTGTGCTCAAATGCCTTGCACTGTACCACTGTGTTTGCCAAAGCTCCAGGCTGAAACAGAATTAATGACATGCAATGGCACCAGGTTGGAAATGAACTTAATTTGTAACGTACAGCAGTTCTGTTTAGTGTCCTAATTGTCCAGTGAAGAAAGACAATGCACATAATCAATATCAGTGTTGTAAGCTGAAAAATGTCACTAAGCCTGACATTGTTCTGACTGGTGGCACTGATACAATACGTTGCTGAACAGGAATTCACATTGAAGTCTTTTATGTATTCCTAAATAATTAATATGCATAGATTTTGGAATTAGCTAATACTTTCTAGGTGAAGATAATAAATGTGTTTTAATAATTCTTTTCTTCATGCCACTTGATTTATCAATTCTTAAAATATTGAATTGCAAATGTATTATGGCTTTTTTTATGTGTCTCTCTTTCATGAGAGCTGCTAGTACATTTTGTTTTTCTGTTGAGTTGCATGACTTAGTGACAATCCTATTTAGGCAGGAACTTTGTGCATCATCCAGTGAAATATTAAAAGCTTTTAACTATTAAATGATTTTTATGTATATGCAGCATGCAAAGCACATCATACTGTGCACTAAGCAAATACTCTTTTACCATTTTTATTACTAGAAACCTAAAATAAATAATAGATTAGTTTATAAATCCTTTTGTAGGTCTATTTAGCATAATGGCTTTGTTAATCATAAACAGAAAGAATGCGTATTTGCTAAGACTGCTATACTTACTGAGGAAAAAATAATAGTAGTGCTCTGTTATATGCTAATCTCTATTTTAAAAATATTTCTTTAGAGAACAGAAAACACAGAAAAGTCTGTGAAAGGCTGAAGTTACTTAGCTATAGTGACCTTTTCAGTAATATATCCATGGCAATTCCAGGAATAGGCATTGAAATAGAATTCAGTTCATGGAATTCTTGTACTAAGCATGTTACTGTATTTAATTTAGGCAATGGTATTGACAGTTGATTTTTTAAAGAGATGAATAAGTGATGTACTAGTTTATACTGAATTCCTTTAAATCCTTTAAATTCTTTTAATCTGAATTCAGATTAAATCTGAATTCCTTTAAATTCCTTTAAACTTCTTTGAATTTCAATTATGGTTCAATGTTAGCTAGTCTTTTTCTGCATATTTAACATCAAAGAAATCTCATATGTGAAATATATTCTATTTTCAGTGGCCTTTTTCTTCATTTTCCTCTTTGGTAACTTTAGGTTTATATAAGAATGTAGACATGATAGAAAAATGGGAGTGCAATCCAGTTATTTTGATATTTAGTACATTTTTTCAATTCAATCAATAACCTGAGTTATCATTACAATGCAGTGCTTGCCTCTTCTTATATGAGTAGCTTAAATTCCAAAACCGTGTTGGATGGATGCAATCGCAATTATTATAGTCATGTCACACAGCTATTCTGTGCTAACATTTTATTTATTCTGGAAATTTTATTAATTCTGGGAATCAACCATTGCATTTGAAATACATTTCTCTCCTGTACATGATTTTTTGTGATTTTGTCTGTGCATATATGTTATATGCGCGTAATTTTTAAGTGCATATTTTTACTGTTTAAGACTTTCTTAAAATAAAATAATTGCCATTTATATATTTTCAGATTTTAAAAATATATTTTCTACCTAAATGAGCGCTTCTGAATTTGATAACTGGTTCAGACCTTAACTGATTATATACTGGCTCTGTGAAAGAAAACACATATGGGATGTTTTATCTGTATCTGGAGCTGCTGTTTCAGCTATCAAACTAATGGAACTGTAATGGAACACTTAGTAACAAAATTGATGGGCTGCATTCTTTTCTTTGTCACTAGATCTGTGTGGCTCCATTAGGTCTGATTTCTTCAGTTACAAGAAGAAAGAACAATGAATTTTGGCACTTTGCTAAGTCTTCGAAAGGAATCTATCACTTTTTTGTATTCATGAGCTAATTGGGACCTTGTTATGTGCCAGCTTCAGTGAGCTGATATAAGTTAAAGAACACCTATTCCAGTATTGGTTCATTTACAAAATAATTATTCATTATAATATTTGTGTTATTCTTGGATTCATAAAAGAAGAGGTGAAGGATATTTATTTCTTCTGTCACTATTCATTATCACAGATATTTCTACTAGAGGAAGTGGTTTCTCTGGGATTTTACTGTAATCCACAGGATTTTATTTTTATTGAGCTCTTTTCCTACTACTGCACTTGATAGTACTTGTTTCAAGGTTCAACCATGTACAAAAGATGAAATGTAATAGCAATCATGTTTATTTTCTATTAAAGTATGGATTTTTTTGAGAGATTAATTTACTGGGAAAATTCTCTGTGAGACCATTTTACAGCTACCATCTAATATCAAAACCCAGAGCCACAACCCTTCTTAAAGACATGCAATCTAATTTGACACAGAAAGCTGTTCCAGGCTTTATATTTTTGTTAGGGTTATATCTGAAACACTGCTTAGTTGCATAAATATTTCTATTTTAAGGATTTCTTTTGATTTTGAGGGCTGAAAGATTCTTGAACTTCTTCTCATCTTTCATTAGCCTTGTCCCTTTACACAGCTTTCAACATCCGTGCAAATTTGCCATTCCCAGTCTTTAAAAATATCAATGTTATCAAACTGCAGCTGATTGGCTGATGGAATATGGGTAGTGAACTACTAGATCTGGAAAAAATTATTGAAACTCTATGCCTGCTTGAATGGGGCCATCTCTAAATCACTCAGAGTTTTGCCATATTAGTGGATTTTTCATCTTATGTGTATTGGCACATTTCAGAGCCTCTCTCAGAACTGGCAAGTATCCAGCCAGCAAAATATAGTCTGAATAGACCTCTGCTGCTCCAGAATTACTCTTGACCACTTTCAATGAGTTTGTGTCACGAAACAGAAAATTTTGTATATAGCTGATGTCCCACAGTGCCATGTGAAAAGTCATGTATAAAGCTTCTTGGCTAACCTGCATGAGAAAGAAAAAATATAATATATTACAGCAGAAAATAGAAAAGATAATTTGAAACACTGTGATTGTTTCTATTGCTTTATCTTCTTTTGGTTTGAGAAAATGTTAGTTTTTTGTCTTTGCATGTTTATCATTGGCCATGACATTTGACAGGCCTGTGCGATATTGCTAGAATATAAAAGACTAAAGCAAAAGTGACTACAAAACCAGAGACTGGCCTTTTCAACTGTGGTTTTGTCACTGTTGATGAAATTTCTCAAGTACACAGGTAGTGTGGCACTTGTAGTTTAGTCCTATTTCTAGTTCATTGGGTAGCTATTATTGTTCTCTTTCAGTGGTATTTTAGGGGATTTGCACAATTTAAACTTTTATTAATGAGACCAAAAGACAGGAGTGTTGACTATTTGCTGGGCTGAAATATGATGAAACAAGATCATCTTTCTTCAGAAGTATATTCATACCCAAGTACTTTTTCTAGTACGCCCTCCGAGAGGGTTTTTGTGTTTGACTCAATGTTAAGGGTTTATTGTTTCCTTCATATTATCTTTGTTTATTATTATCTTCTGTGACTGATCTAGATATTCCAAGATTTCTAATTTTACACTTTGAAATGTGATTATTACATCATCTGTTACAAAGATGTAGGTGCTTAATATATTTTTAATGTTTTTATTGAAATGTCTAAAATTTCAGTCGCAATCCCTCTAAGTCAAAATACATAGTGAGGAAATCATGAAACAGTCCATTCAATTTTCTAATTTTTATTGTTTTGGAGGGTTTTTTTTAAATGGAAGAAATAGTGAAATATGTTTATAAACATTTCATCAAAATCACCATTTTGGTTTCAGAAAAACATGAAAAGAAATATTAAGTGAGGAAAAGAAAGATAGCTTTTCTTTACTTTGCAGCACTTAATGAGAATTTATGTAGCCTCAGAAAATTAAAAGTAACATAATATTACAGTCAAAACTTTTTTATGAGCAAGCCAGGAAAATTCCATGATATGAGAAGCCACTGAGTCACAGCTGCATTAAAATCACAACATTTTATAGTATTTTACTGACTGTTAATAGAGTTAGTTCAGAGAATGATAGTACCCTTTGCACTACAAATTAATACACAAGTCTCATCAAAATTCATCAAAAGTTTAAAAATGTCATACAACCACTTTGAAGCATCTATTTTTATCTCAGTGGTTATGATGACCCTTTGGGTCCCAATGTTGGCAGTACCCATCCTCCTCAAAAAGACATAAAAAGGCTGCTTTTACCCTGGATTCTTCTCTAGGAGAATTTTGATGTCAATGATTTGTTCTTTCTCAAGTTCCACTAATTTAGCACATTTTCTAACATTTTTTTCCTTATACTTCATTTTTTACACTGTTTTTTCTCTTTGCTCACCTTAAAACCTTTTTGACAATCAGTTGGTTTTTTTAATGACCATTGCTAGGTTTCTTCAGTCTGTTTTTATTATCCCATGTGTATGGTTCTGTATACCTCATTATTATTTGCAAATCACAAATATTTCATCCTATACAGAATATTTACTTTTTTAATATATAAGAAAAAACTCTGATTATACCACAAGATCATGCAAATATAAGCAAATAGAAGTGGTATAAGCAATACTGTAACTAATTAGTCAATAGTCACCTGATCATTAGAAAATCTGTTGCAGCTAAACAAGCTGAATCAAAACTACAGGCAAAAGAAGTAAGTTCAGACAAATCCTGAGAAATTAATCTTGAGTCCTTGCAGAGCCAATACAAGACCTACAGCTTGTTACTGGCAGTGTCTATACTGAACTGCAGGGCTATGATACAGCAGTACTAACATCCTTGTATTTTTGTTTTGTCTCTTTGTCTTATTACATATCTGGAACTGTTCAAAATGCATGTGAATGTGCCACCTGGTGATATGGTTTAGTGGTGAGCAGTGACTTTATGGTTTGAGTGAATGATCTTAAAAGTCTTTGTCAGTCTAAGTAGTCTTTAGTTCTGTGATTCTATGGTTATTACTTCCAAGTAGAAAACTGACAACTTAGGAAGCCTAACTTTTTCTGAAGTTTTAAATTTGGATTTTTTGTTTCTGCAGGGCTGTTTCTCAGGGTATATTTAGTGGTGCTGTTCTTCGTTTCAGAGCTGTCCTCAGAATTTGAAATCTTGGCTGTTTAAGGTACAGCAAAATAAAGAAAGCTTAAGGAAAAAAGAAGCAAGGAAAAATCTATGGGGAATGTTCCTAAACCAAAGTGAACTCATGACTAAGAGCTACAGCATTTGAATTTAGCTGTTTGGGTAGACTTTACATTCTCTGGGAAAGCTGAGAATACCCTTGTTAGAGTGTTGGTGTTTCATGCCATCCAGCAACCCAGCAACTGCTGGCTCAATCCCCCACCAGCAGAATCTGGGAGAGACTTGGAAGGGTAAAACCCAAAAAAGTTGTGGATTGAGATAAAGACAGTTTAATGGTAGAAGCAAAAGCCATGCACGCAAGCAAAGCAAAACAAAGAAATAATTCATGGCTTCCTTCTGCCATCTCAGGGACAGCAGGTCCCCATCACATACAATGGTGACTTGAAAACTCAAATAGCATCACTCCAAGCCTTCCCTTCTCCCTACTTTTCCAACTTTACATACTGAGCATGACGAATATACCTTTGGTCAGTTGGCTGTGTCTCCTTCCAACATCTCCGTCATCCCCAGTCTCCTTGCCAGTAGCAGTGGCAGTACAAAAAGCAGAAAAGGCCTTGGGTCTGTGTAAACCCTGCTCAGCAATAATAAAAAAAAAAATCTATTTTATCAATCCTGTGTTCAGCACAAGTCCAAAACACAGTCTAATACCAGCCATGGTGAAGAGAATTAACTCTATCCCAGCCAAAACCAGCACAAAGGATCACACCCTTATTTGGACTTGCCCTTTTCTTGAGATCCAAATTGAATACCTGTCATTTCCATAAAAATTTTGATGTCCTCCACTGTATGCTACATATATACAGACTCTTGTACAGTCTGAATACTACTTTTCCAGTTTTCATGATGTATTTTAGAACCAGAGGAAGTGATATTATTGTAAGACTTTATGCTAATAAAGGTGCTTTATCCAAGCCTATTACGACAAAATGGGCAAGATTGTTTTAAGTACCACTGCAGATAGCATTATCAGTCTTAGGCTTATCTTTTCGTAATGCAATGACAAAACTAATCAGTTTCCATACAACTAACATACTAACAACAAGCAGACACTGAGGAAATATGCTTTTAGCACAGTAACAGTGTCAAAACAGTTTTATTATTCAAAATTTACTTTGCAGATGAAATTGCTGTGTTAACGAAGTGACTTCTTGGTTGTTCAACTTAATATTCAAAGATTAAAAAAAATTTAAACAGCTCAGCTTAGGCACAATAATATGGATTCAATTCAATATGGTGGCTGTTGTTGCCACAGCAAAAATAACAAATAGATCATAATGTAGAAATAACCCCCAATTATTTAATTGCTGGCATCTCTGTGATGGAAAGGGAACATATTCATCAAAGAATTTATGCCTGTAAAGTACTGATTTTTCTTATAATTAAGACAGTGTGTCAAGGCGATAAACTTATTTTCTTACATAAAGGGAGAAAATAATGTATGTAAGTGAAGTGATTAATTAATAGATTATCTCAGTATTTCACTGTTACGACAGAAAGTGTAGCCTTTTAGTTCACTCTTCTGAGTTCATTCATATCTAACCTTGATGAGAGTAAATCCATTAACAAGGGCAGGTTATTCTCTGCGAGCAATTCTGTTCTTCCTCAGTGAAATTCATGGCTGCTCTGGTAAGTACAGAATAACAATAGGCAATGGAAAAAAGTTATTATGGTTGTTGGCAGAAGTCAAACATGAAGGTGCTTTTAAAGTGAACCTGTAAATTATTATAAAAGAAGTCCTATAGCATCAGTGTAATTTGTTATTTAGCAAAGGTTTCCATCACCCAACAATATCTGGTTTTGCTTTTTAATTCTAGTCATATTGTAAATCATGTTTATAGGAAGGAAGACTTCTTTATTAGTTTCAAGGTAGATGATGGTCAGTAGAAGTAATCCTCTGGGCAAAATTATTCCCAGCCTCAGCTTAAAACATGTTTTGATTCATTTATTATATACTCAGTCTGTTTGCAGACCTCCTGCTGACATCAGTAACAAGCAATGTACTGAGAAAAACACAGAGCTTTGAAAATGAGATGTTATTTGTGTTTGAAAAGAGTATTCTAACATTTTTCCTCTATACTAATGCTGTCACATTTTATATGCAGCTGTGGGATTTGTTGTGGTTTTATATTTTGGCACTAGCCTGTAATGTGTGTGTTATCATGCTGTATGGTCAGGGAAAAAAAAAACCCAACATGATAATACTACATTTGCAACCCACTTTATGGGTTAATTAGGATAAAAGATGTTGTAAATTCAATAAATGTCAACCAAACTACACAAAAGTGTGTCAAGACATTAAAAAAATGTTGCTCAATGCTATTGAAAAAGAGTTGTCATTTAGCAGCCTGTTCTTTGTGTAAATGCAGGGAAAAAACCACTGCTAATTACCTGGGAAAAAAAGTGGTCCCTGCAAGAGATCAAGAAAGTGAAATACAATACTAGACTTCAATTCAGTGATCCACTCCAGATTCTTTTAGATATCATGGGTTATTAAGTAACCAAATTATATTCAAGTATTCAGCACCTGCTTCATCAAGCTACAGAATACGGAATTAGGTATATACCACTTCAGCTTCACTGATTTGATTATGTAGTAGAGAGAGACTGGTGAATATACATTAATCCTATGAAATTAAATCAAGAAAATTAGCTGAAGATATTCCTAGGGGCCTATTTGGTGTCTATTTGCATAAAATGCTGAATTACCTGCTTACTAAAATCACTTTTTTTTTTATTTTTTAATGAGAAATGGAGTGGAACTGAGTTTACATAGGAATTTAAGCAGCAAAGTGCAAGTTCAAACCAGAAATCCATTTAATTCCTGGCTCTTACAACAGCCAATACCAGATCATTCAAATATAAGAATAAAGCAAGTTTCCATTTTTTCCTTTCATGGTTCATAATATGGAGTACAGAGACTATACTGGTTTTTTATGTTCAATTACCTGTGTTGGACTTTGCTTCCGTCATCATTTTTTGCTATTTTTTTTGGTCACTTCAGTATCCTATATAATGTATGCAAGTATGATGTAATGCTGCACATTCTGAAAAGCATTTCCTTTTTGTTGGCTCAAAAATTTCTTCAGGATAATATCACTAATGTTTCCTTGTTCTTAGGAGAAACAATGACATAAGAATCAAATAAAGCCTATACATTTTTTAATCCATGCTTTAACTAATTCTGTAGAATTTATAACACTGTTGTCTGTTTAGGAGTCTGAATTATTCAATCTTTTTACAGACACAGACATTGCAGTATTTCTAACCATGATTTTATCCTGTTTATAACTTTTATGTTCATGCTGGATGCTTATTACATACTATTTTCTCTACAAGTCTAAACAAATAATTTAAGATTCAGAAGTTTATGCTTCAGGCTTTTCAAATTAACTGATATTAATTCCATACAAAAAGACTTAATTTCAGTGTCAAGTATGGATTGTCTTACCTCAGTCTGAAATTATGACTGTTCTATTCTTACTCTTAGTCTAGCCATCTTCATACCATATATGAAAAGTATCTTGTTTATAATTTACTTAAGATTTTCTAAGCAATTCTGTTTTCTATAATTTGTTATCTTTGATTCATTTATAAGAAATATCAGAATTGAATTTTATTTTGATTCATTGAAGTAAAATATTAATGTAGTAAAATTACTGAAGTAAACAATAATAAATAATAAGATGGTAAAACATGTTTGCAAAATGAATTAATTAGGTTTAAGTAGTCCTAGTACTTCAGAAGTTTTTGGTCTGTAGAGAAATACATTTTCATCCTCAGGGAAATCTTTACAATTCACGGTAATTTTCATTTTTGGTTGAAGACAAAATGGAGTTTTGAAGGAGAGTGATAAATAATAAACACAGCAAGTTTAGAAAAGCCAGTATCTTGGTGAGTTTAGAATGCATGGCTCAAATCCAAGAAAAAGATTTTGTTGAACTTATACAAAATAGATGCTTGAAATTTGTTCTCTGGACCCATAATAACTAATAACCAAAAAGCTTTATGAGGATTATAGAATGCCTCACCTTTTTTGAGCAGCTGTTATTCTTGAAAATGAAAAAACCCATTCTTAGTTCTTAGAACCCACTCTGTGTTCTTACAGACAGTGCATTTCAGCAAACTGTTTTGAGTTCCAAAGAAATGTCTTATCTAAAAAAAAAAAAAAAAAAGGAAAATCATTTGTTGCTAAAGACATTTTCTTTCCCTCTCGTTACATGCATGAGAGAGTGCTCACTCTTCTGCTTTTTATTCTCCCACTGCTCTAACAAATCATGTGCTTTGTATTTTTCACATACTGATTTATTCATATTATCTAATAACATCTCTGGTTTATTTTTTGGTTGCAGGTTTCTCTTGGACTTCTGCATGCCCGAGCTACTCACATTCTCTGGCCTCCACATCGCTGGCAGAAGTTACAGCCAGTGCTGCCTCCGGAGCGCAAACCACTCCACAGAGAGCAGGAGTGACCTGAGGGTTCAGACGGGAAAACACTGACATGAAGTTCAGCCAGAAGGAGCTGCAGTGGTTATACCATGACCTGTAAGAGCTTTGCCAAGTGCTTTGACATCAGTGTCATATCAACAAATACGTGTGACATCTTAATGTTACAATGCCACCAGAAATTCTTCATGTTTCTTTTGTTTGTTTGTTCTATTATTTGTTGGATTTTAAAAATCACCAACGTTAGGGCATTGTATATTAATTCAGTTTGAAATAATTGGTTGTAGAAAAACTGAATGTTCATTTTTTTTCTGGAAGCAGTAACATGCTTGGCTTATGTCTGTACTTGTGCTTCTCTGGACAAGAAACTATTAAAACTTTCAATAAAGTATTTTGATCTTTTACATTCAGCTTTTTTATTTTGTAACTGCATGGAAACTTTATTAATAATGATTACATATTAAAAAAAGCAAACCAAAATATAGATACTTTGGATTGTCCTATAATTACTAGTAATGAAGAATCAGTACTTCTGTAGGTGAAAATTTTTAATGCCGCTTATTTCTATTATTAAACTGAATTCATATTATTTATTCCTATTTTCTTTCTCAGGATAAAAATAATTTGTTTGATATAAATATTCCCTGTATATCTTTCTGAATTAGATATTCAGTCAAAACGTACAAATGATATTACATTATCTGAAGGCAGTGTTTAATTAATTTTTCTAGTAGAGTAAACCTTCATTATACTGATTGCCACATTTCTTTGGAACTATGTAATTAGATAAGAAATATGCAATTAATCTTCTAGCATATAGTTAATAATATAAATATACTCTATGAATAGGCAGTAAAGGTTCTGCACACATAAGTGAAAATAACTTGGAAAATGACACATTTTCAATGACAAATCAATATGAGCCAGCTTATGTTCATATTTATTGAATTTTAATTCACATAGGCTAGTACTTAAAAAATTTATTTTAAACCTTTAGTACTTAAAATTTAATTTAAACCACACAAAAGATCTTTTAACATTTTCAGCTAAAAACATGCAGTTATCAGAAATTCAAGCAAGATTAGTCTATGCGTCTTTGAACACACACATGTCCTTGTGAGTTAGATGATAGCTTCAATCACTATGAAAACTATCTATTACAATCTAACTTTCTTCTTAAATGCTCCAGCTCTGTAGACTCTCTGAATAATTTGTTGTCTATGTGTCAGGATCTTTCTTTGTTCCAAAAAGGTGTTCTACAGGTCTCTGAACACTCTTATTTAAACTAATGAGGTTTGTTTGGGTATTATTGCAGTAAATTCAGAATTATTCAGGGACAGAAGGAGAATCCAGGGAATTACATGCCTGTAAGTCTGTCCTCATGCTGGGGAACATTATGGAACATTACGGGGTCAGGCTCAGCCAACATGGGTTTAGGGACAGCAGGTCCTGTTTAACCAACCTGATCACATTTTGTGACCTTCCTAGTGGATGACAAAAAAGTTGTGGATATTTACATGGAGTTCAGTAAAATCTTTGATACTGTTTCCCACAGCATTCTCACAGGCAAGCTGGCAGCCCACAGCTTTAACAGGTGATCTCTTCATTGAGTTAAAAACTGTATTCTGCTGTCTATATTTTTCCACCCTTGATCCTCCCCAAACCATCCCCATTTTACTGACTTTGATCCCCTAAACACCTCAGAAGTCTTGTGCAATTCTGAAATGTTCTGCCCTGCACTCCATAGCAAAACCTGTACCCATTGGCAAGTCTGCCAGGAAACCTGGCCAGCCTCCCCTCTGACTCCTGGTGTTAGCTGTACCCAGGGGAGCAGATCCAGGAGCCTCAGTGCTCCTTCACAGCTGTGAGGTGAGATTTCCACAGTTTGATGACTCATGTAATATGTTGCAGTGTGCATTTTGGGTTTTCTAAAGTTCTGTATGATTTTTATTATTGAGTTTCTGTAAAAGTTCATTTCCCCCCACAGCCCTTTCCTTAATCCCCGTCGTTATCTCCTCTCCCTTCCCATTGTATCCCCCTCAACAGGCCTGGCCCTCTCCATTGTATCTCCTCAATAGCCCTGTCCCAGTGTATTGTATCTCCTATTGAATCTTATCTATGGACACTCCCTGGTATTTGATGGCCCTGGCTGAGCCAGGTGGCTCAGCCAAGGTTTCAGGTATCCCCCCACCCCTTTTGCCCCAAAATGGCAATGTCAATGCCCCCTGTACCTGGGTCACTCCCCCTCATTTCCATCAGTAACGCCCCTGTGCTTAAGGGGAGGTAAGAGCCAAAAATAGTCACTCACACTCTCACGCTCTGGCCCCCAGGGCCTTCGCCCTGAATAAACACCTTCTTTACCACCCAGTGTGAGTCTGCTCCTTGTTCCAAGCAACGTCACGTCTCTGTCTGAAATCTGGACCCAAAAAAATAACTCGTTTGTATGGTATGTGAAGAGCAAGCTAGCCAGAAACAAGCTCAGAAGGACCATAGCAATAGGCACAAAGGAGTTAAATTGTGGTGGTTTTGGCTTCCCACAGCTTCCATAGTTCCTTTGGGCTCCTTTGTGGGAAGGCTGGCTCATTATCATGGAACTTATACAGGCTCTGAAAGTTTAAATGACCCGAGTATTCAACTGTGACATGCCTCAAGGAATATTTATTCACTTATATTTGCATACATATCCCTATAAATATTTATGTATTTATATGGAGATGTATGTAGGATATACATGATGAAATGATGGAATAAAGAGTATGCCCATTAAGCCTCAGGATGATTGTAAAGACTGTTGTAAATTCAGAAAATGGTATTAGAGTGCAGTAATCTGAATTTGATAATGATGAGCAGAGAGTTCATGCAATAATTACCCATATACATACTGGATTATGTTAAAAGAAAATTTAGAGAATGAACTGGAGTCTCAAGGTCTTGTTTTTCTCTTGGTTTCTCGTGTGTTTATTATTTGTTATCTTACAAGTTCTTTGCGCCTGGCCAAGGTGTTCACAGCAGCTCGGACACAATGCAACTCCCTCCATGATGGGAGGTCACTACCTCTTACACAGATAACTATGTGTCTCTTATTTACAATTCTGTGCCAATGCCTAACACCTATACAAGAAGGGTCATGGTTACTTTAAACCAATCCCATCAAACTATCTTGTGCCCATGGATGGATGGATGGATGCCAAGGGAGAAGGAGAAGTACTCAGGGTACCACCCTAATTCCTCCATCTTGTCCCCCAGTCAGCTCCATTCTAAAAACCCAAAACTACAAAACTTTCTACCCGGGGATAAACTACACTACTGTCTGTTACACATTTGTGACTTGTAATTCTTCCCTGTGTTGGAAGTTTTTCTCATGGACTGAAATCAAAGTCTGTGTCCTCCTGGGCTCTGTGCCAGGCAACCCCCCCTGCACAGACCCCAGACCCTCTTTCTCAGGTCTCAGGCCTCTCTACTGAGGTCTGTGACCTTCCAAGGCACTCAGAGGTGGACTCCAGCAATGCCCTGGATTCCATCAATAAGAAACGTTGGAAGGACTTGGGTTTACATGTAGTCTTCAGAGTCTGAGACAGTCTTCAAAATCATGAAAGATTGCTGTGAAGTGCAAGACAATCATTGGTTCTCCAAGTTCATCATGTGAGGCAGCAGAATTAATAGACTTATAATACAACATTTGGACTGCTAGATTAGAGATAGAGAAACAAATATTATAATTATAAAAATCAGTAAAACACTTGAATGGATTATTTTTTATTGCATGCCTTTAATTTTTTTTTTATCAGGCCTGTTGGAGACAGAAGGATGGATGAAGTAGACCTGAGGTCCACATCAGCTATTTTATACATTCTCTGATTAGGTCTTCTGTGCTTGGTAAACTTGATGGTGTCTTTGATGCTAGGCAGGCAGTTGCATCAATATATAACTTCTTTAGACTAATAATTATGATTATTTAGATTAGATTCTTTAGCCTAACAGTGTTACAGTACCCTTATGTACCACATTCCTGTAATAAGCATCTAAGAAACCAGTTTCCTGTAAAATAAGCTATTTTGCTTCATACTGTCATCATATTAATGTGCATGACATTTTACATTATCATGTAGGTTGGTGAATAGAAATAGCTTGATGAAATCATAAGTATAACAGGTAATTCAGTATCCAGAGCATGAAGAGCAAACCTTTCCTTTCAAAGCAGAAAAGACCAAGACTGGCACACATGAGCACACATTTAAAGGTGTTATTTAATTGATATATTTGGGTTTCAAGCTTCAAATGTGAAATGAGAAGCCTGTTCTGGAAGTAATGAAATCAGTAGCAAAATTATCATGACCATCATGATTAGCTTTCTAAGTCCTCTTCACAGGCCTTCTGGGTTTTGGTTCTGGCTTATATCTATAATGCAATAAGGTATGATTTCATGAGATTTAAATAAGAATGAGCACAAGTAAGGCATAGGACACTAAGAAATGAAAGGGTGACAGGATATTTTAAAGCTTGATTTTTTTTGTGTTTTAGGAGTCACATATACACCTTCCTATGGCCCGAGAGAGACTAGATTGCTTAGAGCAAGGAGAGATGTTCCAAAAAGATAAGGAATTGGTACTCTTAGCAGACATGCATAACTACATCTGAAACAGTGACAGGGCAAAGCTGTGTATCTCAGCAGCACAGCCTCATACAGAAAACCAAAACACCAGCTGAGAAAGAGGAAAGCTGGTGTAAGTAAAGAATGACCATCTGATGAATCTAAATATCTTCAATTAGGTTGTCAGGATTTCCCATGACAAGGAAACATCATGGCATAGATGTGCTGAGATTCATTTCTCCAATCTATTAATCCTTTAGGATAACATACCTAAATGATGCAACGTGAATACTGGCAATCTGTTGTCGCATGCACAAAGCACTAGCTGTTCAGGTCTGAAGCAATTGCAAAATGGATAATTTAGTGCAGAACTATCCAAGGAGAAAAAGGTAAAGCCAAGATAATAGATTGTGCTTTAGTAAACAGTTTATGCTGCCTGGATCCTCAAATATTAACACTGATTAAATACACCAGACATTACAATCACAAAACATATGAACTCAAAGTACCACAGTATAGTCAAGTGATGAGAGATATCAGCTCTTCCTGTGCAGAATTTCATTTTTACATGTCTTTTTCATTCCTTTAAATTTGTTTACCAGGCAAATCCAGCAGAGCTCTGAACACTTCTGACATATTACAAGCAGGTCAGCTGTCAGAAATCTCTTTCTGTAGTTGTGTTGCTCAGGTGTCTAGCAGCTGATGAACCTGCATACTCTTGCACAACTTCACTTATCCTTTGGTATTTTGCTATAATGTGGAATAATTGTCTTACTTTGGAATATTTTACTATCACTACTATCATGATCAAGAAAATTATCACTTTCTTCCTTTCCATGCTGACATGCTCCATTTTTATCATGGTCTATTTAGCATCTTATCCAAGGTCATAAGATACACAGGATAGATTTGGAAAAAAAATCCCAGAATTTCCTAGGTCACTGTCTACCTATTTAATGTCTGTCATTTACTGTCAGTCATTACCTTGAATAGTTAATGAAAAAATGTACATTTTGTGATACAAAATACAAATTCTAATGAATTTAAAAGACTGGTGAAAACCAAAGTTCTGATTAGACAGCTTAGCTTTCCACAATTGTATGGTGAGAGAAAAAGATGAGTCTTTAGAGCTAAAGTTTCCTGTGGCATTATAGGCTCATAAAATATGTAATGTGGCCATAATAGTGGTGAATATCTTGGGATATGTCCTTCCAAAAATACCCACAAATGACTGGATTTGTGTAAATAGCATGCAGCAGGCCTTTCTCACCATCCTATAGAAGCTACACTTTTGTGCATAAATAAATTGAAGTCACTGAAAAAATCTAGAGGACAAAGGGTGTAAGGCAACCACATGGCAGTGGCCGAGGGGATAGACTGGGGATCCCAGACGTAGCAGAGCTGAAGTTCTTATCACTACATCTGTACTCCTTTTCAGTAACACTGCGTGAATTAAATGCTCAGACTATTATATCTGGTACCACAACTACAAACTTAATTCCAGGTAGTGTTTTGCAGTGGTTAATTAAATTAACTATTCTGTAACCTAGTGTGGAAGTTTTAGCAGTACACCTTATGACCCTGAATGCTGTGGGATTATTTGTTTGCATTTTAGTTTGTGAAATAAAAGATAAACCAGAAGCTGATTTATGCAACTGCACCTCAAGAGACTTTTAAGCAGAATGTTACACAGAAAATATTGTCAATACTTAAACTATGTCATAATTCAAATATTTCCTTGATTGAAATTCATTAATTGTGTTATTAGATGAGGGATTCATCTTTGGAAGATTTGGTAGTTAACACCCCAAAGGTGTAGAGTATTTTAAAAATGCAGCAGCTGTATGTGAATAGCAGGTTACCCCAAACATACAGTGAAGGAAGCTTTAATATTAAAAAAAAAAAAGAATTGTGATAACTTGTTGGAACTATATTAACCCACCATATTATGTACTATCTTCCTTTTCCATCCCACTCACAAATGTCTCAGCATTTTATGTAACATCTAACCTTTTCTCATATCCTCCTATTAAATGTCAAAATTGAATTTTCCGTCCTTTGGGAGCTTAACATACCATACCCATATTTTTTTCCTTACATGCATTTCAAGTAATAAATGAAACATAGAACAGCAATTTTTTTTTAGCAATACTCAGAGTTTCATCCATTTGATTACAGGTATTAATCAGACAAATGGTCCTGTTTTCTGTAGGACTTGATTGCCTCGGGATCTAAGATTGGGCTACAGTACTTAACTTTCTAACCTGCTTTTGATGAGCCTGTAATTAAAAAAATGCATTTCCTTTATTTTCTTTTCTTCCCTCATTATGAATGGATGGTTTCTAAATCTGACATTAAATATCTTAAGGGTTTAGATAAGTAGTCCATTTGTCCAGTAACCTGTTCCTGACAGAGGTTACTAAGTTATACTTCCTATAATGAAGAGTTAGAATAACTTGCCAAAAGGGAAATTACTTTTCAGCCCCAGGCAGTTAGTGTTATGCCCTGGGGCATGAAAGTTTAAATTTCTTACTTATATCCTTTCTAATATAACTGAACATTCCACGATCTATATAAATGTTTAATGCTCTCTTTAACTGCAATATCTGAAAAGTCTGTTTGTAAACAGAGTACAGCTGAGTAAAGTCTGAAAGTTTTATCATTAACTGCTGTTTACTTGCTCTATCCCCTCTGTTAAATTGGGAGAAATTATTGTAGTTGCTACAAGGTTTAGTTGCTACCATTGTAACCATATTACAATGGTAGCAACTAAATTAAAAAATCAATTATATAAACAAGTGAAGTCTTTTATTAATTTGGGCTAAACACAGTGGTACCCAGCAAGTTCAACAAAAATAGGCATTTCTGTTCTCTCTCTCCAGTTGGTTAAACTTATTTGGGTCACTGACTGGCACAATTCCAAATCTTGCATTGAGTCTTCAATAACCAGGTGCCAAAAGTGAAAGTGTTCTTTAGTGGTTTACTTTTTGAAGCATTTTGAAAATCAGATGGTTTTTGTTTTAAGTCATCTGAAATGAAATGCCTGTCTTGCAAAATCGCTAGTCACTATTAAAAAATTAAGGTCATGATAGTCAGTTTGAATATATTTGCTCTTTTATTAACTGACTAAAAAGAAGAAAATTATTTTCTCCACCTTTTCTCTATTAATATCCTGTATTTTAAACAGACCCTTCTCAGTAACAGAACAAAATTTTTAAGGACACAGAAAACTTCTGATGAGATTTTCTAAAAATACTTAAAATACTTTATTGCACAAGGAGATATATTGCCTTGATTGGAAGGCAATGGAACTTTTTATGCTAAATAATCTTGTGATAAATTCATAGAATGATTTAGTCATCTAACAATCAACACAGATTCTTTTGGCCTACCGTGCAGGCGCAGTGAGTCTGATCTCTGTTGTGTTTGCTTCTCTCTCTCTCTCTTATCTCTCTTTCACACACACACACACCACACATCACACCCCCCCACACACCCTCACACCCACGATGCTTAATCCTGTAGGTGTCTAAGGAATGAAAAGCTACAGTCATGAAATTTTCAAGTGCTACAATAATTAATTAGCATGTTCAGTATGAATACCCAGCGTCCCTATTTAGCATGAGAAGAATAGCTATGGAAGAATGAGATTTTCAAAGTGCAATGGATAGGGCAATGGATAGGGCAATATCCAAATTGTCCAAAGATTAGTTAGTGTCTAAGATTTCATTGGTCCTAGTTAATTAAAGCTGCCTGGGAAGGGTCTCAGGAAAATTAGTACTTTTTCAAAAAGCAATGAGGGGTTGGAAGTAGTTCTTAATTCAGGTGACCACAGTTAATTTTTCTTGATGACACAAATTATGTCGTGAAAACTGTCAGGAAAAGAGTTTGTAGAAATGTGCCAAGAAGCATAAGAGTCATGAGGGTAGCTACTGTTATGAGTGATTCATTTATCTGGAATTCATAATTCCAATAATTCAATCACCCATTTGGAAAGAAAACAATATGGCCATTTGATCAGCAAACACTTTTCAATAACCTAAAGTTTTGAAAGTCTTACACTAATATTTAGCTTCTACTTGTTTTGTTTTATTAATCTTTCTGTTGTTTTTTTCTTTTTTCTAGTCACAGTCCATAATTCTTATTTTCACACTACTGATCAGTTTGATCATCATAAACTTTTCCTCTCACTGGCAACGGTGAAAAATCCTCTTACTTTTAAAAAATTTTATTCTCACTTCTAATTTTCACTCTGTTGCTTAGCTACTCACGTAGAGTATTTCCTTTTTCTTATGTGTTCCTTTTCTTCATAGTCTTCAAAACATTTCTTTCAATTTTTTCCAGGAACTCTGTTATGAAATTCAACTTTGTAGAAATATTAATTATCCTTACATATAATCTAATATAAATAATAAGCCTTAACAAAATAAAAATATAACAATTGTTTCAGGATTTTCTTTGCACAACATCTTTGAATAATGCATTTTGAAATTTAATTCTTGTGTAACATTGTAAGAAAACAATTATCTAGCTACATAATGGACCTAAATTGACATTCATCATCTCAGTATCGATGTATCACAAAAGAAAATGGTGCAAATTTGAAACCAATATGGTGCATGCAGCAAATCAATCTGAGACTGAGAGTACAGTTGGAACATGTTGGAGAGATAAAAAGCCCATTGATGAATACCTTGCTTAAACAAGGTGGTCCTTGTCTTCAAGTGTATCTACTCTTTCAGCTAAAGATTCCTTGTTTTATTGTTTTATAAGTCACCATTTCTTGTCTTTACCTATAAAAAAAGATTGAAGAAAAGTGCAACAGGCTTGGTTGATTTTTTAAAACGTAAATTATCTTTGACAGATTTTGCCTCTCATGATTGGAATTTGATACTGACCAATTGGGATGTCATAAAGCCATTTAAATTCTGAGAGAAAGAGAACAGGGTGGTCACAAATGCAAAGTTTGTAACAGTGGCTAGGTCAAAACCACAACATTCTCTGAATGTGGTTAAATAGGACATTGACCTGTAAGTCAGTCTATAAACGTATTGTTGAGATATAGAACATGCCAAGGATTTGAACTCCAACAAGATATTCGAATTAACTGAAGAGTCATCTGGGTACATTTTTGAAGAAGGAATTAATTGGAGGGCAGACTGAGACAAGGGTTAAGAGAGATCTTGTATGGATTTGTTTGATTTTTTCTAGATGAAAATAAATTAAGTTAAAAACCCCAACCTGAACGATAAAAAGATTTAAGACTCAGTATATAACAAGGTTTCATGCCTTATGTATTCCTACGATGTGGTCCTAATCAATCTCAGTTTTACTGACAGAGTTGTAAGTGCCTCTAAAGCAAATCAGATACTGTAGGTAGAATGGAAATTATTCAACACGACCAAGTAGTTTCTTTGAAAAATATGTATCCCTAGGCTACAAGTGCTCAAAATCAATGCTCAGTGCTCTATTATGGATGGCGGACAATATTGCGGGGCATATAAAAAATATTCATGATGTTAACTTCCTTTGTCACTGGAATGTCACTGAGTTGTCAAAATGAATAAATGAAAATGTATGTATTTAGTTTAAAAATCTCTCTATGGAGAAATGATAGCTGGTATATTAAACAATGACATTCCTGTATGAATTAATGTAGTTAAAGAAAGAAATAAGAAAGGAAATATTAATATATGGAATAAATATTGTGTGGGTTAAGAATCTAATGAAAAATAATTGAAATTAGAAAAAAAATATATTCTATTTAATCATGTCCATGAAGTAAGCTTTTAGAAAAAAAACCAAAAAACCATTCCTAAATTAGTGATAGGCAACTATTTGTTGGTAAACAACTCATAAGAAGAGTTATGTTCTAGAGATGGCTCTCTGTGGGCCTTTCTGACAAACACAATGTTGAGAATGATTTCTTATATAGTAACTCAAAGAAGTGGAACTGAAGATTAATGAACAAGCAATATATCTGCATTAAAAAAATGGACGCACCTCTTGGTTAACTGCATGTGAAAATAATTTTTTTATTATAAAGATATTCCTCAATTTTTATCAATACATATTTTCTCATTCACAGAATCTACTAAACATTATTTACTTAAATCATTCTTTTACCATTAGAAATTAAGGGACTGCTAGTTAGGCTTATCTGGAAGAATACTAGTACATAAAACATGCATTCTTTTTCTTTTCCTTTGCAATGCTTCAGGACTTTTTCTTCTGTTTAGACTGTATGGAGTATAATAGCTCAAATACACAGCAATTTGGAAA
This sequence comes from Sterrhoptilus dennistouni, assembly GCA_013397095.1. Classification (NCBI taxonomy): domain Eukaryota; kingdom Metazoa; phylum Chordata; class Aves; order Passeriformes; family Zosteropidae; genus Sterrhoptilus; species Sterrhoptilus dennistouni. Next base: position 2,012,930 of record VWZU01011663.1, on the reverse strand, counting down.
AACATTCAAACTATTTGAAAATACCTGTGAATCTTTATTCCAGAGCTCATTTTGCTACTACTAGCTAAATATTCATATTCAAATTTTGACAGGGTACTTGTATTTATACTCAAACAGGAGTAACAGATGTATTCCAAATGTGCACCAGTATTTATTCTCCCAAGAAATTGCACTTTATCCAATTCATTCTTTGGAGACATAGTAAAATATTCTTGTCCTGGGAGACATTACAGGTTGGTGTCTGAATTCCTGTTTGTAGGTGTGTAACCACTGCTCTCTCTTTACAAGAAAAGTTGTGTTCTTGTAAGTAGCACTACACAAATTTCTGAATAGAAGAAATTGTGTGATCAGTAAAAGACTTTACACCATACTTTGATTGCTAGCTAAACTCTGTTCCCAAGTCATAATTTACTCACTGAGGGTAAGTCACATAGAAATTTTTTGCTTTGATTTCTGAAAGAGCATTACTTGTGTGCTGTTTCTTTCTATCTGTGTTTTAGGACTTGTATGAAAGTGTTACGCATTAAAAAACACTGAAACCCTGACAATATTTTTTCCTGTATAGGGAATTTGACCTGCAAGGTGTCAAACATCTGTTACTAGTGTTTATCTGGGATTTAGAGTTGAATGGTGAGTTAATATAAGAATAGACAAGTGCAATTACACATAAAAATGTAGGAAAGATTAAGAAACATAAGCAAATGGCTTTTGTATTACTGCTTTTACTTTCCTGCACCTCTCCTGTTTTATAGCACTTTGACTATCATTGCTCAGATAAAAGTGAAATTATATATATATATTTTTTTTTTTTTTTTTTTTTTTTTTTGCCAAGCATGTGTGCCAGAGCTCCTGTTTCCTCCTACAGTGTGCCACTTTACCAGTCTCCTTATACTGAAAAGACCCTGCCCTATGGTACTGCTTTTAGAAACAGAACTATAAGCTTGTAACTTTTCGTATTTTTGCATTAATTGTTTTTAACTCTTTGCTCCACTGTGAGATTAAAATGGGGGGAAAAAAAGGTTATTAATAACATATTTATTTTAAAGTGAAATGTATTTTTCGAATACCTTTCTGAAAGCACTCCATTATACAATGAAGTCTTATTTAGAACACAATAATATAAGTTCACACTCTCATTGACATTCATGCACAGGAAGGAAAAACCATTATGCTGAGAATGGGATTAAGCCATTAAGGTGAAAATTTTTTCATTCTATTTCAGCAGGACAGGAAATCATTCTTTTAGTTCTAGTGCTTGAATTCTGTAGGATAAAGCTCAATCAGAAACATATAATCATCTGAGATAGAAGATATTGCAAACAATATATTTTGCAAATATCCTTTTACTTTTGAGGAAATCTGAATACTGACCTTGTAGTTTTCAATCTATATCTGATTAGGTTTTTTTCCTGATGCAAATATGATAGATTAATGTTGGTAGTGCACACTATAGGACAGATGACTCAAGGCTAAGGGCTGTGTGACTCTGAACGAAGGATCTAGACCCTGTATGCACACCAGGTCATTACACATTTTGGAGCACTGGTAACAAAATAAAGTCACTGTTTTGACAGAAATTAAACTGAACTAGTTTGGAATGAATAAGCAGATACAGCTCTGTCCCTTCCTTGTCCTTTGCCAAAAACCGGTCCATCTATCTGGTTAGCTTGTGAAAGAGAGAGATTATCAGTTTCAGATGAGTGATACAATTCAGCAGCTGTTGGAATGGTGCATGCCAACTCTGTTAAATTATTTTCTTAGTAAAATTGCAGAGGTGAAAACATGTAGAAATTAACATGGATTCCATTCTGACTATGCCATGACTGTCTGTTTTTGCTACTTGGATCTTGATGAAAACCAAATTTTTTGACCAGATCTGTCATAATTTTTCTAAAGCCTTTGATTCTTTGAATTGCTCTGCTGTGTGAACAGTCCTTTTATCTGCCCTGATCAGTAAATCAGCAATATCCAGTTCCATTATATGAGAAAGTAAGTTTTGTCTCAAGTAAGGCAAATACATTTGCTGAAATATTTTGTGCTTTTTCAAATAAGTTAAACTAAGTTCATAATGGCCCTAGCAGTGTGAGTGATGCCATGTTGATGGACAAATTTAAGGTCTGTTATCAGCAAGTGTTATTCCATATTCTTGAAATCTGTAAATGCAAAAAAATCTGCAGGTATCCCATTGACCACTGATTGCATTTCTACAAAGCACAGCAACCTCACAGTCTACAAATAAAGCCCAAGGCCCAGAAATTGTGCATCCCACAGGACAGACTAGCTTTGTAAATGTCCCCCATAGTGTCCACCGATAATGTGTGATACAGGCTGCCAACAAGTTTTGCTACCTTGGTAATGAAATGTGGTGATTTCTGATGATATCACAAAGTGTATCAACTTGGTTAGCAACATTTTGGTAAATTATGGTTACAGTCACTGAGTTCAAAATTAGTTTTTGAATGGGAATATTATGCAGCTGTTGTCATAGTTTTGTGGATTCAAGATTTGGACAGATTGCTATGTAAATGCCTCATTCATTTTCACTTGTGCAGTTTTCAGCAAATTCCTGATGTCAAGTGGCAAAATAAATAGAACTGAAGCTGTGCAGATTTGTAAAAGCTTTGACATTGACACTCTATCATATCTCAGATGAGAAAGCAATGTCATGGACTTCATGTGCCTGAGGGAAGCATCCCATACTTTTGATAGAAAGACAAAGATACAGAACTGGGTGGCTGAAATATTGGGAAGATTATCTGAAAGATAATCTTAAAGTATGTGAAACAAACATAACAAAAAGTAATCTTAAAGTATGTGAAGTAATCCCAGAGTATGTGAAGGAACATATTGTGCTCATACACTGAACTAAAAGGTCTTCAGTATGGAGCAACAGAAGAAAGAAAATAAGAACACAATTTAAAAAATAGGATCAGAAAACCCACAATTCACAGATGCCTTCAGGCTGTCCCAGGTTTTGGCTGTGACACATCCACAGGGTACAAAGTCTTCCAGCTGGTCTCACTCTCATCCTAAGCAAACTTTGGAAGGCAGGTGCAGTTTCATGTGTTGATGACAAGGGAAAGTTTGTTCCCCTGCAGTAGTAGGAAATGGGATGTTTACAAGTTCCTCTTGGATGAGTCTTAACTGCTCCAGAGGTTTTATTGTCTGCTATTTCTCTATTGCCTGCTTACTTTGAGTATGAAAGTGGGAAAGGTCAGATTTACTTCTGGAGCAGAATTCACATTAGTGAACTTTAATGAGAGAGTGTTAGTATCTAAAGAAATTTTTCTTGAGTATTTGTGTTATTTGGGAGCTTTTCACGTTTGAAGGCAAAACTTGAAATTTAATCGCTTTTAGACTAATTATAAAATGCATAATTATAGCACGCTTTAATGCAAACTTTCTATAATTAGGGAAGATGAACTGCTGTCTTTTTATGCAATAGAAATGCTCAAGTGCCCTACAATGTAATTACAATTGGAAGTGTTCTCTAGTCTTGAACCAATGAGAAAAAAAAATAAAATCAGAAGACATTAAGATTTCACCTTTCCTTGGATTTTTATCTCATATTAAAGAAATTATAATTGCAGTTTAAATTATAAAAACTACATTCTAACTTCAGCGCAGTACCACCAAATCTATTAAACACATTAATCTTAAAACAGGGAACAATTTTGTCACCATAATCTGGTGCAAAGAAAAGCATCTTGTGACTTAAAGGGGTCATAAAAGTTTCCCCTCTGTCCATAAGAAACCTATTGTAGGACCTTAGAGATATTTGGAAAAGTTAGATATATTAAATCTACCCATTTGAAGGTTAAATTAAGAGAATGAAACATGTTCAGTTTAAGTGATGCTAATAATGATATGACTTCACATACAGTCTTCCTAAAGCATTAATGCGTGATTACGTAATTACATATTGCATTCATATCCCTTTAACTGCTACATCTGTTATATGCAGCAGAGTTTGTAGAAAGTGGAGCATATACTGTCGTGGTGTCAGTGTCTCTCTGCCTTGGCCAGCCCTGACACCAAGACAGTAAAGGGCGCGGTTTGGTAGCAGGACGAACCTCACCGATCCCTTGGGTTTTTGTTTGCCTGAAGGAGCCAAGCGACAACAGCAGGAAATAAAGAGGGAGTCTGCTCAGGGTTTATCCACTGGCTTTATTCATCCCCCAGTGGGGATAACCTCCATTCAAGGTGTCTGCCTCAGCAGACATCCCTCAGCAAAACTGACCCCTTGGCAGAAAGAGTGGGAAAAAACAGGAAATCCCCCAAAGTAACATCTTTTATTGGGGGTAGGAACTCAGGGATGGGTTTAACTGGGGACAAATCAGGGATCATGTGGGTATGGCTCTGCAGGTAAATGACACATATTATAACAAATCAATAACTCAGGTGGGGAGACAGCCAAAGTCTTGTCCAATCACTTGGGCCCCTCACTGGAACTTTCCAGACTTTTGGGAGAGACTCCAAAGTGACAGACAAGACCCAGGGGCTGGATAACTTATGATTGACATGTAACTGGGGTTGGGGTAAAACCAAGAAGGGTTGAACATGAGTGACATGGGGCAAACCATTACAACTTACAAAAAAACATATAAAACAAGGAACAAATACATACATAAAACTGATAAAACCAAAAACACACCACTACAATATACCTCCAAAATAATGCATAAATATAATAAATGGATATCTTTTCTCCTGTGTCTAATCTTGAAGGCTTGAGGTGTGATATTTTGAGTTGCTCTCTTTATTCTCTGCCTCCATCCCCCAGCATTTCATGGGGACAGGGAGTAAGGGCTGTGGTCAGTTCATCACAAACTGTTTCTGCCACTCCTTCCTCCTCAGGGGGAGAACTCCTCACACTAATCCCCTGCTCCAGGGGTCCCTTCCATTTAGTGCAGTCCTTCAGGAACAAACTCTTCCCATCTGGGTCCTCTGTGAGGTCACAAGTCCTGCTAGCAAAGCTGTGCAGCCTGGGCTCTGCTCTCTGTGGGGCCACAAGTCCTGCCAGGGGCCTCCTCCAGTGTGGGGTTCCCATGGGATCACAGCTTCTTCCTTCAGGCATCCACCTGCTCTAGCATAGAATTCTTCTCAGGCTGCAGATGGATCTCTGCTCCCCTGTGGATTTCCATGGGCTTCAGAGGGACACCATTCCTCACCAGAGTCTTCACCAGGGGCTGAAGGGGAGTCTCAGCTCTGGCTTCTCCTTTCCCTCCTTTTTCACTGATCCTGGGCTCTGCAGGGGTGCTCCTCTCGCCTATTTTCACCCCTCTCTCCCAGCTGCTGCTGCCTAGTGTTTTTTTCCCCTTCTTAAATCTGTCATCCCCCTTCTTAAATCTATCACTGTTGCTGATGGGCTCAGCTCTGGACTGTGGTGGTGGGTCTTGGAGCTGGCTGGCATTGACTCCATCAGGCATATGGTACCTTCTCACAGGTGCCACCTTTTAGGCCCCCTGCTACCAAAACATTACTGAGAAAACCCAATACACATTCTTGTTTTCAGAATAGAGGAGGATGAGATTAAGTGGGCTAAAAGTCTGTATCTCTGAGTAGGGTGCAGAAGGCCCTTCATTTACTTTGAGTGACGTTTTTCTGATTTTTATAGGTAGGGATATCATGCAGTTGTTTTTTTTTCATCCTGTTCTTTGTAGATAGAAGACATCTTAAATGCTTCAGAAGTTGACACTGACATAGATAGATAGCATACCTTGTTGTCTTTTGCTAATATCTGAAAATAAACCTTCTTTAATCCACCAACACACTAATCTTTTTTTCTTTTTTTTTCTTTTTTTATTTTGGGAAGTGGGCATGACAGCTGTTTAATCTTCAGCAGAGTAACATTCAGCAGACAGATTAGAATTCTTATCTTGCTAAAACCAGCAACATCAGAAATCAATATATGAGTGAATTCCTGAACTAATATTTCAAAGCAGAACACAGTTTTCATAAGTTTATAGAAATGATCCTAACTCTTGAAGATGTATCTGTGAGGTGATATGAGGAAATTAATACAGTTCAGGATTACAGAAAGTCATGAGGGGTAAAAATTTCAGCCAAGGGACTTCTGCAAATAGCCTTTTACAAACTTTGACAGCCATAACTAGATTTATTTTTGAAAAATGGGCCATTATCTATTTTGCTTTCTTTAATTCTACATCAGGCACAGTGAAATAAATGCAAATAACATACTCTGTAATCTTCAGAGTGTTCTAGATAGAAGAGACACATTTACATTTGCATGGGTGAATAACAACATCTCTTCTATGCCAAATTTCCATAAAAATCCTAAACTGTATTTTGTAGATAAACTTAGGCTCCTTGCATGCAGGGAGCCCAGCTCCTGAAACTACTTAATGGAATGAGAGTGCATATATAGGAAAGCTGAGACACAAAAGCTCAGTGAGCACTCAGTGAATGTTCTTAGGTATAGTTGAGCCTTACCTTTATCTGTTGTAGTTCCACAGATACAAAGTGAACTTTAACAATTTATACAGGATGAGAATACAATCCATGTGTTTATTAAGCCTTTCTTCCACTGTAGAAACAGCTAGGCAACCAACAGAGGTAAATCAATGTAGTTTCACTGAAATCTATGGAGGCATGATGATTTTAAGAAGCAAGGAACTGGTCCTCACACCTCTCACAAATTAATGTTTTCTTCTTGTTGCTATTGTCTTCATCTGTTGGAGTCCAGGGCATCCCTCTGGGCACCCTGGGAAAGTCACAGACCTTGGTAGAGAGGCCTGGGACCTGAGAAAGAGTGTCTGGGGCCCTGGCCTNAAAACTTCCAACACAGAGAGAAGAATTGCAAGTCACAAATGTGTGACAGAGAGTAGTGTAGTTATCACCATGTAGAAGATTTTGTAGTTTGGGAGTTTTAGAATGTAGATGCAAAGGGACAAGATGGTGATTTTAGGGCGGTGCCCTGGGTTCTTCTTCTTCTCCCTTGGCATCCATCTTCTGCAGTGATGTGGGCACAAAGTAGTTTCAGTGGAGTGGGTCAAAGTAGAAATGACCCTTCTAGTATAGGTGATAGACATTGGCACAGAATTGTAAACAATGGGTACGTAGTTATCTGTATAAGAGGTAGTGACCTCCCATCACGGGGGGGAGACGCCTCATGTCCGAGCTGCTGTGAACATCTTGGCCGGACACAGAGAATTGTAAGACAGGAATTAATAAACAACGCAAGACACCAAGAAAACCAAGACCATGAGACTCCTCATCCTTCTCGCGCCACCCCAGACTCGGCACAGACTCAAATCCTTCAGAGGTCAGGAGGGAAAATCACGCCCTCAGACCCACTCAAACCACCAGCTTTGAAATCTCCGGTCAGGAGAAAGAGAAACCATTAAACCTGAGATTCATCTATTTATTAAGTTCTTATATTTCAAATTTTCTCTCTTTGTCTTTCTGCAGTGACAGATGCAAAATGTGAGCATCTCCACCCTATCTGACTGCCACCACTACAGCAGTGTTAAGGCTGCCAACTTCCAGGCTAGAGATTTCTTCCATTGCTTCCTGTGGACACTTTCCACCATTGCCACAGAGCTGCTGGCAGAACTGCTGACAGTTCTGAGCATGACTACTGTAGTAAACAAAACATCAGATCTGGCATGAGCTGCTTGGTGAGGCCTTCTGCCTTCTGCCTTCTGCACCTTTATCAGGTGTAGCAGAGGACTCTCAGTCAAGAGAGTACATGGTAAAATAACCCTTTGAAGCCTTATTAGAATTTGCAAACTACTACAAAGCCCTGCACTGACGCAGTAAAGATGTGTTAAGCACCACAAACGTCCTAAGGCACTGATAGCTAGCCTGCAAGGTTGCATTGAAAAAAGTCTCAGTATTGTTGGGTTGGTTTGTGAAGCACCTCATCTTTAAGGGGCTATTTGCAGCCATTTTCTTAACAGTCTGGACTGCTCCATCTTTGGGACATGGGGGGGATGGAGAATATGCCAAAAGACTAAAGAGTTTCTGCCGTTTGATTCTGCAACCAAAGGATCGCTTTACTTTCTCTTGCAGGTGCTCTTCACTCCAGTGTCTAAGCTCTAAAGGAAAGGGGCAGAGAAGAGATGGCTCTTCCCAGGGTTTCTGCTGAGCTTCTCTATCATGTTCTCACTCCTTTGTGAAGGCACTGGCACAGATCCTGACTGTGTGTGTGCTGATGTGACAGAATTAGGTATCTCTGGCAGTGAACTGCTGCTGCCTAGAGCAGAGACTTACAGCCAGTTATGTGGTGAGAGAAAGCAGCACACTTGAAAAGCTGAACCCTAGCTACTGACCCCTTCCAGGCTCTGTTGGCAGTGGTAAAGTAAAGGGTGAAGGACTAGCCATCTTGGACCTGGAAGGAGAGAAAACTGGATCCAGAGGCACTTGAGACAGTCTCTCAATGTCTTCTCATTTTGGACCTCATTGGTAGAGATGACTCCATCCCACCAAAGCCCTCAGTCCTGATTTTGCTCTAAGGATATTTCTGCTCTGTGTTTGTGCCTGAAGAAAACTCACATTCTCCTTTGTAAAATGGTTCCCACGCTCTGAAGTTGCTGAAGGAGATGCTCTACTGAAACTAATATTTATTTTGCTTCTAAATCTCAAAACACATGTTGAAGAGGGTGCACTGCATAGGGAATTGAACTGAAAAGCTGTGTGCCATGGCTTACAGAGTCTGGTTAGAAAACAACAAACAATTTTTACATTTTCCTCTGCCTCTTATCAATCTGCATATGGTTGAAAGTGAACAAACTCAAGGATATTAAATTTTTAAGGTGCAGAATGAGCAAAGAAAAATATTGATCAATAGGACTGCTAACTTTACTTTTTTTCACCTGTTTCTATGAATCTATTCTCTGTGAAGAGAAAATGAGGAATATGTATTGCCATTAGAAGTACCTTTAACATAAGCAACTGTTACAGCAGCATACAACTGGAGATCTTCCTAACCTTGCAAGTTTGCAAAAGGTGCTGAGAATTTAGTTGTTTTTCTCATGGAATATAAAGCTTGACAGAGTGCTTCTGGTTCCATCTCCTGAGAGTGTCTGTGGCATGAACACAATATATACACAGCAATTTTATGTGTATCAGAAATAGAAATATCAGGAAGGTCTGCAAACACAGATCATTCTGGATCACTTTCCTTCTACCACTTGAGCCTCTCATACAGATGGAGTCTGTCTTTGCTTTTGTTAAACCCTACACAAAGCTCTTAGCAGACATTATGCACTAGATTGTTCTCCGTAAAGAGTATGTAAATTATTGTTTACTATAAGAAACCCCAATATTGAAATATTTGTTCACAGTTAGACCAGGTATTTGGAGGTCTCTTTTATGCTATGGCACGTATTTATTTCACACATCTTCAGGAAGTATCTATATCTCAGGGATATTAATCCTCAACTAAAACCTTATCTACTGGAAAGCTCTGAAACAATCTTATCATAATTGCTGCATGAAGTGAGGTAGGTTGGTGTGTTCCCCTCAGTACAGGGCAGATTTAAGCAGTGAACTGTTTATAAACAGGGAGTTCTTCAGAGAGGGCAATCTTTTCTAATAGAGAAGAATTTTTTTTTTTATCCTCTACAGGTATTTCAACAGAGTTTCACATGGAAAATGCCAAAATCTCAGGTTTTTGTCACAAGTTAAGGATTGTAGATGCCTATAAAAGAAACATAAGAGGCATAGGAATTTGAGAGTCCTAGGCAGCACATTGACTCTGGTAGTAAAATCCAAAATAATGATTACATATGGAGCTGTACAATTTAAATGCCTTAATCTAACAGAGCAATAAGAGGATGTCATGGAAACTAGGCTGTAGTGGCTAAACTGAAAGCAACGCACTGAACTAGAGGCATATACACGGGCTCAAAAGGGCTTGGAAGATCCAATCATCCATCTGATAGCTGTGAATGAGCATTTTACTTTGAGGTCAGTACTGCACCTCATTCTGTACCCCATGCATCTTCATTGATGCCTAGGTTGATGAGGAGTGCAACATCAGCAAATTCACAGATGGTTCTAAACTAGAGAGAGATTTATTGACATAGAAAATCACTCCAGTTTGAAGGTGCCTTCATAAGCGTGAGGGTAGCTGGCAGCAGTGCAAGGAAAGACAGTGTGGAGAAATGCAGAAAGCCTGCACTGTGTGGTGGTATAGACTGGGAGCAAGTGACTGAACATTTACAGCTTCCATCACCTGGACATGCTGCCATCATTCGACAGTTGAACACCCAGGTGGCTCTGTCCTCATGAACCTTGCTATAGTCACACATTTTGCCTGTTGAGGGTCTGGCCTAACTCATGCAGACAGAGTACTGAGCTGATTCAACCAGCATTCAACGGGGAGAAAAAATGATCCTTTTAATATTTTTTTTTTCACTAGTAGAACATATTTTGTTTTGTTCAGAGATATAGTGAATGCTCTGCATAAAAATTCATGACCTGTCTGGCTTCCTCACTATGTTCAGTTCATATATATGGCTTCTAGATCCCAGCTGATCCCAGCAAGACTCATTATATTAGTCTTGAACTGGAATAAGTTGGTAAGTAGAAATTCTTTTGTTATCAAACCATGATAAACTTACCTGTTTTCTGTGACACAGAAAAATAGCCAGAAATAGGACTGAGCTGGCATACTGCTGTGTACTGAAAATACTAAAGTGTACAAAACTGCCTCTGATTCAACTTCAGCATTCAGGATTTTATCCTAGTATCACAGATCACTGCTAGAAAGGCTCAGTTACCCAGTACATTTTTTTCTCAACACATTTTTATTTATTTTTAGTAAGATTTTCCACTAAGGTTAGAACCAAGTGTTGTGTCATATGAAGTCAAATTTGCATTAGGAATTATTTTCAGCAATCTCACTGAAGAAATAACCTCCTTTGGTCATGTAGCTACATACTTGCTCTCAATTGTTTTCCATGATGTATATTTTGAAAGACTCATATTAGCAATAAATAGCTCCAGGTGGACACAATCTCATTCCTACTTACTCTTTTTTTATTCTGTCATAATTCCTGGAACATTATTTTTAAATGTTTGCATGTTATACTAATAAATCTAAGGTTTTCTAATATAGTCATATGCTCCTTGCAACATTTTTATTTCTTGAAATGTTTCAAAAATGGGAAAAATTTAAATACATGTCTGTACTGATACACACATACACTTACACTTATTATGAAATAAGTTGTTTGTTAGAACACATATTAGAAATACAATTTTAAAAAAAGCAGCTGGAATCTTACACACTTCAAAGTACAACAAGAATTTTTCAGTCTCTTTCATAACTGCAGTTATAATGTAATACAGCAGCAGAAAAATAAATTACACACAAAAAATCCATTTCCATGCTAATGGAGTGTGTTGTATAAGACTGTTAGCATGCTTTCAGAGAGCAAATAGATGTTATTTAAGAAACTCACTTCTTAGAATAAAGGTGTACATTAAAATTGCTGCATGAAAGATTCTAGTCAGCTAAAAAAAAATCTATTTCTTCTTAATGAAAGCATTTATTTCTAAGTAAAAAATGCGGATGAGACCAATGACTGGATAAAAATCAGTGAAGAACTGTAAAGCCTGGGATTTTCCATTTCATAGTCCTTTAACTGGTTTCACAATAATAGTTTAAAAATGAATAATGTAAGATCAGGAAATTCTGTGGATGTCGGCTGACAAAAGTTTCTTCTGGTTTTCAGCCTGTAAAAATTAAATTCCTCCTGAAAAGCCTTTAACAGAAAAAAAAAGAAGAAGAAAAAAAAAAAAGAAAAACCAAAACTGCCGAGAATTTAGCTGATAACTGTCATAATCAAAGCTGAACAAAGAAAGAAATGCTCTCTGTGCATGTGTGTGCATTTGCATGTATATTTGACTGATTGAGACTGAGAAAGAGAAGGAAATTGCATGTATACACTACCAATTCTTTGCTTACTTTTTCTCACGTTACATAAAAAGATTAGCAGACTTCAAAGCAGACAGGTAAATGACACAGTCACGGCTGCCTGTTGATAAGTTCTGCCCTCCAGTAGTTCTACTCAATCAGTCCTCCTGCACTATAGTATACAGTCTATAATATTTTTTTTAATGTTAGGATAGAACACTGATGTTGGTAAAAGCCAAAGTGGAAGAGGGCTAGAAAATGCAGCAGCAAAATGATTTCTTCCACATACAAGCTGGTAATTTCCTTTGCTGGAGGTGTGGTTCACTACCATTTTTATTACAATAATTCAGGGAGAAAATGTGTGCTCCAACAAATGTTCAAGGAGAGCAAAGCTGTAAAAAATTTGAGAGTGTTTCCATTAGAAGTGCTTATAAAACTATTTTTAAAAATCTATGTTTTGTCTTTCACACACAGTACTAGCAGCTGCATATATTTGTAGAGCATATTTTTTCCCTTGCAGTTCAAGTGTTATGAAATCCAGAAGATCCAGTGCAATTCTTTGCTCTATTTGATTTTTAGCAATGGTTAGACTCGAATTTGCCACCTAAGTAGTGAGTAGATGAAATATATTTGTATGCATCTTGTCTGTTGCAGTTCTGCTTCACATGTGAATATGAAATATCTTTTGGAGAAAGAAGGTGGGAAGCCTATCTCTTTCGGCCAAATCCCCTAGCAATGTTTACTTTGTATATGAATGAGTTTCCTTCACCCCATAATGTATTTTTAGAGTTACCAGGTTAGGCCCTACAGACTTAAAAGTGGAAGAAATTTAAAAATCTAGGCCCATGGAAGGACATTTCAAGTAAGCTAGATATCTAACCCATAAATGATAAATAGGTGACTGGGCAACAGCAGAAATGACAGAGTCAACAGAGGAATGCAGGTAACCATCATTATCTGCAAAAGAGATTTTGCCAAGACCTTGAATATTGGTTTTAGAGAGGACAATTATTTAGGCTTGTGAGTTTTCTGTGTAAATCTAACTTGCTTGGGAGTTAGGAAGCAGCTGTTCATGTTGGTTTCTCTCCATTCCAATCTCATGGGTGAAACTATGGGGCTTTTTTTTTTCCAGTTGCTGCAGGACAGGAAATGTTCTAGTCTGTAATCCTCTTACTGGATACTCCTGATAGCCACTTGAAAGTCTGACTGTCCCATGGAAGATAAAGAAATATACACAGTGTGCTGTCTCCCTGGGAGATATTCAATGTACCAGCACTTCTCACCTAGACAGCATTGGTTAATTTCTCCTTGCCTTGGCTGCAACAGCCACAGTAGACCATTATGAGTATGTCTATACTTGGCAGAAGGATGGAATTATGCCAGATCACAGTGACTATGCATAGACATTGAGTTTAGTGAAGGAATTGGCTGTCCCTAAAAGCAATGTTCTATTTTTACCTTGCTCAGACACCTATAAAATGGTGTGGCAACAAGTGTCAGGAGAACATATGCATCAAGGAAAAGAGTTTAGCATGTATTTTTAGGGTGGGACCCTCTTTCAACAGCCAGATCTCAAACTGGTTAAAGTGATCTGATGTACTATTAGAAGACCTCAAAACCAGGCTGGAGTGGCTGCCTTTTTTTTTTTTTTTTTTTNCAAAAACGCTGTGGTGGTGGTGTTTTTTTTTTTTTTTTTTTTTTTTTTTTTTTTTTTTTTTTTTTTTTTTTTTTTTTCCTGAGCTGAAAACCCTATTGCCTATTTTAACCTAGCATTTAGGACTTGCTAAATGGTCGTGGGATCAAATTCTAATTCCAAATCCCTTAAGTCAGAAGTTTTGAGCTCGAGTTTTTCCCAAATTAGTTCTCCAAGAATTGGGTAAATGTATGAAAATTTGTTTTTCTTTTGCTTTGTTTTGTTCAAAGAAAAAAATGAATAAGAGTAATTGGCTTGTTATATTTTTATACCAAAAGGTAGCAGATACGCAAAACTAGGGCCAATGGAACTAGCTGTTGAAGATGAAACAATATATGCATATTCCTCTCTCAAAACTGTGAAGACTTACTAGAGGGGATATTTTAATCTTTGCCTTGAAGCTAGAAGTCCTACACCTACCTTCCTTCTTGGTATCTCCTGCTATCATGTAGCAGCATACAAGAAGTGGAACTAGGGTGAGATAACTCAGGGATGTAGAGATACTGTGCAAGTGAAAAGGGATGGAGTTAAGAAAGTCAAAGCCCATTTGGAACTGAATATGGTGAGGGTCATAAAGAGAAATAAGAAGAGCTTCTCCAGGCATATAAGAAGAAAATGAAGGCTAGGGGAAAAGAGACCATGGTGCTGATAAAATTGGGTGAAAAAGGGCATGAAAAAGGCTGAGATACCTAGTGCTTTCTTCTACACTTGCTAGAATTATTTGTTTTCAGGAACCACAGACCGCTACGTAAGACTAGATGGAAGGTCTGAAGACAGGAAGCCTTACCAGTGGTACGGGAAGGCTCAGGCTGTAGAATGTTTAAAGAAACTGGACATGCACAAGTCCATGAACCTGATTCTTATCAAAATAGTTTTGGCAGTCCTTTCTGAATTCACAGGTGTAACTAAATATGATATAATAAGATACACATTTTCTTTTTCTTGCAATAGTGACCTAATTTGAAGAGAACTCCTAGCCTTGTATAATTCTGTACACGTTTACACAGTCTGACCTGATAGTCGATTGACATCTGATAAGCAAAGAATAAAGAGAACTGCATTCACCATTGTTTATAACCTTTAAAATTTGTTGTGCATTAGATTTCTTTCCTCTTTTTTATCTTCACTTCTTTCTGGTCAGCTTTTGAAACTGTTAAAAGTTCCTGAGTATTAAATCTGTCTGTTAAAACACATTCACTGAGGCTGTTGTTACTGTCTAAGCAAGTGGAAAAATTCTGATGAATGATTGTTCACTGTTTCTTGTTCATAAAATGTTAACAGTGTTAATTATTCTACTCCTAAAAATTTTACGCATGAATTATGTTAGCAATAGAGTGAAATTTTTGTTATTGACATTTTGTTTGCTAATGTGAAAATGATTGTTTCCTAAATTAGATATCCTGAGGTATTTTCCTGATCCAGTGGGATAGTGTTTTATAGAAATAACACACACACTGTCTACTCTCTCCCTAGCATCAAATGGAATTTTATTTTGGTCATGTTTTCCCCCTCTCTAAGGTATGTAGTATTACAGAAACTTTAGAATGGCAAGGATATAAAAAAACCACATTGTGAGTATAGTAATCTGTCCAAATTTTTTTTTTCACATTCTTTTTGAAAGTCAAGATGACATTAATATTGTTAATAGTAGTCTAATTAATACTGATGCCCTGGGTTGTAGTGTAGGATGTACACAAAGTATTTATTCTATCACCATCTTCATGAACTGTTAAAACCAAGTGGGGCAGTACTCTACTGTTGGGCTGTCTTCTGCTAATGGCCCATCAACAGCTTGCCCATGACTCAGAGGTAACTCCATCCAGAAGTTATCTCTGTTTAGTGGGCCATCAAGGACCCACTTCACAACTCGTCATCCCATTGTGAGATGCTCTGCCCAGGGGGAAGAGCCAAGCATTCTCACCTGGATATAAGCTGGGATTTGGGACAGTGCAAGCAGCCCTTACCTACTGGATTCCCAGAGGACCAGAGCTACCAGACTTTCTACAGGATCACTGCTTCAGGAAGAGCACCTCACCTGGACTGCTTCCACCATCCTGCTCAGGTTGTATTCTGACTCTGTCAGTGGTCCTTTGTGTTATTGCATTTATTTTATTTTATTTTTACCTTTTTACCTTTCTTCTTATTAAATTATATTTCTGACTTGGAGCCTCTCACTCGTTTTGCTTTCAAACCACATTAACTGATTTCTTTTGGCTTTCACAGAGACCTATCCTCTCAAATTAGGCTTTATTCTCTCCTTGTGCTTTGTTGATTTTCACGTAGCTTACAGAGAAAAACCCCAAACTTTCTAAAGATTGTTTAGTAACTTCCATATTGCTGAATGAAGTTGTCAATTCCAATGTTAATATACCCAGAAATTTCTTATGTTCTGTCCCAAAATTCTTGTGAAAATCGCTTTCCTAGTTCATTTAGTCCAATGCAATGTGTTATACAAATACATTGAAATAATTCATAAGTGTTATAAAACATACAACTCAAATTGCAAAAGTCAGAAAATCTTTTTATCTTTACAATGTGCTTTCGCAGATGCTTTGAGGAAAAATATTATGTTTCATCACTGCTATTTATCAGTCTTAAAGCAGGACACCTAACTTGAGTGAAGTTGATGTCCTCTGCAGTTTACTCTATGGTAGACTTAGAGAAATTTCTATCAGGTGTACAATAAATTTATTTTTTTTTTATTTGTTTGTTTGTTTGTTTGGGTTTTTTGAGCTTTTCCCTCTTTAATTTTAATATATTTATGCATTAAATGATCTGCTGAATAATGTGTATTTATTCAGATACATATGGAAAAACCTTCTCATCTGTAATGGATAGAAAGTTTGGAAAGGTCATCACACACATTTTACAAGTCAAAAAACATGAGAAAATTACATTCATTTTCTTGAGGAGCAGGCAGAAATTCTTGTATGAATAGTGAAGTTACTTTTTCTAAACTTGAAATAAAATTGTCTCTGCCTATGTTTAAAGCTAGTTGGTAAAAATGATAACATTAATTGCCATTTATTGTTCTCTAAGAAGATGATGGATTCAATTCTGATCATTATAAAATTTCTTGAAAAAATACTGTTACTTCCATTATGTTTTGGAATTACCGTACTTTTGAGATTTTTCCTAAAGTGATTCAGTGTTACATGATGGCATGCTTAATACTATTATTTGAAACACTGGTGAAAAGAAAATGCCTCTCATACAACAAACAAAATTCATTGTGGGGGTTATTTAACCTAAGAAAGAGAGAACAACAATATTTGCTTGTGTTTTCAGTGTAATGTCTATCACTCTTACTGTGCTTTCAAAAACTCACCCTATTTTAGACCTCTATTGAATAAATAGAATAATAGGACTATCGAAAAGTCTGGGTTGGAAGAGACATCTGGTCCAACATTTTGTTAGGAAAAGGAGCTTAGATAAGATTATCTACCACCCTGTTCAATCACATCCTGAAAACCTCCAGTGATGGGAACACTACCGTGTGCCAGGGGAGGCTGTTCCAGGGAATGGTTGTTCTTACAAAAAAAATGTCTTATATTGAGATGAAAGCTCTCCTGGTGCCCCATCACCCCTTGTCTTCTCCATGTAAGTCTTGTGAAGGGAGAGCCCCTGTCCTCTTTCTAACTGTCCTTTAATACTGTCCTGGAACACTGTGATGAGGTTCCCCAAGCCTTCCCTTCTCCTGGCAAAAGAGACCTCACTTTTCAGTCTTTCTTCACATAGCAGGTTCTCCAGCCCTTCAATCTTCTATTACACTTAGAAATTGCAGCATATAATTATGGATTATATGTTGTTAATAAGTGGGAAATTTGGAAAAATGCCCAGCAGTTAGAGTGAAGGCTGGTGAACATGAGCACAGCCTTGACATAGACCTCAGTTGAAATTGAAGGGATGTAGGAGTGGCAATAAGATTGCTTTACATGATTTCCCTTTTCACATGATAATCATGGATAATTTGAATAAGGTAAATATATGATGTGGAAAGGGTTAGGACAATATCAACAGGGAGCACTTCATCAAATAGACACAAATAAGACAATAATTTAAAGAAAAAGCTATTCTTGATACTACTTCTATTGAACTAATTGTGATCTAATTAAAAGAGATCGTTTGTATATTGTCCTTTTCCTTCACTCAATATCATGTTTGCAGTCATCCTAAAGGTGCTGAAAACTAATTCTGCATAGAGTTAAAATTGATAAAGCTGGTCGTGGAATGTTATCTATGAACTCATGGGATCTTTTCCCATCTTTTACTGTTTTTTTTCTGATGGAATTATCATGTGCAGCATGAAGAGATACACAGGTAAGTGAGTAAGTAAAGCTGTCTTTTAGGAATTTTATCCTGGCTGTAAATGCTGAACACACAAGGTTCTCAGGACTTGTTTCCTCACCTGCTCACTTTCTCTGTCTTTACTGTAGCTCCTATGCAGTGTCTCCTTTCAATGAAAAGAGAGATTGCCACCAGAAAAAAGAATTTACTCTTAAATATTTTATTTATCTATTTATTATAAGTCTTTAGTAAGGCCTCTGAAGTAGATTTTCTCTGCTACTTGGATGCTGTTGTGGAAGATGTGTGTTATGACTGTCTTCATCTTGCTAAGCTCTATTATGTTGTTTCATTGTCACTAACACATCTGAAATCTAATACATTTTAGTCTACCATAAATGATGTTTTTGTGGCATGTGTAATACATTCATGCTTCTCCTATATAGAAATGGAGTTTTGGAGCTTAAAAATAATTCCATATCTAAAATACTGAGAAAAAGAAATGTATTCTTGTGGAACAAAGAAAACTTGAATCTCAAAAAATCTGACTAAATCTTAACATGACTGATGTGTTAACTTCAAAGCACCATTTCAGGTTGATCAAGGTGTTGAGCTGGTAGACATACAGCACTTTTGCCTTCTAAGGCTTTATATTGCTATTTTATTCTCCCATTTCAGTTCAGATCACTTAGATGCTCTCATTTAAATGGAAGAAAATTTTGAAGATGACCTCTGTCAAGCACTATCCTGCTCCTTAACAGAATTATGTGAAACTGCAAATATCAATGCTGCCAATGGACAAAAATTGTTGTTCTAAGTTGACTCAAAATAATAAAGCAATAAATAAGTATTCTACAGATCATGTCCTTAAGGATCTCCAAAGGTTTAATGATTTCATTTATATTGCAAGCATTTCAGGGCAGGCTGGGTAGCAGCTAAGCACACAGACTTTTCTGCCACTTTCATCTACATAACATAGCCTAATGTAAGATCCATGATTGCCAAGCCAGCTTGAGGGCTTCAGAGAGCTGACTGTTCCTCAGCTTGGAAGCTCAGTAGGCAGAAATCATCACAGTATATGCATGTGAGATTCAAACTATTGAATCCCTTTTGTGTTAATTTAATTGAATTCTGTATCTTTTGCATCACAGGACATGATAATTTCAGTTCAATGGTGATATGCAAAACTAGGAAAATACAACAGAGATCTGTTTTTGCCTTTTTTTGAATACATCTTCCCTTTGGCAAGATTGGAAAGACAGACCTTACACACAGCCTTTCTCATAATGTTTTTCCATCCTATTCTCCACTCCCAAACATGAAAAGGCTATGTGAAAGCAATTTTAGTAACATTCTTGTTATGAGATGAGGTTCTTCTGTAGATCTACATGACTCACAGAAGTATGGCTTGATTCAATCCAGGGACTAGGCAAAAATGTTTGTTATGTCCTTCATTACTCAAAGTGATTAAAACTGTAATTGGAAATGGCTTTGAACGGGCCTAGCAGGGACAATCAACCAACCTCCTTTCCAATGAGGTCATATCTTTCTGCTGGTATATCTGGTGTCTGCAGTGTCACAGCTTCCCCTCAACACAAGCTGGGAGAGCCAGATTTGCTTGCCTCAGGTTGCTCTTCTGCCTAATGTAGTTAGAAAGGTTCAAGTTGTACCATTTTGCAATGACACTCATTAGCTTAGACAAGGATAGGCTTTGATTATTCATCTTTTTCTTTTTCTTGCCAAGGCAAAAGAGGAGGAGATGTCAATTTTCCAAAAATCTCCCATTTTCATGCATGTAATTTTTTTTTTAAGAAGGAAACAGCCACAAGATAAGTTAGGGTGCCTGTTATTTTGCACTTTATAAATTTAATTTAAAACTAGGCTATATCTTCTTCTGAAAATGCAGGACATGATTTGATGTTCCCTCATCCAATTCTTCTTTAGGAATTAATTCTTCTTTTAAAGTGACAAAACCAGTAAGACTAACTTCTTTCCCAGCTCTCAGACAGCTTCCATGTCTTCAAATCACCTTTGTTAACCATGGAAAACAATGTGTATTGGGAGGCAAAACACAAAATTGGACTTTTAGACTTGGGATATTTCCTCTGGGTTGTTATTTCTAGACTCTTTCAGTTATAAATTAGCAGGTAACATTATTTTTATAAGCTACAGATACACCATTTCAGAAGCATTCTTTACAATAGAAACTGTATACTTTATAACTTCATAAACATTTTTCTTGTCAAAGAAACAGATTAAAACTGGTAAGTGATCTCTTTAGCATGGCAATATAAAAAAAACCCCACCTTCTTCAAAATTAACTGATTTTTTACTGTGCAATTATGCAAATCCATAGGAAATTAATGAGGTCATTACGTAAGACAAGATTTTAACCAAGGCTTGTTGAACCTTCCATGTGAAATCCTTGTGAACCTTCCTATGCTTTTGGTGGTCATCCTCTCCATATCCTGACACATGGCTTCTAGAAATAGTCACCCTGAACTGTCTCTCCCTTCTCTTCAATTTCCCATCCCCAGTTTTAAGCATGCTTTTTTGACAGTGGCCCTTTTTATAGACCTCAATTTTGTGATGAAAAGGGAGCAGTGACCATTTGAACTTTTCACTGGGGAGGTTGCAGTCCAGGAGCAAACCAAATTTGTGAAAGCTTTTGACCATGTCTTCTACTTAATTTACCAAATCCATCTGGAAGGATTACATTAAAAGCTACAGAGGATTTTCTCTGTTTTGCGGTGCACTGTACCTTTCATGTCTGCAGTGTGGGGTTTAGTTGACAGGTTTAATTGTTCCCAGATTCAGCAATCCTCATTAGTTTGCATTTAATGCTGTGTATTTTATGGATGGTAGATTATTTGACATGACTTGCTATTGCAGAGATAGTTATTTCCAAGCTGCTGCCAAGAGACTGTAAATTATTTTCATCTAACACTCACAAGATTACACTTTCATGTTCTTGCACCCAGTCCTGACAAACCTGACTTTAAAAGGAAAATTTAGGCAATGACTATCTCCTCATTGCAATTTCACACAGATTATCTTAAACAAATGGAAGTGTCTTGAGACTTGCTCAGTGCAGATGCCAGGGAATGCCCAAATGCTCATTGATTACATTAACAGTTTTGGTCATGGATGGTGTAATTCTTCCCTATGACAGCTCCTCACATAGAAATATAAAAGGCTTTAACATTGAATGTTAAAATACTTTGCTGTTAGACCAGGTGAATTTCAACATTCTGGGAATGATGCTATTCCTTTCTCTGACAGCTACAGGAACCAGTAAGTATCTTTGTGGTATAACAACAAATAGCAAGAATTATTATCCTGTAACAGTGGTGTACCAATAAACTGAATTAAGCTTGCTTCATGTCATGTTTATGTCCATATCATTCATAGTAATACATCCAAAATCCCTTTAAGGTTTGGGATTTATTTTTATTTATTTGTTTATTTACTTTTTAACAGACATCCAATACTAACCCGTGTCCTGCCTCATGTTTCTACACTATTCCTAGAATTGTATGCTCTCTTTATTAAAAGAACCTTCTATAGAGAGGTGAAAATTGCAGCTGACACTTAGGCTGTGTGGATGCAAAGCTGATTTCTTGGCTGCCTTTCATTCTAAATTCTTTCTTCCAAGTTACATTCAGGTAGCTACTCCTTCCTTGAACAATGTCTGTAGTTATCATGAATTTTCTGTGACTATTGCCTGAATTGATGGGGGAAGAACTGATTGGTAAAAGTGATGTCATAGGAATACAGTCTTTATTAAGAGATCATTAATTTTGTCCACCAGATCTTTGTATTTACTGAACAACTTACTGTTAATTCCTAAAACTGTTTGAGTTAAAGCCCCTGATTTCACTCTGGCTTTTGACCTGCTCTGCAGGTATACTTGATTTCATTTCTACTGCCCTGATTTCTAGTTATATTATACACCCGGGATTAATCTTTCATCATTTGGTTGCGTATGTATCTTGAAGCCTACAAATTTCCATTTTCTTCTGTTGTTGATGTCTAAACCAAATACTTGAAAAATATGCCTGAAGTTGGTTCCCAGTTGGTTCTCAATTTAAAATCCATTAAAACTTTTCAAGAATGTGTGGTCAGTAAATGTAGAGTAGAAACATAGTCTTGCCTGTAAAAATTATGTCTGCCTTAGTTGTTTCAACACCAAGTTGTGATTTAATGATGTTGGAGAATTTCATGATGTCTGAACAGTTGTGCATTTCATGCTGTTCAAAATACCTGTTCAACAAATTCATGGTCTGTAGTTATGACTTTTGGCTTGCTCTGTGCATATTGGTTTACATTAAGTATGAAATGTTTGCTCAACTAAGTATCAGCTCCTACAACACTGATCAGGTCTAGCTTGCATTCCCAGCTCATCCACAAATAAGCTGGCAGTGGGTAACAAGTTCCATTAGCATTGGATCCTGAATTCTAGGGTATGTATTGTTTTAATGGATGAAGCAGCTCACATCAAAGTAATTTTGGGTTGTTTGGGGCCTTCTGGAGACATTGTACAGCTACTGTATCACATGGACTAAGCTTGTCTCCTGTGCTACAGTACTGCAATCTGGAAAGAGTCTGGATTTTGGTCTGCAGCATGCTGTCTGCCAAAAGCACTTTTCTCTGGCTTACCTTCTCATTGTATCACTTTAGGCTGGGCTAGAGAATTCAGAACTGGCTTTTTCTTGATGCTTTTTTATATGATGGATCTGTAGACTGTGGAAAAGTAGCTTAGCATTCCCATAAATTGTTAAATCTTATTTATTTATTATGATGTGTCTCAGCTTTCAGCCTTTCTGTTTTGCTAGGTGTCAATATAACCAGAATAGTTCAAGTTTCAAGTTCAACTGAAGTCAGTTTCAGCTTGCTAGCAAACAACCATTACTGGAACCTGCTTGATTGTCAGTTCAAGTTAGTGCTGTGGATCTGGATTGCTTTTTCCTTGACCTCTATTTCTATCACAACAAAAAATGCCATCAGAAATTTTATTCCTGGGAGATCCTCACTGCCCGGTTATAACAGCCACATTTTTGGCCACAAATTTATCTGACTCTACCATTCAACAAGACCTTGGAATTTGAAATCATTAATGCCTTTGCTCTGAATAAATGTGGTCTAATTTTTTGGGCTATTGTTAGTGCATAGTGAAAATGCATCACATCTAGACTCCATCTTTGATCTTGTATTACATTTATAGTTGAGTAGCTTGCATTCTTCTTCCATGTATCTCATAGGAGATCTTGGATTTTCTTAACTCGCTCTTGACATTCACTTCTCTGCATCTCTAGTGATGACAGATACTGCTACTTTTAAGTCTTTCATCATAACATAACACAAATAATTGTTTTCAGACTATATACAGTAATGAACTAATACAGCTGCACACCTTGTTGGCAAACCTTGAGTGTTGGTCTGGAGATGAATTCACTGGTAATACCAGAGGAGAGAAGACACAATTTCTCACGCGATACGTAATTTGCACTTGAAGATTCCATCAACCACTTTAAGCCTTCTTTAGTTGCTTCTGTGAACTTCAGTTAACCACAGAGCCAAGTCAAAGTCAGGAAGAAAAAGCAACTGAAACTTTTTCAGAGGACTCCAGACTTTATAGGCTACTTCACAAAATGCCTTGACATTAGTTTTCAAATGTCACTGACCTCAGAGTCGGTGATGACAAGAGCACTGTGACTCTATAGATCTGTGTTTATTGTGAAGGGATAGCCAAAGTTTTGTAGCATACCTTCCCCAAGATGTCATTCATGCACTATTGGTGGATTTGCTCTTGCCACTGCATGCCATAGTTAACTATTTCTCTATGGCTAAATAATCTTTTTTTTCAGTAATATATCAAAAAAATTATGGCTAGTCTATAACATGGAAATTTTCATGTCTCTGGAGTTAAACAGGAGCTCACACTTGTAGTCCACACTCCTCCTGCACCCAAAGAGTATCCAGCCACCTGTCAGCTCCAGCTCAAATCTTGGTGATCTTGGCACTGCTGTGTCAGGATGGATGTATGGCAGGGTAGACTTTCCAGAGATCTCAGTGGGACAGTAAGACTTAGTGACTTGTATGCATAACAATAAATACTGTAGTATCTCTTTAAATATCTATAACTATATCCCATAACTATGGTTGGTGTTAATAAATGAATGCTCGTAATGAGCAATTAAACCTCTACTTATTAATGATGTTAGACATAAAATGTAGCAGTTAAAGTCATCTTAAAATTTTAAATATATCAGAAACATCTATTGTTCTAATATAAAGGGAACACTTCAGCATTTTATTAAGAAACTTTGGCGAGTAAAAGTAGTAACATTTAACATAGTGTATTTAATAAACAAAAACAAAAATTCATGAATAATCTTTTTTTTGGAACTCTACCATTTTTTTTCCCATTCAAATTTTGTTTTAAAAATTCTTTACTAAAATGTTACAGTCTAAAATTATGATATTCCAAGTGCCAAACCAAAGAAGTGCTTTGTAAACTGTAATGTTTTGGATATTGACTATTTTTAAAAAAAAAAAACACATTAATTTTGGAAGAGAAAATTTGCTCTACATAAAAGACTGTCTTTGAAAAAAAATTGTCTGTTGCACAATTTAAAAGTAACAGGATTTAATTTAATTCCTGGTTTTATTTGATTCCTGGAGTGTAAGGAAGACTGTCAGTGAAAAGTTTCTAAAATTGCATTTTATTTTACTATGAACTTTGAAGTATTGTATATAATATTTTCCAGTTTTCAATGTATTCTAAAGAAAAATCATATTTCAAACCTTTTAATGTTTGTAGACATATGGAATATTTAATGTTAAATAATTTCATGAGGTGAAATAAAACCTGAAAAAGAAAAAAAGGACAGGAACGTTACTTATGTGCTGGTGGCTTGTCCACAACAGCTGTTGGGGAAGGATCATAAGTCAGGTTCTAGGATCATACCAGTTTCACTGTAAAACTGGGACAGAGAAGAAAAAGCAGTAGAGAGATGAAATAGACATTTCCTTGGATGGAATATGTAGTTGGGATAGAAAAAGAACAACAGCCACCATTTTCCACTCAGTTTAACAGAGAGATAAATCTGATGATTTTATTTACTACAGTTTGGACTCTTTTGTTCTCTGAGAGTTCTAACATTGCCCTCCCCAAAGTCTGCAGCTTTGCACCACTCTTTTCTCCAGGGTTTTTATCAAAGATGTAAAGACAGTGACCTCTGGGTCTGCTATGGTGTGTCTTGGCCTTGATTTTTGTCTCACTAATCTCCTCAAGATTAGTTCAGTAAATGGAGATTAAGTCCTCAACATTGATATTCATGATTCTAAATATGGTTGCTAGGCCTCCTTCCAAAATGTGGGTGTTAAGAATTTGGTCTCCTTTACAGTGAAGATAGAAAAATTAGGTCTTTAGGTCTATAGTGAGCATAGAGAATCCTCAACAACTGTCATGTTGGGAGGTGTTAACAGGTTGGAAGTGACAAGAAAAATTATGACTTTTAGCACATAGGGATATGCAGCCAGCTGGCATTTTGGAGTTACATGCACCATATTCACCAAAGCAACGACTTTGACTTAAATTTTCATAGCAAGGCTATTACCACCAGGATATGAAATAACCTTCTCATGAGATCTTCTTGCATTTTAATGTACCCTCCTTGTAAGGTGAATCACTGACAGCAGGAATGACAGACAGAGTCCCACTAGTGCAGATCACACAGTTGCTGATGAGGCCATTTCGTGGAATGGGAGTTCAAACTCCTTTTCACAGGGGTGATTTGGACACATGGATGATGAATGTTATAACCCTTAAATTCACGGATTTAATGAGGCTGGAACATCATAAGCACCACTGCCAACTCTACCTTTCCAGCTATATTTCCTAGTGATTTCTGCCAGGACGTAATGTGAATAAATGAAGCACTCTTGAATGCTGCATAAGGTTAGACAGAAGACAAGTGTTAACAGATAAGTGCAGTAGAGATAATGATGTAAAATTCACTTCTGATCCTAAAGGCTTTCTGGGAATTTTCAATTGGAAAAGTAAGTATCTACAAAACTGAGCAGGGAGTTTGAGAATATCACTGATGCCAAAAATAGCTGATGTGACTATAACTTTCCATAGTATGATTTCATCATTAAAGACATAAATAACAAATGCAAGGTTGTTATCTGAGCTACCTTTTGTTTTTTTTTTGAACAGCTTGATCCAAATAAACATGTATTTTGAGAGAATAGGTAAAAAATTAAGACTTTTGGAGAATTTTTGAACTTAACAAATGGGAATTTTCATTTTCAGGAGCCTGCTAGTCATTGCATCTGAAAGAATTTTATTAAATATGATTAAACCTATATTCAACATATACTCTAAAAGAGATATCTTAGTATTTGTATTTACTATCCAACCAGATGCCTGACATTTTACCAGTAGTTGCTATAAAGAAAATGAGAAGAAAAACAGCAACAGCAACAACAACAAAAAAAGCTGTAAGGAAAACCAAAGGGCTTTATAGAACAAATCATGTCTCTGAATGCAGAAGAATTGCTATTGGCTTTGAATGCTGTTTCACAGTGCTAATGTTTTCCTAGAATTTTTGAAAATTTAGAACTTCTTCTTCTGTAGAGAGAAAAACATACTTGTAGACTGCCAATCAGTTGGTGTAGTGATGGCTTATGTTTTAATTTAGATTGCTTTTGTGGCACTGTAACATAACTCATACAGATTAAGCTTAAAAAACTCGTATACTGAAGGTGGATCTCTGGCAATCTTCAGCCTAAATGCTGCGTCTGTAGCCTTGGTTAAAAATAGCCAACACAGTATAATGAAACTTCCTTAATTCAGAGGAGAGCAGGAATGTGTCTGTGAATATATATGTTTGTATATATGTATAGTGTTAAAGTAACCCCTCTACATTTCCCTGGTAAGCCAGCGCCTCATTAGTTTACAGACTCACCATTTCTGGCCTTCTAATTAACCCTCTTACCTTGAGTCAATGAAGAGAGTTGTTTGTTTGCTTTTAAATTGTATAAAACTGAGCACATAATGCTGTGGAACTTAATGCTATAAATTTAATATACTGAAGCTGGTTATTAAATAAGTAATCAACTAGTTGAGTAGCTAAAAAAGTTTATTTTTTTCCAATTCTCCCAAGGCACCCACTTCTCTTCACTTATGCTGTAGATTCTTTTTGCATATGTGTTTTATTTTCTATTTATATCTTACAACTGGGGAGGCAAAAGCTTAATTAAACTGCAGCTATGGTTTCCAAAATTGGAACAATCTTTATAGTGCTATAAACAAAGATGATAGCATAATGAGAATTAAAAAGTAGTGTGTAATGCACCTTTATTTTGGTAGGTAAAGTAAGAGTATGTTCCAGAAAACAAGTCTTAGGTGAGCCAACTTCTGACACCAGCTTCCTTGAAATGCATCTGGACTTCAGGGATCTAAAAAAATATTCAGAATTAAGCTCCTCAGTAATGAAAATAATGAACAGAAAATATGTAGGATCACTGCACCATTCCCACCACCCTTAAAAAAAAACACCAAAAAAAGGATGGAAATACTCAGATTGTTTTCTTTTGCATGAACTGGATAGAAGAATCTTCTAACTGACCAACAATTCTTTATTATTGACTGAGACTTATATAATTTTAAAATTATATAAGTCAGACTTTATGAGGATATGACTCTGTATTTGGAAGTTTAGTGTACTCTTCCCTTCTTGTTACCAAGAATTTCATATCACAGGTGCTTTGAAACCAAACCAAACCAAACACAAAAAGTAAAACAAAAACAAATTAAAAAATAAACCCCAAAACCCCACAAAACCAAAACACACAAAACCCTCCAACCCCAAACAAACAAACAAAAACCCAAGAAAAAGCCACAAAACCCCAAGTCCCTAGATTTACATACTATAATAAAAATAGTTTAGGTAATTCAATGTTTGAAGTTAAATTTTAGAAACCTAACCCCCCCCTCCTCAGTTTTAAAACAATTTAGACTATCCTATGAAATCACTGAGGGTTTTTTTCATACACATTTCAATAATATGTGAAATTTTTAACTCCATTACCTCACATAGCTATATCTCTGCTAAATCGCAGTTGAATGTTTCTCTTCACTTTTTTTTCCTCTTTGATAGCTTTCTGATAATGTACTGAATTTAGAAGTTTTATTATGAATGAGAACCATCTTCTACTCTGCAGTAGAGCATGTCACACAACAACACACCAGAGCCATGAAATTTGATAGCATTTTAAAATTTTTCTCCTCCATTATTTTTTATTGTATACAAAACCCCACAAAATAAACTTCTGTGGCTGTAAACTAGAGACCTTTTCTTAAATTCTCCTGCTGGAAAAAGTCTAAGCTTTGGAAATGCCTGCATTTTTCAACAAAGATTATTGGATTCAGGTTTAATTCTTTCTAATTATAGCTGAAGTGTAGTGTTTATTAATCTTTTACTGAATTTGTAAGAGGATAAGATTTTTATACATGTGTGAAAATCTTAATTGTTAAACTGACATAAGAATATGTTTTCACTTAGAGCTGATGCAGAGAAAAATCCTGAAGGAGAAGATGGTGTGGGAAAAATTATGTCAAACTCAATCTTTTTTTTTTTTTTTTTTT
>VWZU01011663.1:1924035-1982618 GCA_013397095.1 Sterrhoptilus dennistouni | reverse complement strand
GAGTGGGTTTTTTTTTTTTTTTTTTTTTTTTGAGGTTGGTTTGTCTGTTTGCTTATTTGTTTTTTGTTTGTTTGTTTGTTTGGTTTTTTGGGTGGGGGAGTGAATTTGGGGCACTTTTTTAGTAATTTTTGTTTCATTTTTTTTGTTGTGTGATTGATCCAAAAGAAGGAGTGATACACAGTAGTCTGATACACAATCTCTGCCCAAACATCATTGAATAAAAAATCTGAAACATGAAAAACACCAATGCATTATCTCATGAGAACACATTACATCTGCAGCATCTGCAACAGTCAGACCAACAAAGTCTGACCATACACTGTCATCAGATGCAGAGTAATATTTAGAGGTTTTGTTAGATACAAGTTTTTAAAAAATTAACTCTTCTACACAGAAAGAAAATATTATTTAACTATTTGATTGGTGTCTGGTACTTGAAGAATGGGAGAGGCAGGCTTGTGAAAATTAGAGTTTATGTATGTCTCATTTTATTTTAATGAAAATAAAATGTTTTTATTCTGTAATTATGCCTGTAACTTGAGAAGCAATAGGCATTTCTACTTTCTAGAAATTTGCAGTTTAAGGGAGGAAATCTTAGAAAATTAATCTTATTGCTACATAAAGAATTCAAACAGGAACAGTTTCCTCCTTTGGAAATAATAGAATAGAACTCTTGTACACCAGAAGATAAAAAAAACTTGCAAGAAGTACGCTGAGTAAAATAACTAATTTTTATCTAGCACAGGTAAAATTAATGTTGTAAAATCCATCTCTGTGGGGTTTTATTAACTCCTAATACTAGCCTCCATTGTAGATGTTATATGTATTTGAAAGAATGACACCACTGAGGTACTCCCCACATAGCTAAGAGTTAAGAATAACCATCTTTTAAATATTTAGTTGATGTAGCTGATGTATAATGGGGACTGCACTTTGTGGGTGTTATTCCGAGATACAAAAAGTGTTATTCATAATGCCTCTTTTTCCTGGAAAATGTATGCTCACTAACTTAGTTTCAAGTGCTGCTAAAGGAAAATCTGCAGACGGAGCAAAAGGGCAAAAAGGTGACATCTGGCATAGCAGACTCTCTAAGATCGCTTTGGCACACAGCCTGCATTAAACGGCAGACACTGAGGAAAAAAAATTGGAATCAAAAGAAAAGAGAGTACAATGAAAAATTTATTTCTAATCTTTAGCTATTGTAAACCACTCAAAACTAGTCACAGCACTTTAGTTTATTGTCTGCATGCCTTGCACTGGGCCATTCTATGATCTCTAAATTACCCCAAACCAGGTCTGACGTGACATTTTATCAGCCTGATTACAGCTACTCACTGCAGCGTTTTCTAATCACTGTACACTTGATTTCACCTTTCCAATTTTCACCTGAATGAGTGATACACAAAAACATCCTCACCATTACCACACCTCATGCACTTCATTTTTCAGAATGGTAGAAAGATGATACACATGCCATGCTATTTGAAGTGTGGCAAAATGCATTTTATACTTTGAACAAACTGTGCCATGGAAACTATGAGATGCATGTCCTTGGAGGAAAACAGTCCATGCTCTTCATCTACACAGGGAAGGAACATGAAAAGAAATAGATAGATGTTTTAACTATTAAACCTACCTTGAGGCAGGGACATTTTTAAGAGGCCATGTCTGACTAAGCAAAAAAATAGAATTAGTGATCTCATTGGCCCTTTTTATTTCACTGAGCTCCTTACTGGACTTCTTTGTTTCAGATGTAACTAAGAAGGAGTGGAAAAGAGGGCATCAATTTTGAGTGATCACTAAGTCATTGCTTTACAACTCAAAGAGCTAATTCTGTCAAATCTCTGAGTTACTGATTTTCTGTTTGGAGTCTTTTGGGCATCTGAGAGTCTTCATTGTCTTTTAAAGCAATACACAAACATACACATTAGGGAGGTGCTCCTCTGCTTTCTGTGGTGTTGCTGAGAAGCCACATCACAAATTAGCTTTCAGAAATGTGTCTGCATTTATGTATGTGCTAATCTGAAACCATAGTGCCTCCCTCTTTTTTAATCTGTCTGTTCCTGTCACCTTAAATGAATGTGGAAATGTAACACTACACAAAGTGTAGTATAATAATAGTAATATGATAGCTAATATACATAATAGCTAAAATAATAATAATCGTGCTTTTGCATGGCCTTGGGCTTCTTTAACTATTTTTCTCTGGTTGTTTTGCTTGAATCCTTGCCTCACCATGTCATTTCCTTTACTTTGGTAGGCAAAAAAATATTAAGGTTTTTTGACCTCTACTTTTGAAATCAGGGGGTGATTGGGCACTTGGGGAGCAAGTATTTGTTTTATGGCGCCTGGTATACTGTGAATTTAAGTAGATGATATGTAAGTAATATTCACAGGTCAGGGGATTTTCTATTTTTGCTAACAGAAAACAAAGTTTGATTCTGAGCTCCTCTGGTAGATTTAAAACAGTTTCCTAAAACGCAGCAAAAGGCATGGAGTAACACAAGCAGTGTATTTGGATAAAACTAAACAACCAAAAAAAGCAATCAACAAATGTAGTATATTCTCTTTTAACAGAGGCTGTAAAGAAACTTGGAAAAGCAAGTTCATTTCTACAGCTCTATGATAAGCTGTCAGAAGAACATGCATACATGCTCGATATTTATCTTAGTCCAAATTTCTTTACTCAGTTCTTGACAACATGAGTCATCACTGAGATAAATTTTGCACTCCTATATTAAAACATCACCACAAAGAGTTATATTTTATAAAATTGAAAGGGAAACATAGATTGGACTCTTGCAGTGAACCATTGTTTTGGGGAAACAATGAGAATGAAATTAATTCTCCATTGAAATAAATCTTGACATCTCAACTTATTTTCCCAAGAACATCTGCCTTTCATCCAATATAAACATGAGATTTGGCAGGGTTTACTCATCCTTGCTCAGATGAAGCCAAGAACCAAAATAAACATGAAGAATAATTCAGTGTTGAATGCTGATGGCAGAGATTTGGGTATAAATTTTACAGTGATTTTAGCTAGTGCTATTAATTCTTCATACAGAATAACATGAGCTTAGGAAAAATGAACAAAAAATAACATTTGAAAAATACATTGTTTTTTAAAAAACACCCTTGTAGTTCAGAAAGTATCTAAAAAATTTCTTCCTTCCCTAAGATAGAATACAAGTATCTAAATTAATTTTTCAATTTTTTTCTCCCAGACCTTTTTTTCACCTTTATTTATCTTGCAAGAATACTAGTTGCTAAATTGGTTCCTAGCCATTCTTGAAAATAGTCACAGCTACACAGAAATGTAAAAAGTGGCTGAAAGTAAATAAACTTTCTTCCTTTTTTTCCTTCAGTGAATTATAACTACATAAAAGTAATTCCAAGAAGGTATGTCTAGGAAAGTTACAAAGAAGAGGATTTTTGAAATTGCTTCAAATTGCTTCATATCTACTTAGGGACTGATTTCCATCCTCCTCCTCCCATGCTACAAGAAACTACTACAAGTAAAGCATACACTAATATGGAAGAAATTTCTGAACATAATTTTATTTAATTTGAGTTATTTTAAAAAATAGGTACTTGGTGTTAGTCTATAAATTATTCTGAACTGCTAGTGAGATATAAAGGTCTAAAATGAAAGGCAGGCAAAACTTCTCTACACACATGAAAGAAGGAAGTATTTCAAGAATACAGAATGGATTTTTCATGGGCTTTCTCACCACTTATTAGTGTTCATAAAAGCATCCACACATTTCCAATTTTGCATCCACTGTTCTGTCAAAAATCATGTTTGATGGAGGGAAATTATATACTTGCAGCGTACTATTTGTACTAGTGGTAGTATGAAGCTAATGTTTTCTAATCTCAACTGCAACAAATTAATATTTTGAAAATTCTTCAGCCTTATTATCCTTCTAGCTGTGATATAAAATCTGCCTGATACTGGCCAATAGAACATGATGTAAGGACGTGATCCTAGGTGAAAAGAATGTGGGGGAACATTGCTTGCCAGTTTGAATTCAGACATCGTCTTTGCTGGCAAAGGAAATTGCTTGTGTTCTCCAGGAAAGAAAGGAAACAAAGGCAGTAAAGGACAAAATGCTTTGTCTAAAAGAAGATGGCTCAAATGTCAGTATGCATCAGCATTGTCATAGGAATATGTTATAGGTTTAGTGTATTAATTTGGATTACTTTTCATGTTACTTCCCATTCTTTATTCAGCTTATTGTGAGGAAGAGACAATCTCATGATCAACCTCATCAATCCAAATACTGTGAAACTTGGACTATGTCTCCATTATCTAGTGATCCAGCACTGTTCACTGGATGTATATAATGAATTTGTTCATGTTGAAGCCACCTCTTTTTTTTTTTTTTTTTTTTTCATTTGCTTCATATTTGATTTGGGTGCTGTGCTCCACTTAGGCTTGGATTGGCCTCGTGAACTGACATCCTCAGTGCATGCATGCCTTATTTTTTGTCACCTTGTGTCATGGTTTAAGCCCAATCAGCAGCCTAGCTCCATGCTACTACTCAGTCACTCCCCTCAGCCTCTTTGTCCCCATCTTGGTTGGATGGAGGAGAGAATTGGAAAGGTAAAAGTGAGAAAACTTGGAGGTTGCAATAAAGACAGTTTAACAGGCAAAGCAAAAGATGTGCATATAGGCAAAGCAAGAAACAGGAATTAATTCACCGCTTTCCCAGGGGCAAGCTGGTGCTCAGCCGTCCCCCAGGAGAGAAGGGCTCCATCACAGGTGATGGAGAGTGAGGAAGAAAAATTCTATCACTCCAAACATCCCCCTCTTCCTTCTCCTTCCCTTGGCTCTATATGCTGAGCACAACCACACATGGTCTGGGATAACCCTGTGGTCAGTTGGGGTCAGATGTCTTGGCTGTGTCCCCTCACAACTCCTTGTGCCCCCCCAGCCTCCTCACTGGTGGGATGAGGTGAGAGGCAGAAAAGGCCTTGACTCTGCTTAAGCTCTTCTCAGCAATAGCTGGAATATTCCTGTGTTATCAATACTGTTTCCAGCACAAATCCAGAACACAACCCCATACCAGTGACTGTGAAGAAAATTACATCTATCACAGAAAAACCCAGCACACCTTGCCTCTCAATCAAAGCTGTGCAAAGGCCATAATTCCTATTTAGAATACTTATGTTTCCATCAGGAGTTTTAAAGTATTTAGTGTATTTCAGTTTTCTAGTTTAGAGCCCACTGGGAAGTTATTCAGGTCATACACTGCAGAATCACCCTTCAAAGTGAATCCACTCACAGGGAGTGAATGCAGAGTTTATTCACAAGAACTACTAGTTCTCCAAGACAGTGATAAAGACTCAGGGTTTAATAATTCCAGTTGCATTCAAAATATAGCAGAGAGATTTATACCCCCTCAAAAAAGTCATAAATCCGGCTTTTTTTTCCCTCCAAATTGACATATTTAGCAAAAAGCAAATAGTAAACAATTTTGGTTTTCGGTTCTTGCCACTGGTTGTAGAGGGAGAGTGATTTGCTTTACATCTAGCTGCAGGGAGTACAGTTTCACCTCTAAGTTACATTAAACTCACATGATTTCCCACTCTGATTGAGCTGGCTGTGTATTCCCACCATTCCTTGAGGCTGGTCTGTGCTGAAGTTGGAAACTGGGCGGAAATCTACAGACTTGATTGCAGACTGTAAATAAGGATACACTAATTTGATTAACTTTGGAAGTTGTTTTCTTTTTTTTTCTTGTTGTTATTCACCTAATTAAAGTAATTGTAGTTAATTGAAAAGGCATGATTGCCTTAATTAGATCTGAAGATGCAACAAGAAAATCACTAACGATGAAGATGGAATTGATTTGATGGAAAACTATTCCAAACAAAAGTGTGGTCTGAGCAGTATGGATCTCTTTAGAGAAAAGCATTTAAGACACTGTCATTTTTTTTCTTTGCAGAAGCAATGAACAGATGTAGGACTGTTGTACTGAAAATAAGTTGAAATAGTGTTGGTTTGATAAATCTGTCCAGCTTTGCCATCCCATATAATGAGTCTCATCTTTCTAATGGTATTGCCAGCTGCTTTAGTTTTCAAGAGATGGTGGGGATGGAAATTTTATATTGTTTAGGGAAGTAGGCAGTCTCCAACATTGGTCTTTAAGAGGATTAGGATATATTGGGGCAAAGTTCAGAACACATTAAAATTAATTGAATTTTTAGATAGTGTGGCGTCCCTTGATTTGATAAAGTCACTTTGTAATAAATTTATATAGAGAAAATGAGTAAATTAAAAGGTTCTGGTTGTGTCCCACAAGAAATTAGGCTGTGTTCTTTGGTACCCATCGAAAAGAGGTCCAGTCTGCCTCCATGGGGCTCATGGAAGGAGTCTTTGAAGACTTTTGGAGGAGAAGCAGCAATGAAATTAGCATAATTATTACTCAGACAAGTTAGTCAGGAATCATATTGTCTGAGAAAATATTTTAGCAGCTTGACTTTCAAAGTGCATGGCTTTGCTGAAGAGTCAGTTTTATGATTAATGATCTACAAGCTGTTTCTGAGGGATTAAATATATTTCTCAGTGGAAATGAAGTAAAAATGCAGATGTTAGCCATTGTCCACTCCAAATAATGTTACAAACTATGCAGGGTCTGGTTCGTGTAAACTCTCATAGGAGCACAAAAGAAAAATGAGAATAATTGTAACAAGATTACATTAAAAACTTAATTTTTATTAAGCAATTCACCATAAGGGATGCCAACAAAATATTTTTTCATTGGCTGAAAAATAGGTTTGTCTCTCTAGTTGACTGAACCAAAAAAACCCACAAAACACTGTGATATAAAAATCATAA
This sequence comes from Sterrhoptilus dennistouni, assembly GCA_013397095.1. NCBI lineage: Eukaryota > Metazoa > Chordata > Aves > Passeriformes > Zosteropidae > Sterrhoptilus > Sterrhoptilus dennistouni. The sequence continues at coordinate 1,975,771 of VWZU01011663.1, read as the reverse complement.
ATTTAAGTGTAAGAATTATTGTGATAGCACTGAAAAACATAGGTAAAAAACAAATAAGGAATATCACCTAGCTGTAGGTAAAAGAAAGGCTTTGGAACCGTGAAATTTAAATTTTGAACTACCTGGAGAAATAATGAAAACATTTATTAGTTGCAATTAAAAGTAGAAATGAAATTGATAGAAGTGTCTGACCATACCAGATAGACCATTACAGGTGTAAACTGACTCGGTTTCTTTGAATCAATGAAGTGATAGTGTTTATATCAGCTGAAGAATGATTAATTCTTAGGGAAGGAATATTTTCTCTTCTTGCTAACTTGGAAATTGCACCAGTTACGACATTATTTTGAGATGGTGTTTCAAAACTGAAAACAAAACCCTCCAAAAATAAATTTGAATGCATAAGGCTTTTGGAAGGATTAAGAAAGACCAGTTCTTCTTCAGAAGACCACTTGGTGAATGAGGAACCCACTGTTCTGCGGAGAGCTTATTGCCTATGGTTTATCTCATGTAGCGCAGCTACATGAGAGCTCTGTGGGAGCCTGTGCTGGCTCATCTCCATCAAACACAGACCTCTCCACACAATAGTTTTGTGGGCATTTTACTGTGTTATCTTGAACCAGTCTGAACCCCTGCATTTAGATAGGTGCTATCCTTCCTAAACGAAGATGAAAAAAATTGCCTTTGAAATAGCACATTTTTGTTGGCTTGACTAGAGGGATCAGGCAGCATGTAACACAATCTTGTCAAAAATTCTTGAGTCTCTCCAGTGTTCCTTGGAAGGGCTGTGGTGCAAAGGATTCTTGCTTGGTTGGTTCTACTAACATTATTATTTATTACTAAACAAATTGTTAATATATTAGTTTTATAGCAATGGGTACGTGAGGGATAATGGCGGATGTGATTCAAAATAGGCATCTCCTGTAGAAAAAAAATTATTTAGAGAAAGATAGGAACTTTGAATCAACACCTTCCTTTGCTGAAAAATAACAGCCACAATTAATAGCAAGTAGCAAGAAGAATAAAATGTCACTTTTATTTTAAATCCCTATATTGATATGTTCAATATTTAACATCTGCACACAAAGCTTACTAAAAAGTCAGAAATTTACCCTATAAAAACTGAATTCCCATCTTTAGGGCATAATGTTAAGGAACCTCATCAAAGTGCAAATATATGAACAAAAATAAAAAATGTCTTTAGGTCAGTAAATTTTGGAACCTGTTAATTTGTCTCACAGTTCCATCTCTGACACTTCCTCCCTCAGCAAGTTTCTACATGAAAATTTAAAAAATACATTTAGGGTGTAGCAAATTTGAGAAAATGAAATATGTTAAGTTAAATGTAAGGGCCTGAATTTTAGCATGACATTTTATAGTAGTGAGCATAATTTTTTCTACTTATAGGTCAAATTTGATATTCCAGATTTCCAGGATTCCCAGCTGGTGATAGAGTTGCTAAATACTCTGAATAATGTGGTGTTTCCTGTACTGGGGGCTGCAGGAGTGACTTCTCTGAGAAGCTGCTAGAAGCTTCTCCTATGTCTGACAGAGACAATATCAACTGGCTCCAAGACCAAGTCCTTACACCCTTAGAACTTTGCTGAATTATTTTGTCTGTAAATGTTTTAAGAACATTCTGCTGTAATACAAAATTTTACCTATACTATTTTGATAACATCCAAAGATTTTTTTTTTAAGTTACAATGACAAGTTGTTTCATGGCAGCTGAACTCTAGTCTGCTTTTTCCTCTTCTCTAAACAAAAAAGAAAAAAAAAGAGCATGCAAAATAAGGGGGAAGCAATGTTATGTCAAATGTAAAGCCTTTGTATTACAGAGCTTGATTCAAAAGTGACAGCTCTTACATAAAAAATGATCATGTAGAACGAGTAAATGGAGAAAAGCACAATTTTCTATTCCTACAGAGATAAAAAAATGTTCATTTGTTTCATATTTAGGTATATGAAAACATAACTATAAATTTTGAGAGTAATTTTTACACTGTATGAAAGAGAGAGTATCTTTTTTTTCTTTAAAATAGTACTATAAAAATGTATAGCAGCATGCAATTTCTAGGAATAATTACTTTTTTATTATGATCATATAGCACCTTGCCTGGTGTGAAGATCGTGGACTATGGATGCATTTTTGAGTTAAAAAGTCATACTGATGTCAGTTTTTCATAATAGCAATATATTTTGTGTGACAGCTCCTGAATGTGTCTCCAGACTGAAGTCTCCAGTCCATTCATTTAGGATAGCTGAATCTTGATAAGTTGATGCTGAACAGTGCAAGGTCATCACTTTTTTTGAGGTACACAAAATTCCTACTGAACTTCAACTTGGAATCTAGTTGCAACAATGTACTTGAGAATGAAAACAGAGTGTGATACCATACACTGACTATTTTTTCTACAAGATAAAATTGCTTTTTCACACATGGTAATTACTACCTGATAACTGTACGCAAGTTATTTTAAGGCCACGACACCATATTTTAACATCATGATAAGAATCGTCAGTCCTGTTTTTGTCTCATAGCACAAGAAATTTAAGTAATATTACTTTTTTTTTTGTTTTATTGAGAGAGGAAAAATTTCTTATAAGGTTTTAAAACTGCTGTATGTACATACCCAAATTTAATTATGTACTTCAAAACAAAGAGAAAGAACATACAAGGTGATGTGGAAAAAAAAATTAGTGTTAGTCATAGATATGATATTCACAGTGGGCAATTTTTTAATCTGCTTTTTTCTGCTTTAATCTGCTTTTTAATTAAAAAACAGGTCTCTAGCTGCTAGACCAGGAAAGTTCTCAAACATGAGGACCAAGCTCACAGATCATTATTGGTGGTGTTTTAACTGTACTAGCTATGATATTTCTCCTCCATGGGAAGCTGTCCAGGAAAATGTCACTAACATTATCACAAATGCTAAAACACATAAAGTTTAGAAGCTGGTGAATATTTGGGCCACTGCTCATCTTAGAAAGGATCAGTCACAAGATACTTACTAAAACTCACATGACAAGGTAAAATAAACAAACCAGTGAAAAACAGGTGACCAAATTTCTGTACACAGCCACCTGAGGCATCATTTTGTCTTCCTCCCACATCCTCTGGAAGAATTAATTTCATTCTTTAATAATAACCAAGAACTGAGAGGCATTCTTTAGTGAGAATGTTCCTGAGGACTGTCCTTAGAGGCAAATCTTATTGAATTTCTCCCATCTAGAGTGGTGGTAGTACGAAAGTAGGTGTGTACTGTACATGTATGTGTATATATATATGTACATTTAGGTTCGCTAAGGAAAAGAAATACTCTTCCATATACATTTCAAACTCTTAAAAGAAAGCCAGGGAGTTTTTAGTAAATATTTAGTACTGTTCTGTTTGCAAAGCTGAAATTCAGCTCATTCTACTACATATATCTCCAAGAGTGGTGTTAGAAATGTCTGAAAGATGTGTCTGTAACCCTTGGCTGGCATAGTTGAAGTCATAGATAAATCTAATGGCATATTAGATTAAAATTAAAATTAATAACAATATGTGCAATCATTTGCTTGTTTCTAATAGGAAACACTGAACAGTATAATATCCATCACGTTAGTAGACATATAGTACCATGTCAGGTACTTATTTCACCAAATGATGCATAAATCACAATTCTTTCAGTAATTTGATGCTTCTGTGTTTGACCTTAACCAAAACAAGAAGGCAAAAATCAAACCTTTAAATTAACTGATGTCTTAATACTTTTTAAATGACCCATTTAGTTTTAATTGTGATCAAAGACTGGAGAGAGCTTTTCATAATCCCACATGATTTATAGAAGGCTTTTCAGTTAAGTCAGTCTGTCTTAAAAAACAGTTCATTAGTGTTTGAGAAGTGATCGGACTCACCAGAGATACAGGAGTAAAAAGAAGGTGAGTTGGTTGGAACAAATTCCTGCAATGTTCTGTCCAAATCAAGATCCCATTAGACAGTTAAAAAATTTATTTATGGAGGAATTCCACATTTGCCCATGTAAGAAGCTCTTAAATATACACGTAATGCCAACCCAAAAAAGGTGGTAAACTAAAGATCACTGATAGTCATGAATAGAAGTAATCTATATAATTTTATTTCTTATGTCAATTTGAATTTTATTTTAATGCAAAATAACCAAATTATATGTGGGATCATCAAATTGACTCAAGTGTAATATCTCTACACATTCTCTTAGATATATCTTCTATAACCATGCAGAATTTCTCCTCCCAATCTATCTTGTTTCATTTCTTCATTTCTTATAGGTGAAAATGTCAATGACAGCTTGATGAATGGACATGGAACTGTGATAAGTTTTCTATGCTCCATTGCTCTCTGTGTCCAATCTCTGTGTTTTCCATTGTGAGGGTGAGACCCAGGGTCTAGTTGTGTTTAGTAAGGGTAGTGTGGCTGTAGTCCACATCTTTCAAGAGACTGCTAGGGATCCTGTGCTGTGACTAGCACAGTTCAGTGTGTGACAGAGTGTAAAGAGCAGTTAATTGCTACCCTCGAATGAGACAGTAGAGATGATTGAGGTAACAGGCTTAAAGTCTAAGAAATCAACAGTGGGAAATATGGTAAAAATCAAATAGGAATTTTACTGTGGCAAAGCTTCTGTGACTTCTCATCTACAATAAGATTAGGATTTGAGTGCAAAACAAATGAAAGTCTCAGAGGAGAATGCCAGTAAGTAAAATTCAATATTAGACAGAGATGATTAGATGCATTGAGGTAAACTAGTTATTGGAGTGAACTGAATAGAGGATTTGAGATCCTGTTTCTTTAAGGAGTAGGAACAACATCTTTGTAAAGAAGGGATGCAGAACCTGGGCAGGAAACAATTTCCATGAGAATGAAGACAGGAAAGGAGTTCTGCAATAGAAAGATTTCATGTTGGTGAAAGCAGTGTATGGACTCTAGCAAATAAAATCTCAACACCAAAATGTCAGAAGAAACAGACAATATTTTTTCATGCTAAAAGAAAGTTTCAGATAATGATTCTTCTGAGTTTATCTCTGAGTTTCTATCACCTTTAGATGATGATGCTTTTGGATCCATCTTCTTGCAGTTGTGTGTATTATATAAAGGAATTGACCAGATCTCAGGGGGTTTTTTGGGTCTATATATCACTGGCATTTGACAGCTTTCTTGTATGTGGATTTTGTCCACTTACTGAGTCAGCTACATGCTTTGGATGACAAAAAGAATTTTTTCTAGGAGATATTTAATCTGTGAAATGACTAATTGTACTAACTAATGACAGGATTACAGAATGGCTACCTTCTATCACAGAGAAATGATCAGGAAAATTCAGTGGTGATTCTAGTGTATCTGGAGAGGTTTCCCCTAGGGATGAATTGACAGAATGAAGCCTCTATCACATTTTAAAGGACTGAGTGAGATTTCAAATCTAATATCATGTTCCATTTTTGTCAACATATTAAGGAAAAATGAACTGAAATCATATCTGAAGATGTAGAGTTTTTTAAGGAGATGAAGAACATTAATCCCAGGACAAGAGATTAATCCAGCAAAAATTAAACATGAGGGAAGATATTACTGTATATGAGTGTGCCATGGTGGCAAGCATGTAGGAGAGAACTGTTTTTTAAGATAAAAGGTCTGACTGCCATGGGAACAGGTGACTATCAACCACTATGAGTAAGTTGAAGTTGGAATGAGAAGACAGGTTCTAACTCTCAGAGCACAGTTCTGGGCCAGTCTTCCAGGCACAACTGAGGGCAATTCACCACCAAAATGCTTTAAAGATAGAACTTGGAGGGTTTGTGAAAGTGATTTCAGTTTGATTTGTCTGCAGGGAGCTGACCCAAGAGGTCTCTGGCAGCCCTGTGAACAGACCATATACCTTTATCTCTTCCTTCAAACCCTTTTGGAGAACTCATTTATTCTAGACAATCTTCCCTGTATTACTTACCACTATTCTCTCTCTGCAGTTTCCCATGCTTTGTCCCATGCTTTGTCTTTGTTTCTTTTGTATGGCGTGTTACTATGAACTCCACACCACACTGAAGTTATTTTTCATACAGTGGCACTTGTGTTCATAGCACTATATAGATGATTGATTAAATAATTAACAGTACCAAGTGGACAAGTTATCAAGCAGTAACAACTATATAATCATCAGACTTTCACAAAATATTCTTACTTGGAAGGGATCCACAAGTCTCATTGAGTCCAACTCTGAAAAGAATGGCCCATACAGGGGTTCAAACCCTTGACCTTGGGGTCACTAGCATCATGTTCTAACAATTTAGCTAATGCTCCTTTTATCTCAGTCTTCTAGACAGCTATTCCATTTACTATAAGTTTTCAAAATATAATTAAATTAAAGAATTTCCCAAAAGAAAATATGTATACTGAGTAGAATGAAAATATTAAACCACTTCTGTATTTGAATTATTACAGGCATAATATAAATGGCTATATATAATGCAAATGAACTCTATATATAAAATAAATAATAAGTGAAAAAATCCAAAATAATTAAAATAATGGGACATGATGAATCTTGTATATTCTGTTAGTCTATATCATTCATGAAAAGCACCTTATGAAATTTAGTTGTAGTGGATTGGCCCTGGCTGAATTCCAGGTGTCCACCAAAGATGCTCTATCACTCCCTTCTGCCACTGGAGAGGGAAGAGAAAATATGAGGGTTCATGATTTAAGATAAGGACTGGGAGAGATTGCTCACCAAATACTGTCACAGGCAAAACAGGCTAGAATTAGAGATATTACTTGAATTTACTAGTAGTGGAATCAGAGCAGGATAATGAGAAGTAAAAAAAAGACCCTAAAAACACATTCCCCCCACCTCTTCCTCCTTCCCATCTCCACCTCTTTACCCCAGCAGCACAGGGAGACAGGGAACGGGGGTTACAGCATATGAGGGTTACATCATATGGGGGTTACAGATTGTTTCTGTCCTTGCTCAGAGAGAGAAATCCTGCCCCTGCTCCAGTGTGTGGTCTCACCCTTGAGAGACAGTTCTCCATTAACTTCTCCAGCATGAGCCCATCCCACAGGCAGCAGTTCTCCAGAAACTGCTGCAACTTGGGACACTCTTCCATGGGGTGCTGTTCTTCAAGGGTGGGTGGTTCCCTATGTGGGTTCCCCATGGGGTGACAAGTACTACTAGGAAACCTGTTGTAATGTGGGCTCCTCTTCCCATGGGTCTGCAAGTCCCTGCCAGGAGCCTGTTCCAGCACAGGCCTTCCATAGATTCACAGCCTCCTCTCTGGCATCCACCTGCTCTGGCATGGCTCTCCTTCAGGGGCTGCAGGTCTCGGCATCCCTGTGGATCTCCATGGGCTGAGAGGGGCAGCCTGACTCACCTTTGTCCTCACTACAAGGTTTAGGGAATCTTGGCTCTGGTGGCTGGAGTGCCCTGTCCCACCCACTCTCTGTTGACCTTGGTGTCTTCAGAATCGTTCCTCCCATGTGTTCTCACCCTGCTCTTCTATGGCCACAGTTACATCTCCACATTAACCGTTTTTTCCTTCTCCTTCATAAATATGTTATCACAGAGGTGTTACCACAATTTCTGATTGGCCCAGCCTTGGCCAGTGGCACATCTGTCTTGGAGCCACCTGACATTGGCTCTACAGGATATGGAGGAAACTTCTGACAACTTCTCACAGAAGCCACCCCTGTACCCCCTCCACTACCAAAACCTGGCAACACAAACCCAGTATATTGGTTTAGAATGGAAGTGTTTATAGTTAATTTAATTTGGAACGTATTAATTTAATTTGATTGTTCTAAAGCCATTGATCTTTAGAGGAAATCAAGAATATAATCTGGAAACACACACTTTACTAATGCCTATGGTGCTAAAAAACCTCACCAGTTTCTGTTATTGTTTATAGGGCCAAGTGGGATTAATCTGACTTTCATTTTCACTGTCTGCATATTATGTCTCCTGGGTTTTGGAGTATTCTGTTGTCTAATAGTGAAGGGCAAACACTACTCTGATGTCTCTGCAGATAGGTGTTTTGGCCTGTTTTCCCTGTCCTTCTGTGTCACTTCCTTCCCTAACGTTGCTTAATTTAAGCAATTTTGACAAGGCAGCAGCACTGTGAAGTGCTATTCATGCCCAAGAGCCCCAAAAGCAATTTTCCACAGAACCTTTAAAAAGCAGCAAGAGTTCAGTGAAAAACCTAAAAATCAGAATTCTTGGCACATTAATAGTAGTCACTCATTGAAGCAAATTGAATTGCTTCATGCAAATTAGTTTAAAGAGGGTAAGGGTGGCTAGGTACTACCTCTGTTATCACAGTATGACTACTGATGAGCTACACATACTGTTCCCCTGACCTGTCTGTAGTTTATGTAATCATAACAATTAGAGAGATGTTAAACTAAAACCTAATTTCCTCAAATAGTGTTTATGAATGAAATTTCAATGAATGTTAATGACAGAAAGACTAAATATAAAGTTTGTTCCATTTCTATGATCATTTGGGACAAAATCAAGACAGAGACTTTGGCCAAAATTCTTAAATGCACTAAGTTTTAATGGACTATAAATAATAAACTAATTAATGGGTATGCTTTTAAATTTAAAAAAAAAAAAAAAGTAGTGAGGATATGTAGTAGCATACCTGATATGGTTTCTGCTTAACAAAAAGTTAAGTTTTTGCTCTATATAACAGACATATTAGACTGACTTGACAATATTGGGGATTGAAAATCTTGTCACAGAGTAGTGTGAATTGCAAGATGGCACATCCTCTTGTGAAGGAAATTTTCCTGATTGAAAGCTATTTAAAAGTCATCACTTGAACTACAATGTTTAATGTTGCTACTAAATAATTTATTGAGTATTTCAGAATAATTTTCTCTGCAATGTTATAATAGGTATAATTTATTCAGAAGCCTACTTCTAGGAATCATTATTAATCTGATGCTTATAAATGTTATCTTAGTTTAAGGAATGATAATGAAAAAGGTATTTTACAAATTGCTACTGAGCAGCACCTTTTCCATTTATTGATGAAGTAGCTTTGTTTCATAGAAAAATTTTATAAAGTTCTCAATAAGTTTTCCTGTCAAAGACATTGAGAAAAAGATCAGGTCTGCTGCCAGTTTCATGTAACATATTTTTGTACTACTTAGCTTAGACATTTCAGAAGAAACAGAAACTCATCAGGTACCTGTACTGATAAAACTGAAGGAGAAAGGAGAAAAACCTCTCTATATCTCACAATAGGCTGAATAGAATATTTCTTTGTGCTTTACAGAAACACTTGATGAAGTGATTATTATATTTATTTTCAGTTTCCATTATTTTTCACATTTACCACAACATCATGTGTTGCTGTAGAGTTGAATATATATTCTTCAGTTTTTGTTAGACAATCCCTAGGGCTGACACAATGACTAGAAACACAGTGTCAGGGTTATCACTGTCCTTCAGCAGTACAAAAGCAGCAAACCCGCCAAAACTTGACACAAACTAAGTTTCTGTCTGTTTGTTAATGCAGATGGTTTCAGAGTAACTTTGTGTCACTGCAGAAACAAGAAAGAACAAAAATATGACAGTGAATTTATCTTCTGGTTATAAATTAAGCTTAAAAAAATGGTGGAGAAAGCCTGCTAGCTTTACCCCTATGGTCCATGTACTGAAGCCTGAGCTTTTGCCATTGATTTTAATGGCTGAGAGAAAGCTGATGCCAGGTTGTTACTAAAGCAAGAAGACATTTCAGACCTGATAGTATTCCATCCCACTAACAATTTTCTCCATGGACCAAGATTTGGGAGCTTTTTATTCTCTGAAAATGGTTATATGAATAGTATTTCATTCAAACCAAGTAAAGTGATATGTTCAAGATTTTCCCAAAGATCTGTTTCTTATGTTGGGGAGGAATCACCACCCTCTTCTTCAGCTCAGAACTCAGTGAAACTTGTCATTTTGCTTTACAACTTGGTCTTACAATTTTAGATCCAAGAGTGATTTACAAGTGTGAATTTATGGCTTACAAGTCCTTGCAGTAGTTATCATTTATGACTATATACTGAGTAGCATTTCTTATAATGCTACCTGTGTGATGCTGGATTAAATTCAAACTGATCTTCACCTTCCAACGTCCTTTCTAAGCAAAGATGAAGGTCATCTTTACCTCTTTATCTGGATATTTTTCAAAATACATTTCCAAAAAAAGAAATCTTGACCTCCATTTCTTGGCTTTATATCTCTAATGTGATTTAGACACTGACAATCTTTGGGGGTGAAAATTATGAAGAATTTTGTGCAGTATTTCCAGCAGTGCACAAAACAGCACCTGTCTAGTAATAGTTTCTGCAGAAGGGACTCTCGTGCTGATCTCTGTAGCTCTTCTGATGAGAAAACCTCTTCTGTTTATTAAACGGTGGGGCCTTTTATCCTTTGATTTCATTTGGAACAGGATCTGACCCAATCTATCACTTGCAAAAATAGCCATAGCAGAATGAAAGACCCAGCTTGCCTGTCCATATTTAACATCTTCCATTGCATATGTTCTCTGCCAGGTCCTCCAGATGAATATTTTTGGTTGCCTATGTTGTTACTGTTGAAAAATATGCAGCCAATGCTCTCAATCTGCCATACCAAGTATCATGCAAAAATGGAAAGAGTTGAAGTATTTATGACCAGGCAGAGCCCTTGGGATATTTTCCTGGTGAAAACCTGTATTATTTGCGGATATTGGTTTGTTACATTTTATTTATGATGGATTTGCTGTTTTGTGTTTCAATATATTATTCTTTATATTAAATTTATGTTTACACATCCTGACATAGGCCCTCTAAAATCTTCCATTTGTCAAAAACTTTGCAATGTGGTTGGGAAATTTTGAGTTGCCTGATGAATTGCGTTATGTACAGAAACTTAAAAGTGATGTTACTTAGACTATTCTGTCCAAACTTGGACAAGGAAGAATTTGGGTTTCCTGACGTTATCATGCTGATCATTTCATATTGATCTTTTGCTTTAATATTCTTTTTGCATATGCAAAGGAAATATTCTTCCTTTTAATACTTCCACATTATTTTCAATATCACCTTTTTAAAAAATAAATCCTTAAAAACCCTTAAAACCAAGCAATATATTTTATAAATATATGCTTACAAGAGAGGAAAGGGCAGCTGTCAATCTACACCTGTACTGTCAGGATGGCAGGCGTTGTATATCACTTGATGGTGAAAATGCTGCTTTTTTAATACAGCCGTATTATTTCCATGTTAGAGCCTGAGTCCAGAGTAGGTAATGGAACTCCACTGACATACTAAAATCTAATGTAATATATTCAGTCTACAATAGAAATTTGCTCCTCCTTTTAGAAATTTATTTATTCTGTTGTTTTATGTCTAAATATATGTTTTTATTAATTAACTGCCATGTACTCCCTACACCTTATCCAAAATTTAATCCATATAAGAAATTCTTATTTAGTTTATGTGTGGAATGAATAGTATTAGGTTTGTTTTCCCTATCCTTGTGAACTTACAACTGCCAACTACTCACATTGTACAATGGCTTTACTTGCTCTGCTTATTTTAAAGATATGTACACGCTTCTCTTTATGCCACCATATCTACTTTTGAAATCTCTGCCATCTGCCTTTTGACTTTTATTTAATCTCATTGATTTCTATGCTGCTTTCTGACACTTAGATTTTATGAGTATTAATAAAGATTTTACTCTTTCTATCTATTCCTGATATATGTTCTCATTTTTTCATTACATATGTTCTGTGCAATAGTTGACTGCAATAATCTTTCTTGAACTCATTATATATTCTCTGCAAATGTGCCTTTTAAATTTTAATATCTTCAGCTCCTGTCTCTCCCATATAAAGTCTGATGATGAACTATGGAACTGTATGAGTGCTACATAGGATAATTCAGAATCTATTTTCAATACTGCTTCCTCATGTAGATCACACAGCATTCTCATTTCATTAGAACATCATTAGAACATCTTTTCTCCAATAATTTTATTGCTGCATGGTATGAAAACGAGTGTCTATATTCCCAAACAGACCATCAGTCATATTTAGCAACTCAAAAAATGCTCTTTTCAAATGCCAAGGCATTATTTGACAACAATATAGTATAAAACACATAAGCACCCTACAAATGATACCAAAGCATGTGTAGCATGCACTGTTTTTTGTGGAGAGTATATTATAGAGACAGAAGTGCACACAATTTAAATCAGACCCTCTGGCAGTAATACTCAAAAATAAGAAACAAATTTCTTCATTGAAATTTCTAATTTCTAACATAACTTTGATAACCAAAAACCTGTTTGTAATTTAATGAAAGGTCTGTGCTCAAAGAATTCTTTGAGACAGTAGAATATCTCTGCATATACCTTGAGTAGATGTTAAGTAATGGTCCTTTTATATTTACTCCACATATTTAATACATTCCTTAGATGCATTTTAGTCTCCATCTCAGGAGCCCACAAAACACACAAATGTGCCTGTGAGTACATTTTAACCAGTAGTACAATTTGTTTCACCCTTTCGAAATGATAACATTTTTTTTGTTCGACCATTTTTGTTTAATTTGCATTGCCAGACATGACGGGGTTTTGGATTTGATCGGGGATTGGGGGACGAGATTAGCACCTCTCTGACCCCAGTGGTCAACTTAGAAGTCCATCAATTTTTTCTTCCCCCTGGAAGGAATGTAAATAATACATAAATAAAACATCGGTCTTTGTTTTTCTTACAATTCGTGAGAAAGCTCCAGTCCAAGAATGAAAACATCAGAAGGCTGAAAATCAGGGCGACATGTAATGGGTTTAGATGTCTCTGTCAGGGTGACTTCTAAACTAAACACAGAGGGAGATGAAGAAATAAGGGATCTACACACAAACTAATTAGAGAAAAAATTATTTTGGCTAAACAGATACATTTTGGGATCCTATCTTAACTGAAAGGACTGCTATGAATAATCAGATAAACTGATGGATTCATGGGTAACACATGGTGCTTCTAGAAGCATAACTGTAAGCCAAGTGCAGTCACCAAAGGAAATCAACTTGGCTGTGTGTTTAGAGAACTAAATCCTACCTCAGCTGTCTCCCTTTCAGTGTTCATGAGCAGTGCTCTGAAATTGTTGTTGCCTAGGCAAAAGAGCTTAGTGTTATCTGAGATACTTGTTAATCTGTGTGAGTTCTTTTTTCTCATTTTTACAATATTCCATGAGAAAATTTCAAGTTACTGTATAGAAACTTGTGTGTCAGATATTTCTGTTTTCTCAGGGGGAAAGTCCAGATTTATGACATGTCCATTATTGTAAAATATTGAAGCTAAGAAGAATATTAATGGACTCTTATACAATGAGATCCTGAGAGAGCTGGAATTTTTTCACCTGGGTGCAGAGAGCTCAGAGGCAGTAGTTCTTTTCAAAATGTATGTATATATATACATCGTGAGAGAATGTGAAGAAGAGGGAGCCAGACTTGCACCAGTAATGCTCACCAACACAACAAGAGGTAATGGCATAATCTGAAAAACATCAAACTGTCTGAAATGCAGAACATTTTTTTTTTTTGCTTTGGAAGTCATCCAACAGTGTAAGAGATTTCCTGAAAGGCTGTGGAGTCTCCAGCTGTGAAGATATTCAAAATTAAGCTGGATGTGGTCCTTGGCAATCAGTTTTAGCTGACCCTACCTGAAGAGGGAGTGGGACTAAATGTTCTCCCCTAATTCCTTCCAAACTGAAATATTCTGTCATTCTGTGACACCTGCCATGCTGTGTCATCACAGTGGCATCTTGTAGATTGTCAGCTATGAATCAAATTACAGTAAAGTCTATGTCTGGGCCACAGAATACAGTGGCCACTAAAGATCTATCCCTAGAAAACAGATAGATATTAGAAGCCAGGGAGGTTGGGTTCAAGTGACTAAATGTTTCTGTCATGCAGGCTTCTGTGTCTTTACCTTCCATCATGATGGCTCAGGGCATCCATTCTGCCTAACAGGTGCTGTGCCAGAGGGATGTAGGTACCCCATGGAGCCTCTCTCATGACTGGCAGAGTCATGTGGGTGAATCAGTTTAGTTAGGGTACCTCACACTGCACTACAAGCATTTTCTACACCTAGAGACAGCTTAGCAGGACCTGAATCTACCTCTTAGCTCTACTAAATGTATTGACTAGACCATCACTGGTTATGATGGGTTTTCAAACCTCTCTCATCTCTCCTGCCTCTCTAGGACATCTAACAGGGATGTTTAAATTTAGACCTCCTCCTACAAATACACCCTCTTCATGTTCTCTACATGGGTATGCTAATGTTGTATAGCTAATTTCCTAGAAGACTGTAATAAAAGAGTAATTAAAGCCATAGTTAATGGAAATCTGCAACTGGAAAAAGAGCAGAAACTGGAGAAAAATCTGGGAAAAAAAGTATATGATGAGCACTTAATAGTCGACTTGAATTTATTTGCTCAGGGAAAATAATTTTTTTCCTTTTTTTTTTGTGAGAAGTACAGGTGATTCTTGGTAGGTGCAGATAAGTGGAAACCCTCCAATACTAACACTTTTTTGTTGAAATGCAAAGCCATAATGAATAGTAGTGAAATAATAAATAATAATAATAATAGCAACAATAACAACAACAATCATCATTATAATCAACATCTGAAAAGAAATACAATATGCCAACACAAGCTGATGGAAAATAAAAGGAGTAGTTCTTGAATTTACCCTCAGAGTTTTAAATAACTGATATTTAAAATTTTGAAATGTATGATGTATAAAATATAACTTAGAAAAACTCTTACAGTGGCCTGTGACATTATTGATATCATCAGATCACACTCCTGCAGATGTTAAAATTTTCTACCATCTAGAAGTTGACTGGATAACAGAAAAGGTGTTCTTCATTTTGAAGCAAACAGAGCAATTAGTTTAAAATCAAAGTAATTAATAAGGATATGTCAGCCTCTATTTCAGTTTGCATCTGGGTACACAGAAATTTCCACATGAAATGCTTAATACTAAAATCTCCATATAAAAAAGTAATATGAATAAAGAGCTCTATTATTATATACTCTTCATAGTAATAGTGGTTAATGTTTTTCATTATAACCAAAAGCACCAGTATGACCTCCTCATCCAGATTTTCTTAGTCTTCACCTTTGACAGCACATTGGTAAAACTGAAGAACACTGGTTTACCATAATTTAGAAAGAGCCTTCTCTATCCTAGCCCAAACAGTTTTCTTCCAGTTATTCTTATCCATCAAAGAACCCCTGTTTCCACCTCAAACTTACACCTTTAGGGTTACAGATGCATTGAATAATTAATGAAAGCCAAGTTATAAATGTCTATGAATTCATCTTAACCATCACTATTCACTAGATATCTGGTTGACTGTCCTTTCAAGACACGGCTACATATTTTTTCTTACACTAGACAATGAAAATTGTGCAACATTGGCCTGTGCAAAATAACATAAAATCCTAGCAAGGTGACTATTAACAAAAAGATTATTCTCTGAAAATTCTCAAATATTCTCTATTATTCTCTAGTGCAAGCATTAGGATTCTAAACCTGTTGGCTGAATAATCTTTCAGACTTCCAAAACTAGCTTTATACTATTGATTAAAAACCTAAGAAAAAGATAAAAATATGTTACTGCATATATACACACAGAGAAAAGTAAAGTGTTTTTATTAATTAAAATAAAATAATGTTTGCTGTTAATTATTTTCAAGATGGTAACAAGTAGTTAATTAAAATTTGGCAAATATAGTTAATGTCACATCTGTTTCAATACTGCAAGATGTTGAAACTCATTCTTTCTTGGAAAATTTTACATGTTTTACAGGATTATTGCATATTTAATATTTAGTAGAAATAGTGGTTATATTTTTCAATTAGAAGCTTTAAATAAAAAGTTCAAGTATTATAATTTACTTAAATTTTTTTGGATGACATAATTACCAATATCATAGTAGGAGCTTACACATAGAAAAGTCAATTACCTTAATTAAAGTGATTTGAAAAGGAAAAAAATTAGTGTTTTCCATCAAATTTTTCCTATCATGCAGAGACACCAAAGAAGTGATTTTTAAGATTGAAAGAGAGGACTTCTTTGAGACTTTGTGGATTTGTGATTTTTCAAGCAACAGAACAGGCCTGAGGAAATGGACAGCTTTCTGTGATGAAGTAGGGGACTTCGTGGAATGTAGGTGCTGTTTACTTTGCTTTTAGCAAGACATCCAACCTGTTCTCTCATGGTATGCTTAGGACCATATAGATTAAATATTGTCTGGATAACTAGGTGGAACACTGCTTGGACATCTGGGATGAGAGTAGTGAGATAGGGGATCCAAAACCTTATGTGATGCCTCGTCATGTGTGGCATCCTTTGGGCAGTGATATTATGTTTGATGATATGTAACATGTTTTTGAGTGGCCTGGACCATGGGATGGGATGCGATGTTAACAATTTGTAGATTATGCCACTGGAGAGCAGATCTTCTATGTACTGAAAGAGCTATAGAGGATGGAGAAATAGCCTGGCAAGTATCTCAGAAAGTTCATCAAAGATCAAGTCCTGCACCATGTTTTCAGCTGGGAGTTGATGGAACAGAAAGAAGGAAGTCTTTGTGGAGTGCTGATAAACAGCAAACAACCTTTATCAGCAGGCTGCCCCTGAGATAAAGGAGATCAGCTGCATACTGGGATGTATGGACAAGAGAGCAGCCGCGGGACCTTTGGCCACATGGAGAGGGGAGCTCATGGTGCAGCAGGTTTTCTGGAAGGATTTGTAGCCCTTCAGGGAACCCACACTGGGGCAGTCTGTTCCTGGAGATCTGCACCCCATGGAAGGGACCCAAATAGCATGTGAAGGACTTCAGCCCATGGGAAGAACTGAGGTTGGAAAAGCTTGTGGAAGACTCTGCTGTGGGACTGACCCCACGCTAGAGAAAAGTGTGAGGAGTCCTCTCCCTGTAGAGGAAGGAGCAGCAGAGATAATGTGCAATAACCTTACTGCAGACCCCATTCCTGTGCCTCTGGGAGAGGAGGGAGAGAATTCAGAAGTAAAGTTGAGTGTGAGAAGGGAGAAGTGGGGGAAAGATGCTTTTTGCAATTTGGTTTTATTTATCATTATCTTTCTTTGATTTCATGGGCATTAAACTAAACTAATTTCCCCAAATTGAGTCTGTTTTGCCTGTGATGGTAAAAGGTGTGATCTCTTCCTGCCCTTATCCCAACCCATGAGATTTTCATTGTATTTTCTGTCCCCTGTCCAGCCTATGGAGGGAATGATTGAACAGTTTTGGTGGGCACTGGCATCTATCCAGGATCAATACACCACAAAAGTCCTTAAGCATCCTTCTCTGACTGGATCTGCACTGAATAGGAGATTGGACTGGACAGTCCTCAGAAATCCCTTCTAACCATCATGAGTCTATGCTTCTATGAAAGCTATTTTTTCTTGCATACAATTTGGATGACACAAGTGGGATAAGACCAGTGGAATTTAAGTCATAAGTATGAAAAACATCTAGCTGTGTATCAGTGGTTTTAAGTTGCTAATTCCTTGAGTGATTCATGATCTCCCCAACTAATCTGTTGGCTGGCAGACTGTGGTTGCCTACTGGAATCAACCCACAATAATTAGATTTTCAGCTTTTAACAAACTCGGTGTGTCTATGCAACACAATTTCTACATGTAAACACAAATGGAAAGACATTGATCAAAAGGAGAAAACAAGTAAGATTATCCATTGTAGAAGGGTATTTCTATTACTGAATTCTCTCAAAGGATTATAACATGATGCATAAAATTACACTTCAAATTGTCTAAGTGCTTACAGATATTTGTCTGCTTTCATTTGATTCTAAAAGGAAAGGGCTTAAAGAGTAATTAGGTGGCATGGGTAAGGTGAACTGACTTCCTAAGCACAAGTGACATCTGTGAGCATTTAGAAATGGTAGAAATTGGAGTGATGTTTCAAAATTTTTTCTCACTTCCACTATTTCCCTTTAGGTTGTGAACTTATTCAAGTGAGTTTACCAGCACTTTCTTGTTCTCTAGAGTTCAGATAGCTGCTAAAATGCTCACTTCAGCTCTACATTTAAAACAGGTGTTATAACTCCCTACGGAGTGGTAAAACATTATGTCTTTCCCCCATTTGAGCATGCAGAAGAATTCTTTTAACACCTTTGTTATTGCTGCTATTCAAACTAATACAGTTACTAGTCAAAACCAATTGCCTTAACTTGTAATTAAAAAACAGTGGGGGAAAGAAAGCCTTCAAGAACAAATGGGCTCTATGATTTTCTTCTTTGTGTGAATATGCACAAAGGACAATTCTGCACAGAAGTTTTACAAATTGACTCAGAAATATTCAAATAATCACATGCTTATGACCCAGCAAAACCAATGATGCTACTTTACAGAGATAGAAGAGCTTTGGATTCCAATAATACTTCAAAAGTTAGTTTCCAGTCTAGTCAATCGGAAAGCCATTAGCACTTCACACTACTCTGATTTCTACAGAAATCTTCTCGTGAGGACACAGAAACAATGCTTGAATGAGGAAATTATAAGGATAAAAATACACCAGCTGAGGGAATAAACAATGGTAGCTTAAAAAATCAACTCGATTAGCCTGAAATAATTGAATATTGTAAATTAAATATAATTTTCTGTTTCTGTGCCTAACATATACAATGAAGTTAAAAGCTTTGAGTGTTTACAGTGTAGCTTGTGGCTTACATTACAAACATGATAATAATTCAGCTTTAACTTGAGTAAAAGTTAACACATATTCTGACAAAGGAATGTTGTAAATTCATGATTCCAAGCACAAGAAAACATATGGAGATACGATTTGCAAACTTGCAATAGGAATGACAGTACATTTTGGTAAAGAGAAAGAAATGACAAAAGCCAGATCAAAAAGTAAGGTTTTTGCTTCTAGCACCTCTTTGGTCAAAGACAGGATCAAGGAATTTGTCTTCGCATTCACAGTGAAAAAAAGAGGTGATATGAGAAGTAGAAGTTGGCTACTCTTGCAAAAAGCATATTCCACACTTCCTGAGATGCATTTGTGTCACAGGAAAGTGCATTAAAGAAATCTGTCAGACCCTATTAAATGCTATTTATGTTTTCTTTTTCTGTATGTCTGTCAAAGTTGGATGCTTCAAAACTCCCATAATGCAAGACTCAACACAAGCATAAACTTCATCAGGTTAGGTGATAAATTTAAATTAGTCATCTAAGCTTATTCTTCAGGTAGTGAGAGTGATAGGCACCTCTTTTTTTAATATACTTTTTGGGAAAATTCGGCAAAACTTTTCTTTCTTTTTTTTTGGGACAATAATATTCTGATGGCAGCAATTAAATTTCGTGGATTATCTTATAAAAAGCAAGTTATGCAACTAGAATATTTTGGTATTAATGTTATGCACATAATGGATAAAATTTAGATTGTGTTTTTAAAAATGTTGAACTGAGAAAAGTTTATATTAAAGACAGAACCATAAAGTACTAAAAGGAAAGAATGTACCTTTGTGGGCATTTAATAGACACTTTGTCATAGCTGGGAATTTGTACTATCCCACTGAAATAAATGATAAGTCTAATTACACTGGATCTGGATCAATCCTTTTGAAAACCTCCATACTTCCACAAATAATGTAGATGCTCCTGTTGTATATATGTATATGTTTTTTGCTCAGTGATTTCCTATACATGCCTAAATTTGAATGGAGATAACCTGGTCCATAATCTTAATGATTTTATATCAAAGTACACCAGTATGTCTTTGTAAAAAGAGTTCTGGCTAGTTTGGGGGCATAAGTCATGAATACTTTTCTGCATTATATTTAGGACCTTGAGTGAGTGGAAAGTCAAAAACATTCAGTCAGGTATGAGTTTTACTGAGTGGCATTTTACCTGCAAGGTTTTCTCCTTGAAACCTGTGTGACTACTCAATGAGTAAGGAATGGCTACTCAGCATGTGCAGTGAAATGGAATCTGACCTGTGATATATCACTTCTGATGAAAAAACAGGATATTAAACAAGGTGCATTAGATGACAGTAATACCCAGAATGCTCTTTTAAAATTAGCTTTCTTGAGTGACAGATTATTCTTTGTTGCAGACTCCAAGATAAAAAGGTCATTTGAAATATATTATAAATTCCTGCTTATGTTTCCTGTTACCTTCATATTTTCATATTCATCTTGTTATAATCCCCTGCTTTACAATACAGAATCTAAAAAGTAATCTTATTTATTCATCTTTTCCTGAAAGCTGCTGTTTCATTTCCTTTCTTTTTTTTTTTTTTTCTTCTCCTTGCTCCTGCATTCCCATTCTTTTATAGTTGCTAGTCTCACTTAATTAAAATATAAAAATGTCACTCATTTCTTTACAACATCAAACTAATTTAATCTACTTCATTCTCCTACTGGCTGCAGGCAAATTCCTTGTCTAAATACCAGCTGAACATTGCATATAAATCTGTGCTCCCATCCCCTCCCCACCTGCAGTATTCTGCTCTTTGAAGCTGTTATGGTAAGAGATTGAAGGACCCTGGAAGGACAGATGGGGCGAGGTTCTGGGGATAACCGACCCAAGGCAAAGTGTAAGGATTAAAATGAAGGGATAGCTTTGCAGCTGGAAGAATGGGATTTGCACAGTGTTGGATAAAATGAACTGGTTAACCACTTCATAATAGTAGAATCTATCTAATAGTAGAATCTACATAATAGTAGAACCTATTTATTCACTTTTTTTTTTCTTTAGAGGGGGAAAGTATGCAATTACATGAGAAGAGAAAGAAAGGTTATTTTGTAAAGAAATTGCTTTGTAAAACATTCCCCCTTGTTACAGAAGTTTGTTCAGAGAATGCAACAATAAATAGCTTTCTACCCCAAGAAACAAATCAGTGAAGGTGTTTTGCTCTAGGAAACACTGTTACTTCCCCCACTTGTGACCTGGAAGCAGAGTCAGTGGGCCCCTACTAATGACATACCCAGTACAATACATGCAGTAAATAATCTCTGCATGAACAGGGCTGCTGTTCACCTGCTGATGCAAAAAGGGGAAGGACAGCACACATTTGTAGTAGTGTAACACCAGTAAAAACAAAGCAGGTCAGGTTTCTAGTTGGTGCAGAATATGTATAGGGTGACACAGTTTCTATGACAAGAGTGTAGTCATTGAAAGAATTTTTTGTTTTATTTACTTTTATTTTTAAAATTACCTTAACAAGAATTAGAGGCTCTTGTTTTCTCTTCTGTCCCCCCTGACCCACTTTCATCTGTTTGCTTCATTTAACTACAGTGTCTTTGTGTAGCAGCCAATAAAGACATACTTCATCTCACCTAAATTCAGATATCTAAAAGATAGAGGCAGGTAATTTCCTCAGGCTACCAGTATAATTGATGCAGAGAAATGGATACCACAAACTGAGTTCGAGCTGCTTTTTGTCTGATACCCACCACAGCCAAGAAAATTGTTTCCTGATAATCCCTGTTTCTTTCCTTAAAATGTGTTCCTAGCTGGGATCCAGTTGTACCTTTATATACTGGCATTAGAGTAATAAGTCCTACCTCATTTCTATATTCATTCTTATTTGTTCCATTTTAGCAACTTCATATAAGAAAAAAAAAATATTACTTGCATAGGAATTGAACCTTGAATTTTCAGATGAGAGGCAGATCAGATAGAAATAATTTATTCTGATAATTTTGGATTTCCAGAAAATTGTATGAGGTCTGAGAGCAAAAATTCATGTGGGATTGAGTATTGAGATGGCTCCAAGTGGATTGTGCTGTAAAATGATACATGAACATAACCTAAAACCTATTTTGCTTGGAAGGACAATATGTTCCTTTCAATTTCTAATTGAGGCATAATCTACTGCTTATAGCACAGCTGTTCAAGAAAATAAGACTTAAAAATTAAAAAGTGTTTGGAGACCAATTTTCAATATCAGACTGCTTGTTAAAACATGTAATAAAGAATAGGATAAATAAATGCAAGGGAAAAATACTCCACACTATCAAACAGGTGATTTGGAAGGATGATGCATTGCTCAGGTGTAGGGGAGGAATATTGAGCACCTGATTCATGTGAGATACCTGGGTTTTAAAAACCTCAAAAAGCATCAGTGGGAAGAGAGGTCCTCTTGTAAGGATTAGGAAATAACTAAAGAATACGAACCATAAGGTGGGGATTGGTGAACAGATTTCCTACTGGCAAAAAAGTTATACCCATGATTTTGTGTTTAGTTTTCTACTGTCCCATACCCCATTATCATAAGGATGAAGAATAATAAAGTGAAAATTTTATATCAAATTAATAAAAGCAACTGAAGAAACCTTACAAGGCATTTGCAGGGTCTAGTCAGAGTCTCAATACGGGAAACCAACCCAGTTGCCAACAGTTACAGGAAATACTAATCACTCTCCATCCCTACATCCCATCCAATCCCAACTCATCCCACTCCAGGTGTGACTCCTCTAACTGCTTTAAGTAGATAAAGATGAGCATGCCCTTTTATGCTTTGTATACTCAGAAGATTATCCTGGGAATTTAAGTCCTGTCATGGGAAACAGTATTAATTCCACTTTTTTGTGAGGAATGTCTTATTGTTGAAACATATCAGTCGTGTTTTGTGAACCATATATCTAACTCCATAGTAAGTAAAATGCAGAATAGATTATTTTTCTTAGAACATGCAAAAGAGGCAAAACAGCTGCAGATGTTTAAAGGGGGGTGGGTGGTGAAAGTAAAACTCTGCTTAACCTTCTTAAGATAAGAAAGTAATCTTTTTCTTCCTTTATCTCATATTTAGGTGATTTGTGATAAGTTTTCTGGATGAGGTGATTGTCAGGGGTTTTCTATTTTTGCTTATCATGCTGTTCATGTTGCATTACTAGAGAGCATCCTGTGTTGGTGATGCATGTTAGCTTTTATAGCCAATCTCTCCTTTGAAATCCTCCAAGGTCCCAGACACATAATCTCTTACCTCAATTTTTTTGTGTCTTTCTTCTGCAAGAGACGGACAGTTTGTCATGTCCCTTAAACCAAAGGGACATTAAAGAAGTGGATTAACCCAAATCCTTGGGAATGTTAATGTGTCTTTGTTAAATCAAATGTTATTTTTTCTACTTTGCTAGCTAATAACTTTTGACTTATCAAGAAGTAAATAATTCCTTCTCACCCCAGATTTCTTAACTCATCGTGTACATTTCATTATAAAGTATAATTTGAATTAAAATGTATATTTTAAATAAATCCTAATTTTATATTAGTCTGCCTATAAAGATACATCTAAAGAAATAATGTAGAGAAATATATGTACCTTCCATTGGTTCTTGAATACAGGTCAGAAAAGACAATAACTGATTTCTCTCACGTGAGAACAGGTCTGCATGATTTACTCCTGTTAGCAGCCTCTGAAATAATATTCTTACAGTAGAAACTCCAACTGGTTGCCTAGAGAGACCAGACAGTTTCACAATATTAAATTATTAGGTGAAAAAATGACAAATGAATTCAGTGTAGGCAAGTGAGAAACAACGCGCATGGAGAAAAATATACCCATAATGATAGACTTTAAATTGCTTAAAGTAACTCAAAAAAGCCAGGACCTTAGATAGTTTTCTGAAAAGCTTATCACGTGCTTCACAATGGTCAGAAAAGAAGATATTTGTTTAGGACAATTTCAAAAGGAATGAGAACTAAATGGAGCAATCGTTATGCCACTAAGAATCCAGGATGTGCCTTTAAAACTTCTGCAAGTTCTGCTTTTCCTTTATCAAAAAAGAAACAAAGAACTCAGGCACAGGGAAGTATAGCAAAGGTTATTAAAGGTTTGAAGCAGCCACCTATTAAAAGGCGAAGACTACTTATAAAACGGACCAGACTTCTTCATATTAGACTAAAGGAAGGTAACATAATATTTTGTACTATTGTAAATAATGTGGGACTTTATTTTCCTCATTTATTTAACGCTGGAATTCATTGCCACAAGGTGCTGTAAAAGTAAAGTGTAAAGACAGACAAGGCAGTCTATGACACTTCAGAATGGAAAGAGAGATGAAGGGAAAGACAATGGAAGTTCATAAAAGCATATATTGTGTGGAGAAAATAAAAAGGGAACTGTGTCATTGTGTCGCCATTATTAAATTCTGGATCCTATTGCCACAAGTCTTGTGGAGGTCAAACAGGTTCAAAAAGAAATTAATAAAGTTGAGCTTCACCAGAGAACATTTAACATTATGGTTCAACTACGACCTCTGGTTAGAGGTACTAAATTACACTTTTCTAGAAATTATCACTCTGTACAAGCCATGCTTCTTGTACTCTTCCCCAGGAATTCTTTTTTAGTCACTTTCAGAGGGAGAACATTGAGACACACTGATATTTTGTTCTTGTGCTCCTGTGATTGTTTTAACTAATCTTAGAACTTTGGGAGCCACAACTGCTGTCTCACACATTTATTTGCTCTCACATCAGGGAAGTGTGCAAGTGAGATCCACATATATAGTTTTTCTGTCTGTAGTCTTTGCCATTGTTACAATCCTGTTATTAAAATAATAGAAATGCCTCTGCCCATATTAAGGCACAAAGGAGGCCATCTTTCAAACTCAATAGTATGGATTTTATTTGATAGTAAACATGAGAGAGAGAGAAACAAAGGAATAGAAAAGAGGTGGGGGGACAGAAAGACAGTGACAGAGACAAATTAAAGAAAATACCACCCCTCCGTGGATGCAGTGGTGTCCCAATGATCATCTCCAGCTGGTCTTCTTCGTGGTGAGGGTGCCCCCAAAAAACACAGAATCTAATGGATTAATATATGTTCAGACCAGGCGAGAATTCCCAGGTATGTCCCCTGAGGGAAGGAATTTGGCACAACAGACCCTGGATCTGTGGCATCACTTTGCCTCGGGCAATCCTGTGATGCAAGGCCTCAGGGGAGCACTCAGGGGATCTTTGATAGATTATGACATTCCCTCAGCTGCCTCTCCCCTGAGTGTCCCACGGATGTGGCCTGTGGGGCTGGGGGTTCACAGCTGGGCCAGTCTGTGTAAGGGAGGGGGAGGATGGGTGTTCACTGCCTCTGACCAGAGGTTGTGCCATACACCCAAAACCTCCTCCTCCCCTCTCAGCTGGGGGAAGTCTGTGCTAACCTGGCCTCTGTGGGCTGTGGTCTACCCCAGCCCAAACCCAGCCAGGGATGATTTTATACTGGGTCTGGCTTTCTTGTGGACAAAAGGCCTTTCTCTCAGCCTTGTTTGTGTCTCCCTAGACCTGAGATGATTGAATAGTGTCCCTTATACCTTATCTAGGCAGCTTAACAGGCCAAAGTTCCAGTCAAGCATCTTCAGGGAGATGTGGGCTATGGTGGTTGTAACTCCTTTGTACATTTTTGCTATAATGGGCAAAACTTCTTCATAACAATGTTTAAGTCTCTGACAGCCATTAAGCACAGCTAAAATATACAATCAGACCTTTTCTTCCTGATGAGTTGCATGGATCATGTTACACTTAATAAAAGGAACAGCTTGACTTACTTTAAAAACTTTGTGGTTTTTCTTATACTGAAATGCTTATATTTAGGAAGTTTAGATAATGAAACATTTTTACTTATCTACAGCTTTTATAAATGAAGTCTGTGATTTGATGGGCATTCTCCACCCCCTCCCCTTTTATTCTGCCAATAGGGAAAAGGGAGAAAATGTCCTTAGGAAAGAGATTATTTCATTTCAAGGCATAAACCTGTTACTGAATACAGTTTTGAAGTATAGTCATTGCCACTTTGCCTCAAAAATATTTGTTTAAGAAAGCATCACTAGGGTAGGATGCAAGCAGGGAAGGTATCAAAACAAGTGAAGTAAATGAAATGCTCCACATCTATGATGTTAAATGAATAAAATTTAAAATTGATAATGATCATTATTATTAACATTGGGCACTTTATTTCAGGGCCTTATAGGCCATGCAGTTAGTAAGTATGCAATTCTAAGGCACACAGTATGTGCCTCTCAACAAAGGTCTCTACTTTCACAGTGTAACGAGTTTTAAGAATAATGCAGAAATCTCTACAAAGTTAAATGGTGAGGCAAGTTCCTGCAATAGCATCATAAAATGCAATGAAGTTGCAGGTCACGGTGACGTAACAAAATGTTTCTGCTATCCATCTCCTTTGTTGTTAGGCTAATATTACTTTAACTGCTGATATTCACAGTATTTATAATTTAGATGTAATTTAAATAGATAAAGTGCCAGAAAAAACCCATGATGTGTTGCAGATCATGATTGATATGATGCTCTTTTCATTTGAATACATTTATATGTGAACAGTAATCCAAATATATCTATTATAACTTCAGCAGTATGACAGAATCATCATTTCTTAAAATCTCTATTACTAGACTGTAAGTGGACTGTTAAACTTTGGCTCAAGGGCACAATAACCCTCACATCGGCATAATTTAATCATAAGTTAATGGAAAGTTAAATTCAATGTTCAAGACAGTGTAATTCTTTTCTGTTTCATATATTCCATGCCTACAGATTTTCCAAAATGGATAAGATTTTCATATTGAAATGCCTTTCCAGACATAAATACTTTAATGCATTTTTATTCTCTCTCTCTTTTTTTTTTTCTTTTGGTCTCATTTTCGTTGTTATTTTTTGGTGGGGTTTTTTTGTTGTTTGTTTGTTTTTATTTTTTTAATATTTTTTTTTAATGGAAAGGAAATGAACTTATTTCTTGTCTATCTGCCTTAAGAATGATGTTTTCTTTCTTCTGGAAAATATTTTCTGATACACAACTTTCAGGAAATTGAAGTATATATTCATGTGTACTGCCTACTCTGACATTAGTTCCCTTTAACTGACAAAAGCTTTTTCTGGAATGCTGTTGACAACTGTATAAAACAAGCTAGTTGTCCTACAAAAGATTGTGGACATTTATTTATAAAGGGAAGTGACCTAAAAGAAGTTCATAAATATCCTTTTATTTGATATATGAATCTGCCCCAAAGATGTTCTCTGACGTGTTATCACCAAGAGGCACAGAGTAAAACAAGGACATGCCACGTGGGAAGACAGAGCAAAGAATGTACATCATCCTGATAATGTAGATTGGGGTAGATCATAGCTGCTCCACACATTTTAGGGCATGTCTGACGAATACTGAAACATTGCCCCATTTTCTGGGGACAACTGAAGCATACAGAAGCTTTCCCAGCACATCTTCCTTCCTGATTTTATTCTCTATGTCAGCAATACTAAAGTAGCTGTGTACAGGAAATAAATAGCCTCTACTTGTGGCTGAAGAGATTGTGCCAGCAGGTGAGCACTAGAACACTTTTCTGCACTAACCTGATGTAAGCCAAGCTAAATGAAGAGGGTGATTGGGACCAATATCTCTGTGACACTCAGTGGGGTCGATATGAAGAAAGTAGTGATGATTTTGTTGCAGTGACCCCATTAAATGATTTTTGGGGTACATTATTTATGTTATTTGAAAAGTGACTTAATTTCTTCAAATTGTAGCATAGTGTAAACTGATCCTATTCTTTCAAATATTTTTTCACTCTAAAATTTCCTCTTCTGTGTCCATCGATGATGTTACCATGGCTTTCATCATAGACACTAAGTTCATACTTAATATGTCCATTCGGTAAAAAGCTAAAACACAGATTCTTATCTTTAGCCTTTTTTTCTAGGCTCTTCCAAATTTTCCTTTTCACTGAGTGATTGCTTGACCTCCTGTGATTTTCTTTTATCCTTAAAACCAGCTGGGTATTCAGCACTGATGGAGTGGCCTTGCATGAGTCTGATTTTGATTCTGCATGTGGGTGTGGAATAGAGTTAAACCCCTAACACCATTTGATTAAATAAGAAGTCAGGGCATCTAAGCTCTTTGCAATCATTTTTCTCCATTTAAAGAATGCAATTTCTTAATTTAAAATATGTTAACCCATACGTACATTACCTGATAATCTAAATACATCTCCAAAGTTTAAAAATCTAGGCAATCCTAGAGTATTTGGGTGGAGTGCTGTCACCGTGTTGCCTTGTCAAACAGGGCATCTATCTGTGAATCTTTTAGATGATACCTAATATTATCTTGTTATGTATTGATCATATTTATTACTACAATTGATATGAAAAAGAAACAATCAATCTTTTTTTGGTGCCCTACAAATTGAATTTTAACACAAATGCAGTCAATTTTATTGGCTCTTTTTGTTACATATATTCAGATCTTATGAGATTTGGAGTTCTCTTTTAAATCACAAGACAGAAGGGTACTGAATGAGTGAGAAAGAAAAAGTCATATTGACTAAAATGTTTGGAGTTTAGCTAACACCTATTTACTTCTAGTAGTCTATACCTTTGCCTGACATAAAATCTTTGTCAAGATTTTAACAATGGAGCATCTTCAGCTAAAGAATGATCTCAAAAATGAAGATTTTTGAGAGGTTTAATATCATATTATCAAAGCTAAAGAAGAGAATCTTTACTTCCTTATCATTTATAAATAGGAAAAAGAAAGCAGAAATAATGTCTTCATGAAAAAAATAAACAAACAAATAACCCAAACAGAAAACCAGCTTATTGTCACCGGATATGTCCATGAAGAACATTGCTTCATTAGTTCCGTGTCATGATATGGCAGACAACAAAGCAGGTATTGAAAGGGGAATTCATTAAAGCAATGCATAATGGAAACTGGGTTAAGAGCAATTGGATTTCCAGGTTAGAAGTGACAAATTAATCTTCTATCTTTCTTTATAAAACACCTGATCTTTTAGGATTAAAACAAATTAATAAATATATCTGCAATGTTGAGTAAATATTGTTAAATTAGGGTTGATGGTTGTTTACTGAAATTGCTGAACGAATGTGAAACTTGTTAAAGATTAGAAAGTAGCTGGTTGTAATGAAAAGAGAATGCAAAGCAGGGAGATATGGGTACTGCATTCCTCAGTTGGTGGCAGGAAAACTGGTTTGCATTACTGACATTTGACAAAGACACAAGATCAAGGAGTAAGATATTGAGAAAAGTTAGATGTTATTGATCCAATAAAACTGAGCAAAAATAATCCAGAAAAATGAAAGTCACTGACTTTCTGTATCTAGCTGTTAGATCACTAAGAAGAAGAAATGTGGAGCACATTAGATAGTCCAAGATACTTACTAACAACTATCCTGGTTTTGCATTGGTTGACATTTGGTGAGGAGGGAAGAAGCCAGTTATGGAAGTGATTTTCTGGTGTTTCCAGCTGGTTTTGAAACTAACCACCACAACAACCCATACACTTCAATACTGAAAGAGTTAATTTATCAGAAGTTGCTATAGTAATGCTATACTAACATGTGTGAGGATCATAATAATACCTTTAAAAGATTCTATTGAAACTTCACTGGTAATAATGTACACCTGGCACATGTTTTCAAGGCAAATAATTTTGGACTGCAGATGTGAAGAATGTCTGTTAGCTGTATCAGAGAAGGGAAGCTTCTTCCCTCCAGTGGTGACAGTAAGCTAACTAGTTCTACTTTCAGGAAAGGTAACTGGGTGTTTCTCACCCCACATACCAAGAGGTCAGTCACTCAATCACTCATGGGATCTGCCCACATGTAGGCTCACTCTCTAGCACAATCAAGAAAATGTGAGGCAGCTTTTAATTCAGCGGAAGAGGGGTTACCTGCCTCTTATTTACTGCAGGGCATCAGTGGACCAGCTTTGAGTGACCTCTGCACAGAGGACAGTGGAGCTGCAGTTTACCATTGCAGGATGACTCCCTAATGGACAAATCTAAAATAACCCCTGGATATTGCATCCCTAATGGATGCAGAAATGTCATATTGAATATAGATAACTATAGTATTTGGCATGACATAATTGCCTGCAGTAGTAAATTACTGGACGGAATGATCCAAGAGGTTCATATTTATATATATTACATGTACCTTTAAAGTGCAACATTTATTGTAGTATTTAGGATGTCAAACATTTAAAAATGTACAACACCCAGCCCTTCCTAGTCTGAATTAATTTCAGTCTTTTTATAGAAAAAAGTTTTTTTAATGTTTCCTGCCTGTTGTTGTTGCCAAGGATTTTTGAAAATGTTGAAGGACAGGATGACTCTAAGGCTAAACCTTTACATATAGTGAACAGTTCCATAGAAAATTGAAGTTATTCTTAAATATTAAAGGTCAATTTTTGTAGTTAAAAACGACTCTAGCATAGCTATTCAGTTCAGAGAACAACTTGCAATATTTGTTTCCTGTGGTCATCAGCACAATGTCACTCTTTTGGCAAGCTTCTTATATAGAGTTTATATACTGAGATCTACTAGAATAGAAACTGATCTCAGTAGGATCTTAAAGAAATTATATGCCTTAGACAAAAAATTATACTTGAATGTATGAATGTTCACTAGAAAATACAAATTGGACCTTGTGAGTAAAATGCAGGCTATGAGGTGCTGAAATGAGATTAATGTTGTCAGGGAGACTATTACACAATTCGTTGCTCTAGTTCATTTGTTTCTTTCAGATGAAAACTAATGACAGGGACCAAACAGCCCTCCTGCATGTCAGAGACCATATACATGCAAGTGCTAAGTGACTTAAACCAAACAAAAGAAATCCAGTCAGAAAATAGCTGTTCCGACTGTGAAAACAAATGGCAAGTATCAGAGAATGAGCACTAACATTTTCTCTGCAAAACCAGAGTAGACCAAATTCTTTAATGCAGACTGTTCAGAAGTGACTAAATTAATAAACATTCTACGGAATATCAGAAGAAAGATGAAAGAAATCCATTTAACTTCATCTTAGAAGGCAGACAAATACTTTTGGTAGGCTACTTTTTAGTGAGATTCACAGATAAACCATGATTGTGCCTTGACATTCTATTTAAAGTTTTCAGTACTTTCACTTAAATGAATGACTTAGAGGATCACCTTGCTGAAGAGTATTTCTTTAGTGATTAATGAGATTAATTTATAGGTAGCCTATGGGTTAGGATAAAAGGACAGACTAGAAAGGGTGACACTGCTGTGGATGTTTGCTACAGGCTACCTGCTCAGAAGGAGAAAATGGATGACACCTACTAGAGGCAGCTGAAAGCAGCCTCTAAGTCTCAGGTGCTGGTTCTTGTGTGTAACTTTAGCTACTCCGACATCTACTAGAGGAACAACACAGTGAAGCACAAACAGTCCAAACAGTCTGATGATTTGGTCAGCCTTTGTTCCTATTCTCCATTCATTGCTTTGGATTCAAGAGTTCTTGTTTTCCAGGGTTCTTTTCCCCCATAGGTTAACAGCAATCTGATGTTTTTGATGAGTAATGAACAGGCTTCATTCATGATTTTCCTTTCCTACTGGAATTTTTATTTCAATTGCACAGGAGAAAGTATAACTCTTAGAATAGTATTTTCCCAGAGAAATACTGAATGTATTTGAGATTCCTGCCTGCAAAATAACATTAATCCACCAGGGAATGATCCTAAGAGAAAGATGAACTATAGCCTATTATTTCTGTGAACAGCATACTCTGTACATCTCCAAATGTTTGACCCACTTTTTTTTGAAAAGTAAGCAGAGACAGGTTATGTTCCATTCCTCTAAACATAGAAATAAATTCAAGGAAGGGGATATGACGGAGTAACTTCCAAGACAGAATGAACTATTGATAATGCTTTGTGTTGATGAAATATGATGATAAAGGGAAATTAATCTTTCTGCTCTATGGTAGTTTCACAGTGTCAAACAAGTTTTAGATTCAACGATATTACCAGTATTACAATGCTACCATTGTTGAGCACAGAAAGATGTGATATTTATTTCCCATGCTACCTCTATCTCTTAGCCTTAGCTTACCTTGGAGCTGATACAACTGGAATAATTGAGAACCTCCCTCAGGCAAAAGCTGCCTCAGAAAGTGTGAAAGCAAATAATACATGTATGTTCCTTTATAGTTGTAGTACCTGTCCTATTATCTCTTGACTGCTGAGATATGAAAAAAAATTTTTAAAATGCATTAAAATTCTTGTAATTTTCAGACAAGGCCATTTCAGTTTTACAAAGGAAATGTATCCTTTCATGTTTGGTTTTGTATCCACTTTCTGGTGTCTCAGAAGTATATATTTGTTATCAGAGCTTCCGCAGTTTCAAAACACTACGCCAGACAAGTACTACAACTCCAGAACTCCATAAGGAGAAGGTGGGCCCACTGGAATAAGAACGATTCTGTCTCATAAATGCTCTCAAAATAAAGATAACTGTACACAGATGCAATATATTTTTATAGGCGTATGGGCACATGGCACCACAGATTTTCTTTTTTTAATAGGTCTAAAAAGTGTACTGCCTTATGTTAGTTGCATGTGTTGGTCTCTCTCCTCTCTCAAAGAATTTAATCTGTTCTGAATTCCTGAACATGAGTGGGTTTGTTTGCTTTAGGTGAATCCTCTCTTCCCTAAACATTAAGAGCTGAGACTTAAGCAATAAATTTCACAGCAGATGTCATGTGTCACCGTTTCTTCATGCCAGGCTCTGGGTATGGAAGTCACAAGTCAGCATGAAATATTTGATTACCCAGAACAAATGCAGTAGTCCAGAGGGTGCTTGCATCCATCCTCATGCTGAAAAAGCAATCATTGATCTAGCAGGAAATCTTTTTTCTTACATTTGACAAAACTTCAGAGATTAAGGAAGTTTTCACTTCCCATGTACCTGATTTGTGCCTTGGAATTTGAATGATCCCACACAGATTTCTGTCCTCAGCAACGTGGTCTTTGTTGCCACACAAGCATATCTGGTTTCAGACTGTGCTTAGTAGATTATCAGAAGATTTAGGTCTAGTGTTGAATCAGAAATAATGCAAGTGAGACACTCAAAAGCTGCTGATCCACTCCATGAAGGTGAACCTGGGCATACACAATAGGCAACATATTAAGCTTTGAAATAAAAATGTAGACCCACTGGAGTCTGAGTCATCTGCATAAATATGTATGCATACTAAATAGATTCCTCATGGCTGGTGAGTGGGTGCTTCTGTGGTATAATCTCATCCTAATATTAATGGCTAAAATAGAACTGAAATGTACCTTATGCATTTGTGGTCATTCATTATAAAGAGCTTTGAATGACCAGCTCAGACATAAATGCTGACAATGTAGGTTCAAGATATGTGAGAGGAAATTCTCATGAACTCTGTAGATATTTAGGTATCTAGGTCATTAATCCCATATGGGCTACTGAACATTTAAATTGTTCTTAAATTAAACAATATTCTTACAGATTGTTCTTTTGTATGTAGATTACTGGATTTTACTTAAAACATACTGTAGATACTAGAACTTTTTTATAGCTTGGCTTAATATAGGGAACCTTATAGAGGATTAAAGGAGAATTGTATTGTAATTTCTCCTAAGAAATTGTAGACTGAAAAATGGGGACCTAGTACATTGTAAGAAAATGGCATTTGGAGTCTACCCATGTTCTGATAAAAGTTTCATTATCCTCATTATACTGAAAGAAGGAGTAGAAATATATTCTGTTGGAGATGGAGAAAAATATATGTTACAAGTCTCACTGAAAGTAAAGCCTTGTTCTTAAAGGGTCTGTTTATCACATTGCTCATATTCTTCAAAACAGATTTAAAATGAAATGAGTACCTCCTTGAAGGTGGTGTTCCTGGTTAAATATAGCATTTTGAAAATTCGAATTTTGCCTGTATTCAAGAGAATTTTTAAGTGGTAAGGTCTGATTATAAGAGATGCCTCTGCTTGAATTAAGGTGCAAACAAGACCATATGCTGAAGTCAATAGCGTGGATTTTATTCAACAGCAAATGGGAGATAGAGAGACAGAAAGAAACAGCAAAGGCTGAGGGGTCTGGGGGTGGAGGGAGGAAAGAGAGAGTGAGAGAGATTAAGCAAAAGAGATTAGCACCACATGGTGCCCTGAGGCATCCCACTGGTCTTTCTTCACCCTGGTTTTCAGTGGTGGGGGTCCCAGAGTCATCCTTCTGGAGAAACTACTTTTATAAAGTTGAGGTTGGGGGTATCCATGGGGAATAGACACTGTTTCCATAGCTTGCATTGGCATGTGTATCCTTTCATAGTTTTGCCATTGTGCTATTTTGTTGTCCAGTTGTTATCTTAAATTCCCACAATCTGCACAAACAGAATTTTGTCTGTTGTACTAATTCCAAATCATCACCTTCACTAGGCCTGGGATTTCTGTTTGTCATCTGTGCTTATTCCTGTTGTGGTAGCTTATTTTGTGGGAACTTCCTTCTCTAACCATGTTTTGAGACATGCAACAGCATTCTCTAAGTCCTTACAGGTAGTAAAAGTTTTTTTTAATATTTCCAGAAGTCAGGCAACACCTGTATATCTAAATCTTTCTCTGTCTAAAGCTCTTTACCACGTTTAAGTGCTAAACTTACCACTTTTTGCTTAAATTTGTATGCTTTTAATCTGCCTTATTAATCTCGTGCCTCCTTCCCATCCTGGATTTAACAATTCCAGAAAGCAAACTAAAACTACAGAATTTCCTCATTCTTATTACTTTGTTGACAGTCAGATGCAGCATTGCCAAAGAAATAAGAGGAAGGTGTAACACATCATAAAGAAATCTACTGACCTGCTGGAGCTGTGTATTCTCTGCTCTAGTTTGCTTTCTAGTGTAAGGCTCTCTCCAGATCATCATTCTATCTCAGCACAGGAGGCTGGTTGCAGTGTCTGGACACAAGATCAGTGTAACTCAGAAAAGACTGCCTGAGGATTATATATAACTCATACTGGTTTCATTGCATTTATGTAGGTGCCAAAAAATCAAATGAAATTTTTTTCATAAAGTGACTCTGAAAGCACATAATACCTTGCACTGGACCAGAATCTGAACTAATTTATTGATGCATATGATGGAGACGGAAGAGATGTCAGAGTTCACTGCAAAGGAAAAGAGAGCAAGAAGTTAATTTTTTTTTCCAATCCTCCAGTCATTAGAGCATTCTGTGCAAGATCATTTCCCAGAGTAAGTTGCTGATGTTGTTACTGTCATTATCTATATTAGCATCAGTCCTGCTCATGGACTAGTAAGCCACTGTATTAGAAAGTAATAACAACAATAACAAAATGTCTCTTCTGCAGACAATCAATATTCTAAACACAAGGGATGAAACATCAGATAGATACAAGCACTGGAAAAAGACCCTGCTCATCAATATCACAAGTAGTACTGTTACTATAACTATATCTGTTGCTCGATTTTTCATTATTTTTCCCCATGGAATTTTAATAAAAAGGAGTTTACTTAAAAAGGATAAAGACCAACAAAATTGTGCACAAGTAGCTTCTCTCAAGTGGCAAGGAGGACTGTTAAGCACACAGATACTCGGTTGAAAATTTTTCCAAGTGGAAAGAATTTTTTTTCCAGATGGAAAGAGAATCTTTCCAAGGTGACAGGGAGTATAATTGTGGTTCTGTCTAGGAATAATTACTGGCAAGACTGGATACAAACCGGATACAGAAAAGGGAACTATGTTTAACACAGTACAGAAGGGGCAGGCAGAGAGAGAGGAGGAGAGGGCTAAATTTGATGGTGTAGAAGCAAAATCTTTGTACCAGCATCTCTGTGGTTATTATTTAGGAGGAATGCCCTCTCTAATCTGAAATTAAAAAAAATCCTTTCAGCTGTTGGGATGCAAGGTAGTGAAAGTTTTATCTGTGTGAATGAAGAGGACAGGCTGTCTCTTAGATCTGTCACTCAGGCTACAGGTCTTAAGAAAATCCTTTATATGGAATGAGATAATGCTTTTAGTCAAAGATGAAATACCGGGTGAAGATGCTGACCTGCATTTCTTGATAAAAGAGCTAGCAAGAAATGTTTTTTGATAGAAATGAAATAAGGAAATCTAGCTATAATGCTTACACATTCCTAAAATAAAGTCAGAGAAACCACTAGTATTTTGGATTGGAGGAAAAAGCAACAGTGGAAAAATTAATAATGCCCTTAATAATGCACACCCCAAAATGCTGCTTTATGAAGCCACTATCCAGACACATTCCAGAATATGATGTCAATATAGATGAATGTTTAAAGATTTTTATGCTGACTTACAGCAATTAAGCCACCCCTATGTTTCATGTAAAAATTTAGGGGTTTTATTGTCATACCAAATTTAGACTGGAATTTTCAAGTGATCACATTACAAAAGAATACCAAAACTCTGCACCAAGAATCCTGACAAATAAAATCTGAATAAAGAAACAAGATTTTATGCACTTATCCCTAAAGTCAATAACAGCTTTTTCCATAAATATTGATTGATAATAAAAATTGAATTATGTCTGAAGAAAAACTATTTGAGAAAAAATGCTTTTGTTCATTGTATCTTTTGTTGAAGTGCTCACTCATAAGATATTTTTCAGAAAAAAAGGATCTGCTACTAGGAATTTATTTCATTCTTTGTTTAGGAAACATAGAATTTTTACAAGACAATCAATTAATCTCCACTAAGATGAGTTGCTAAATATCAGCTGCCTGTATACAGTGACCTATGGCTTGCCTTATATGAATAATAGAGGCTGAAGTGGAAGAAACTACTGAAGTGGAAGAAAAGCGCAAATTACATTTTAATTTATCCATACTTTAAGTATATATGCTTGAAGAATTTTTGAGATTAGGATAAAATGAAACTTCATTCATTGATCTACTTTGTTCTACTTCTCTGCATGGTAGCAATCAGATCTATTGAGATTGGTTAAAACTAGCAAAAAATGTATTTGATAGAGACAAATCATCTGTGTTATGTAATAACCTGCAAATAATTATGTTGTCTGAAAAAATAATACTTTCAAAATTCAGGTTAATTACTTAGGATTTTGATGTCTGGTATTATAATAGTCAAACTAATATTTGAGTTTACTAAATGCTGGAGTTTTAAATGTGTCGTAGCATAAACAGATTTTATTTTCCAAGCTGTACTGGGTAGGACTTAAGGAAAATGGAGATACTGACTTGAAAGATTAACCGAGCCTTATGTTGTTAATTTATGATAAAACAGCAAGGACTAGTAGTAGGACAGGACAATGTTTACTCAGGTAAGCCTTGATTGGGAAAATCTGTAAAAATCTGACAGATAACTGAACAAAATAAATCGATGGAAATATGTTTTCAAGAGAACTTACTGCTCCAAGTGAAATATGACAGTATCAAGGTACAGAATTACTTATGCAAGACAGGGAACCACAGGGAGCAATATTCTGGATATAAGTGTGTGTGCTGTGCTCTTGAAGGAAATATGTGCTGGAACCAGGGGAAACACAGGGGTTGTACCAAGATGCTGCAAAACACACATATAGATGAGGCTGCCAGCACTGAAGTGCAGGGAGCTGGCCAAGAGGTCAGAGCAGAGGTGGGAAAGAGATAAGGTTACAAGCAGATGCAGGCATGGCCTGACTTCTTCTCCCCATTATTTGCCATGCACAGGTGGAGGGGGGTCTGTGACCAATTTACAGCAGCCCCCCTTTAGCAGTACTAAGAGGCACTGCAAGACAAAAGCAGGTGAGAGAGGTGCAAAAGAAGCAGAGCTGGTACAACAGACACTTGCCTACATCTTGGATGCTCATAAAAAGATGAGTGTTCAGAAGTATTTTTAAAATTGATTTACACATGGTCTTTATGGTTCAGAAAAAACTCTGAAATTGCCATTGGAACAAAACTTGGGAAATGTTCATGGTATGTGTGTGTGCACATGCATCTCAAGAGAGGTTGGTAAAAATGGCTCTGATGTGATAAACATCTCATTTTGTGCCTTATACAGGAAATTAAATTGGTGAGATCACAAGAGTGGACTAACAAACAGCATTCAGTTTTGTATCATAGTCAAAGAAAAAGGAATAGAATAAAACAAATATATTTTACTAAGAAAACAAGTACTGTGGAGGCTGATGTGTTGACAGTTTAATTTCAAGATGTAATTTAACAGAGAACTTGAGTATGATTTTACTTTTATTTTGAAACAAAATTCAGACTGTCCAAATGAGGCCATAATATCCAAAGACTGTGCCTGAGACCTCACATGCAGGTCTCACAGAGTGGATGAAGACTTGCTTGTAGGATGTTGGCCAAGCACAGTCCTGGCCAGGGCAATGCCCAGCAGCCAGCATTTGAGTAAATGATATCCCACTCTGGTGCTCACACACATACACTGCTCTAAACCGATTCCTCTCTGAGTTTGATGCATCCTTAACACTTTATCAGAACAGGGATATGCCCTGGTGAGGACACCTTAACAAACTGTACTGCTTAAGCTTTTAGGAAAGTAAGAATTCTGTCCCTTGTATTCCATCAATAAAGCACTAAATTTAATAAGTGCTTTTTAAAACCCTCTGAAGCAATGCAATCCACATTAAAAGACTCTTCCAACATCTAAGCATGCTAGAGGGCATAAGAAGGATCATCTGTGAAGTGTTACTTTCGTAAATTAATTCCCAGCAGTAAAAAAATTGGATACACAGCTAATGAAAAAAATAGTATATTTAGGCCGTAAACCTCAAGGCTGTTATTTACTGAAGTCTAAAAAATAACACATTAAGAAACAAATTTTCAGCAGTTATTGGAGTTGTATAGATAAATCTCCATATGCATCTCTGTGAAAATATAAATGGAAGACCATACACAGACAAGTATTTAATAACTCTTTAAATAAAATTGTAATTAATTTGACAGTAATTTAGTTTAAGTTCTAGGTTTATTTTACTGGAATCAAAACTTACTTTTTTTCCCAAGAAGTCACCTACCAATAGACAAATGAGGCTTTTTTAAGGCAAAAAAATATCTGGGTGACTTATGAAACACTGACTATGAAACTATCTGAATGACGCAGAGTTAACAGCTAATAAATCATATCAGGGAATCACTGTGCTTGTGACCTTGATTGTACAAAATAGACTTACAATTTTAATGATCATAATGATATGACAATATCATTAAACATAATATTATTCCTACATAATTACTGAAACTAGTTGAAGTATTGTTGCAAGAAAACTTGTCACTTCACCATAAGACTATTTATTTATGATTTCATCATCTTTCATTTATGCTATGAATCATTTTAATTTGCTCTGAATAATGTCTTGCTACTTTATGTGTTGTAAATAATAGTGGATCTCTCTATACATAAACATATAAAATTTTTCATATTTTAATGATTTCACATTGTTAATAAGAAACTTGTGCTAAAATTCTGACATTTCCAAAGAAATGCTTCCTTAGAACTGTATCATAGAAAATGTTGGCATTTGGATTTTTCATTTTAATCATAAGAGCAGATTCCAAAATGTCAGATTTTCCTACAGTATAGTAATTCTCTTTTTGACCACTTCTAATATGTCTACCAAAAAATCTGGTAATGTAATTTTGACTTATTTTGCTGAGCTGCCATGCCAAATTGGTACCTTATGATTGTTCTCCTGTACTATTTTAAACCCTCTCTTTCTCCTTGTATTACATTATTACCATTATTGAGAAAGCTCCCTGGAATTTATTTTTTTTTTTAATGGCCTTCCACACTGGAGCCTTCATATGCAGCTGCTGCTTCTGAGTCAATTAATGGTGACCAGAGTTATGTCTTCTTTGGACACCAAATTCCCTTTTTGGCATGAGATGTTGCTGCTGGTCAGAGACCTCTGTTTGAAGCCAGGAACATCATCTTTCCAAGACAGGAACACTCAGTCACAATCTATTATTGAATGTACTCTGCAGACATTTACTGGCATGAGCATTATGGTACAGGTGGTAATGATTGACTGGTTTATCTCTAGAAGAATATGTGGGTGGTGAATAAAATGGACAACAAATGACATAAAGGACAATATAAAATGTAGACACAAATCTACAATATTTGATCCCCCATGATCTTGTTCACCAGAAACAAGAGCTGAAAATTAAAAGTCCCTTACAAGAACTAATGAATAAAGAATAGATGCCAATCTGATATCCAAAGACATGCACCAGTAGACCCTTTGATACTCCCCACCTCCATAGTGCCAGTGCATTTCTGTGATGTGCAGAAGATTCCACATGATCAGGAATTTCCATGTTCAGTTCCCTTGCTGTTTTCTTCTCACTCTAATGTAGAATTGGTGAACATTGTCAGTGACTCAAAACCTACCTTATCTTGTTAAACATGAGTTAATAACACCTGAAGAGAACAAGAACAGGAACTTAAAAAGAAGTCATAAAAGAAAAAGACCTTTGAATTACCCACAGCAGTTTTAGATCTCTATTACAAAAAGATAAGCCATTCTTAATATGCAGAGAACTTCTTCATAGTATTATCTTGATAAAATCTGGATAGTTGGATACTTGCAGAAATGTTAGTCTTCAATCACTGCTCAATTTGACCTACTTCCATGAAATATATAATTTGGAAGGATATTGAATATCTGTAGAAAATGTTCTCTGTGATCACAGAGCTATAATGACTCATCGTATAATAATGACTTTTTCTACCCGTGATGGTAAGGTGAATGTACATGGGACCAGAATAAATCATTGGGCCCCTCTGAAGTACTTAGTACAATAGTACATTATTTCAGGCAACAGTACCATTGATCCCATTTTCACATTCAGTCATGTATCTTTTTTCAAAGCAAAATTGTAAATTAACTAAAGCAGATTTAAAACAGATATCAGGTAACAGACAGGTAATTGAACAATGGAGTTATATGATCTTGGCCTTTGATACATATGATGATAAACAAAATTTTATTAATATCTGATAAAATGTCCCTTGCTGCTATGTGTTTTATACTGGTTGGTTCAAAGAATATTTAAAGAATAACATATCTCCTGGAATGCTACCTCATACAGTTTAAAATCATATTATGCCTATAGAAATCATAGGTATAGATGCAGTACAGGCTGGGGTAGGAGCGTCTAGAAAGCTGCCCAGAAAAAAAGGACCTCGGGGTGCTGGGTGTCATCTGGGTGAGCCCAGGTGGCCAAAAAGACCAATGGCATCCTCACTTGTATCAGAAATAGTGTGGCCAGCAAAACCAGGGAGGTGATTTTTTCCTCTGTACTTGGCACTGGTGAGGTCACACCTTGAGTTCTCTGTCCAGTTCTGGGCTCCTCAATTCAGGAAGTACATTGAGGTGCTGGAGCATGACCAGAGAAAAGCAGTGAAGCTGGTGAAGTGTCTGGAGAGCAAGTCTTATGAGGAGTGGCTGAGGGAGATGGGGTTGTTTAGCCTGGAGAAAAGGAGGGTCGGGGGAGATGTTATTACTCTCTGCAACTACCTGAAAGGAGGTTATGGCCAGATAGGGTGTTGGCCTCTTTTCCCAGGCAACTAAATGACACAATGAGGGGATTTAACCTCAAGCTGCACCTGGCTCCACATCTGACTGCTTGGAGCCCACTAGGGCTAATTGGCATCAGTGTTGATACCAGCCCTGCCACAGCTAGGCTTGAGGTATCGCCATGCTCTTTGGGTTTCTCTAGTGGCTGAAATATTACACCAGTTTGCCTCCTTTCACCATGTAATCAGTCATTCCTAGGCCTGCAGCCTCAGCTGCTTGTGAAGCTGGTGCTGTAAGCTGGCCCATGGAAAAGAGAGAAACAAACAGAAATTGCTTAATATTCACAAAAGGAGCTTATTATTTTTTAATACTGATTATTTCATTAGTCTGGCTCACAGCACAAATGTACACGCAGAGTTGAATCAGCTTAACTGAGTAGGTAGTAAAATGTGTTACGGAGGAAGTTTCAAACAGTCAAAAAGAAGATAGGTCAGTGACCTCAGCTAACCAGCTTTGCTATTGCACATGGGGAAACTTGAAGGTCTTCTCTAAGCAAGTCATCTCAGACACAAAATTTGACGTGACTCATCAGAGCTCTTCACAGAGCAGGGTTACCTTTGACTTTGTCATACTTGTGAAAGCTGAGCACTTTGAATCTGATTTTCAAGTCAAACCTCTTGAAAGAGAGACTCAGTAATTACTATCTACCCGGTAAAAGTTTAGCAAGAACTACTCAGTTGCCTCATTCATGGAGAAATCCTTCCTATTGCTACAGTACAGGTCCTTGCACAGTCATCACTTTGTGATCTCGTTAATGCATATAAATATCTTAAAGGTGGGTGCCAAGAGGATGGTGCCAGACTCATTCCAGTGGTGCCCAGTGACAGGACGATGAGCAGTGGCCATACAATAACAAACAAGAATTCTCCCTTGACACAAGGAAGAACTTTACAGGGACAGAGCACTGAACAGGCTGCCCAAGGAGACTGTGGATTCTGCCCTCTGGGGACATTCAAACCACACCTGGACACGTTCCTGCACCACCTGCTGCCTTGGCGGGGGTTGGACTGGATGATTTCCAGTGGTCCCTTCCAAACCAAAGTGTTCTGTGATCCTGTGATAAACAGGATTTATCTCCAGAGATTTTTTTCTATTATTCCAGAAAAACAAGATGTGCAAGTAACTCACCATAGTATTTTAAATACCTTTACATCTGAGTATTTGCCTTTGTAATCTTAATAACAGTATTTCAGTACCTTTCTCTGTGTAACTGTGTGGGTAGAGGGTAGGACAATGGGTATTATATTATTGTTATCAAGGTGGGGCTGGCCCAACACCTCCTTAGTTTCTGTGACTCTTTGCCATGGTATCCAAGGATCTGTTTTCTTCTTCTGTGTTATATATATGTGTATTTATTTTAAAATCTAGCATCTAAAATCTCATGGATACATCGTTTTCAGTTTTTATGCTCAGTGCATTCTTGTATTGAGGGGGAAAATTACTAATGCCACTGTAATAATTTCAAAAATAAATTTAAAATAAATAACTTTTTTCCTCCTGTCACAGTACATTGCATTAATAAAGACAATGAGTGGAATTATGTTGTATTAAGTAAGTAGCATAAAGTGATATATTACATTCTGTCTAATCAATTGTACAATTATAAATTCAGCAAACAAAGACGGGGATAAAAAAATTACAATTACAAACCCCAAACCTTTTCTTGTGTTATGTCTCTAAGGTATTTTCTTTTGAAATTACTTATTGTATGCAGAAAATTCTTACAATTTTTCCTTCTATACTTTGCTAAGTATCCTCATTTCAAGATCATTTTACTGTGTGTGTAAGTTTGGAAACATGACATTATTATATTATACACACTCTGGAACAGTGATAGTATTTGATTCCATGCCCAAAACAGCTAGTTCATGGGAGAAAAAATTCCATCAATGTCTTTTCATATAAACATACACAGCAATAAACATACACAGCAACAAGCATACAAGCTTGGACTCAGGAAGTCCCTAAGCTTTAAATTGTTGAAAATGTGCACTGAAATTGTCATTTGTTTATGCTGTTTCCATACTTATTTTGCAAAAGCAGACATCATTTGTCTGTTAGTAAAAATTTGAGTTGACCAGATTTTTAGTCTGTCCCAGCATGGTTGTTGTGTTATTTTGGTAAGTGCTTTATATTGCCATACAATGTCATCTTTTTCTTTTCAGTGCAAGGCAGTAGAAAAATAATTATTTGATTCTTACAAGATTTACAGTCAGGTCTGTTTCTCTGAAACACGTTTTCTTAAAAGTGATTGCTATGTTAGCTTGTTTTCTTTATCATGATATGAATGCAATTAACTTGTGTACCATACTAACAGTAGCACCAGCGGACAAATACCTATTTCAGTACAAAAGAAAAAATTCTCAGTAACCTCTATATTCTAATTTATCCTGAATCTTCTTTCATCTGATGTAAATTTTAAAAGCAATAAAACATAAAAACAGGATTACAGTTTACTGATGACACAAATCTGGGAGGAGTGGCTGATATGCCAGGGTGCCGTGCAGCCCTTCAGAAGGATTTTGACAGATTGGAGAGATGGGCAGAGAGGAATCATCTGAAATTCAACAAAGGCAAATGCAGGGTCCGGCACCTGGGGAAGAATAACCCCCTGCACCAGCACAGGCTGGAGGCTGACCTGCTGAAAAGCAGCTGTGAAGAAGGACCTGGGGATTCTGTGGACAAGCTGTCCCTGAGCCAGCAGTGTGCCCTGGGGGCCAGGAAGGCCAGTGGTGTCCTGAGGTGCATTATGAAGAGCATTGGCAGCAGGACAAGGGTGGGGATCCCTCCCTATACTCAGCCCTGATGAGGCCACATCTAGAGCTCTGTGTTCACTTCTGGACTCCTGGAGTGGGTCTAGTGGAGGGCAACAAAGATGAGTAAGGGGCTGGAGCATCTCTCTTATAAGGAAAGGCTGAGGGGACTGTGCATGCTCAGCCTTGAGAACAATCAACCGAGGGGGAACCTCATGGATAAATGTCAAAAGGGAGGGTGTCAAAAGGATGGAGCCAGGCTTTTCTTGGTGGTGCCAGGCAATGGGACAAGAGGCAATGGGCAGAAACTGATGGACAAAAGGTTCCACCTGAGTATGAGGAAGAGCTTCTTTAATGTGCAGGTGAATGAGCACTGGAACAGATTGTCCAGAGAGGTTGTAGATCCTCCCTGACTGGACATATTCAAGAATCATCCAAACACCATCCTGTGCCGTGTGCTCGGGGATGATGCTGCTTGAGTGGGAAGGTTGGAC
The DNA here is from genome assembly GCA_013397095.1 of Sterrhoptilus dennistouni. Lineage (NCBI taxonomy): Eukaryota > Metazoa > Chordata > Aves > Passeriformes > Zosteropidae > Sterrhoptilus > Sterrhoptilus dennistouni. Next base: position 1,931,094 of record VWZU01011663.1, on the reverse strand, counting down.
CAGAGGATCCACTGTGGGCCCTCCCAACTTTATCCATCCTTTGATTCTGTGGATTTCAGTGCTCCCCACAATGGAGGAGTTTGAGATCCTCTGTAGGCAGAAATGCATTATGCAGTATATGTATACAACACAACGTAGATTATATATTGGTTACAGGTCATTCTTTTAAATATCTGCAAATAAATTATTAGGCCACTAATCAGACCTAATGGCTTAGACAACACAGTGGGATGCAGAAAATTACTGGACACTAGTGGGGTCCAGTGGTACTTTGGGGATCAAAATCCTCAAAGGTCAGCAATGCCTAGTGCAAAAGTACCAATGCTAATACGTGAGGCAGGGAGTGCCTAGATAAACACATAGTGAAACTGGAACTAGTGGTGGTAAAGTATCAGCAAGCTGTTGCTCTGGGACTGGGGGTGGAAAAAGGGAAATACAAAGGTGGTGAAAAAGAGGGTCAAAACCCAGAAAAGCAGAAAACAAAGTTTTCACATCACACAGTTGTTACTGCTGTCAGGGTCACATGGATACTGAACCTATTTCTGCAGTCAGGAGGAGGGGAATGGTGGCCCTTGGCTTGTGAGGTTAAAACCTGGACTTGATGGATCATGGCAGCTGATGCCATTGCATCTGAGCTTGTTTGAGCCTGGTGGCATCAGTATCTCCCCAATAATTGCTTAATAGAAGCAATTGGAAAAGTATTCAACCTCTTTGGAGCCAGTGGGAACTAGAAAGTAGAGGCAACAATGTGTGCTTCCACTTGCTAAATAAATGACCTTGCTAAATTACGTTTTTATTTACCACTTGCTTAATGGTGCCTCCAGTTCATTTTTCTAGCATTGCTTTCCACAGAAATTCATTACAGTAAATAATGTCGTGAGGTTTTTTCAGGTTCTAAGTTATAGCCCAGGTTGCTTTCTAAAAGTCACGTCTTATAAATTAAAGTCAGATAAAATAGTATGCTTTTATATCCACAGTTTTCACATGCATACAGAAAAATATCATATTCAGTAGTTTTTGAAAAGGTTCTCAAAAGTGAGACTTTTAGTATCGCGTGCTTACATATAAGTGATGTGAATAAGCACAGATTTGTCTATGTATACCAGGTTATATAACCCTAAAATAATCTACAGTCCAATCCTCTCCCTGTTCTCAAAGTAAGAAAGAGAGAAGCACCTGCATTTCTCCACCATCGTCTAGACTCCCACTATTTTCTTCATTCATCATTCCCATAACAAAATCAGTACTTCAAACTTCCAGAGTTCAAAAGCTATATGGAAACCAACATTTGGAAGATTACTAAAAGCATCTCAGTGCAAGCATACCTCTACTCAATATTTGCTACTTTATGCCAATTTACAAATAAAGATTAAATGTATTTCCATAGGAAAATAGAGTACCCTTATAGACTTGTGCTACTGAATAGTCAGATTCTAAAATGCATCAGTACACGTGAATGCCTTTTTCCACAGGCTTTTCTTCTCTGATTTAATTGAAAAGATTCAGAGAAATTTTGTTATGCATGTAAATTGTGATGGTAGTGATAGAAGACAAGAGGCTTTGAGCACTGGAACATGGCAGTGATTTTTTTTCACTGACCAGCTGCAAGGCATTTTTTCTCCCGGCACTGCAGAGTGTCTGCAGAGCACAGCTGATAGCCTTTTAAGTTCCATCTGGGATCTGTTCTGGTACTACTTTCTTTGTCACACTTTGGGGGCTTTTCACAGCAAAACTATGGCCCAAAATGGTCTATTTCTTCTCTTCCTGCCTTCAGTTTACCACAGAAATACTTGACATCCTTTCTGTAGACTTGCTCTTTTTATGCCAAGAGAGCAAATTGACTTGGCAGGTAGCTTGGAAATAACTGATCATATCCAAACAGTAATTGAATTTTGTTTGCTATCATAATGGACGAGCCAACACCATGCTGTCTATTCTATGATGATGGGCATCAAATTGCATTACACATTTCTTTGCTTATGTCACAATCCACATATCTGGATATGAAACTCTACAAATTACACAGGTTGGAAAGGTAGAGAGAAGGAAAAGACTGTAGACAGTGTGGCTCAGTGCAGTCACATTAAAGACTGGAACTGCAACATCCTCTCCCAAGAAAATAAATTGTGCTTTGATTTCAAACAAGGATTTTTGTTCATTTCACATTATCAGCTCCTACAATTTTCAGGGCAATAATTTCAGATTACTATCTGGGGAAACTATCTGCAACATTTATTTATCGGTGGGCCAGATAATGCACTTTGGCAACTATGTCAAACACCAGCTGGGGCTTGGGCTCAGTTTTTCTTAATTACAAACAGTGTAATTGGCTGTGTATGTAACACAAGAGACTTTTTTGTGTCTGTTACAATACAACACTTGCCACCAAAATTTTGAGGTTTTATTTACTGACACTTCTTTCAGATGTGAATAAGACTAAAGTAAGGAAATTGGCAGTCCTGTTTCCCACCCCCAGTCTCTAAAGTATAGTAAATCTCTGATTGTGTGTTAATTATTTTAACAAATTTATAGGGATTACCAGAGACACAGCTAGAGAGAGGAGAACAGATTGAAGTCAGCATACACATTCATGTGCCATTAAGTGGATATGAGTAAGCCCTATCAACACCCATGGGTGAGAACAGAGCAGCTTGAAGAGTACATGCTGAGAGGAAAGGTGAAAATCTCCCAAATCTCCCAGATCAAAAACTTTTCATCCTGATGTGTCTTCAAGAAATGAGAGACCCAGAGACTTGGCAGGTGTGTAAGGCCCCCAGGCCATGTCAGTGCCAGCGAGGGGCTGTGCAGCTCAGTCCCCATCCCAGGTGCACCCTCAGGGACACCAGGTCTGCCCATGCTGCTGGGGCAGCTGTGAGGGGCTCTGTGCACAGCTGCCCAGGGGTCACTGTCACACAGTGCAGCTTCCCTGGGCAGCCAACAGCCCAGCTGGGCTCCACAGGGGTGACTGGGAGTGACAGCATGTGTGACAGTGTCTGTGTGAGTGTCTTTGTGACCATGACTGTGTGACCATGTCTATGTGACAGTGTCTGTGTGACAGTGTCTGACAGTGACTGTGTGACCATGACTGTGTGACAGTGTCTGTGTGACAGCGACTGTATGACAGTGTCTGTGTCACAGTGACAGTGTGACAGTATCTGAGTGACTGTGTCTCTGTCACTGTGCACCTGCATGGTGGGAACAGCGGAACAAGACAGGCAATTGTACCATGCAAGTATCTGCTTTTAATAATGCTTAATAATTGTGTCTTACTTCCTTTAATAGCAACAGTCTAATAAAATATATTTCAATAAATATTACTGTGATCTCTATCTCCCCCAACACATTTCCCTGTCAAAGAAGGGGGAAATTAAAACAAAACTGTTTTGCATGTGTTCGAAGGCTAAGAGTTATTTGCTATACTAGGCTTGACTGCCAGAAAAGAGTTTAGGAGTTTTTGTAGAGTTTTCCAATGCTTTGTAGAAGCAATTGCACTATTGAAAGGAGAAGTCTCAGATTAACATTATACCTGACTTAATATTGTGAGTTAGAATTTAATTGACTTCATCAAGATTGAAAGGAAGGCATTCAGGACAAGAATTACTGGTAAGAGTAATGGATACATTGCAAGCTGATTTCCATTTCCTTTATTGAAGAAGTTGTAAAAGCAATGCCATTTCAAAGCAGACATTTTGCATTTGAACCAAATCAAGAGGCCATCCTATGTTTTCTTCTAATACGTCAGCGCTTGATCACTTTTGAAATCATTTGGCCTTTGTAACTGTAATAAAACAAAAAGGGCAGTTACTAGTGAATAAAGCAGTGGGCTGTTTTGGAAAATACCATATGCTAAATCTATTTTTCTTTTGGAAGAAAATGACCTAGTTATGTTTGAACATGAAATGTGATTTCTGTGTGATTAAAGAGTGCTGTTTTACTTTTTCTTATTATTGTCAGTCTGTAAGGTTCCTAAGCTTTAGGTGAGAATGAAGTTGACCTCTGAGGCCAATGTATTATTCCTGTCAATTCAAGGAAACCTCTGAGAAAAACTTGGAAAATATTGGTAGTCCTGATTCTCTTTGAGACACAGAAGAGGGAAAGGCCTCAAAAGAACAAAAAGTGTCCTTTATGTTTTTTTCAGTCCGTAAGGGCAGTAAATTTACTAGAATCCTGGAGAAAATTGGTGCAAAATTAAGAGCCATGAATTTAAGACAAATTGCCAAAATGCTCCAGATGAATCAGATCCCCTTGTGACTGTAGAAATGTCTGTATCATTTGTGAAGTTTTGTAAAATATTCAAAGCATTTTATGAATTTATTTTGCCTTGCTTCTTTCTCTCTTTAAGTTTTCTTTTTGTTTTTTCCTTAAACAAGCTGTATTTGATCTTATTCTGGGGAGTGTCAGAGGCACTCACCTTTTACCTTGAAGTCTGCTGCACTGGCAACTCCAGAGGAAAGGAAATAGTCCAGAATTCTTCTAAAAAGGATATATAAATGTCAGATGATGAAATCACCCTAGAACTTGAAATTAACATACAGAACAATTGAGAGTAGGTAGGAAGACAGCACCTGAAAAATCTGTAGATCTAAGATCTTCTTACTGGAGGGTACTGAAAAATTATGGGGGAAAAAAACACAGTTAACCTGATATTCTTTCCATTAAAATTAATCTAATACACAGATACAGGTCTTATCATCTTCTTGCCTGAGATGGGATCTTCTCTCATGGGAGTATGTTCTCATCCTTCTGAGTTCTTCCCATTTCTCTCCTCAGCAGTAGCTACTGCCTGACTGGCCTGACAGTTTTCTCTCCTTCTGTGTCCCTGATGCTGTGCAGCTACTCAGCTCCTGGGTAGCTTTCCACCTTTGTATGCTTTGGCTACTTTTGTTAATTAGGCAAAATTAGTTAATCTGATCCTGATTTCTGACACATTGCTACTAAAGTAGGGAAAATAATATGTATTTCAAGAAAACCACACCATTCTTCCTATTGAAAAATCTTTTTATGTAAGAATTCATGGAAAAGCTGCGCTGTGACCTTGTGCATATGACTCCATCTCTCCTCTCCATTGCAGGTGTTGGAGAAGGTATTAGGAGCAGATAACTGATACTGAAGAAACCCTGAAAGCATAGCTATACTTGGACTTGGTAAATATGAATACTTTGCATATTTTAATGCAAACATATGAGTGAATCTAGTCAGGAACGGAAAAATGGTACACTGCAAAATATTTTCTAGTTCTCAATGCATTTCAGTTAGATAAGTAAAACATTACTAATTTTTAAGTTGGTTTTCTGTAGAAGGGGTCAAAAAATACCCTGGACCTGGATCTACAAATGAAGCCCTGACTGATTTTGGAATAACTTATCCATCTTGATACCTCTGAGGAGCAGGGCTTGAATGCTTGTTCAGATTAAATACAATAAAAACAGAATTAAAATGAAGTTAGTTATTTTTTCATCCTCTTCAAAACCACTATAATTATGGTAGATTGGAAAGGGTTTAATTCTAATTCAGGAAAAGCAGATAGACTTGTAAATAAGGCTACTTAGCACTGCAATTTTTGGGTTTTCTTTTGTATTTTTGTAAAATTTGATTTTTCTCTCTTTACAAAAAAAAAAACCTCAAAAGTTTTCTGAGAGGTAGAGAAGTGGATTGTCACTCTTTTAAATATGAGGAACTGAGGAGTGTAGAAACAAAGAGGCAGATCTAAGTATTTTAGCTGCAATGTTTTAACACCTGCTTTTATGATATAGAGCTAGTTTTTCATCCTCAGCACCATATTCAGCATCTTTGTTGTCTGTCTGCAGTTAGCTTGGCACTGAAGAATAAATGACTTTGATATTTGCATGTTGAACAGAAAAACCACTTAACCTTGGCTAGTAGAAAGACTAAAATTAGACTTTAATGCTCACAATTCAGCTGCCTATAGATAAATATCCTATGATAGTCACTGGAGGGAAATGGGAATTTAAAAAATATGTTCCACTGGATGAAAAGATGTCTTCTTCTGTTTCTCGCCAGCCATTGTAAAGGGGCCTGATAATGACTAGCTCAGATGTGGACAACTACCAGGGTGAAGCCTGGCAAAGTGCACACCAGTTAGACTGGGATGCTCAGCTTATCAGAGTTTGAGCTGATGGGTCTGCAGGGAGAGATAGACAGAGTTTGGGCACCTGTATTATTTTGTGCATTTACCACAGCTGAAATGCCTAAAGCACACAGATCATGGAGCTGAGAAGGCTTTATGACTTGATTTTCTCAGTTTTTTTGCTGAATGGCAAGTTTGATGCTGCATATTCTCTACAGTGATTAGGGAGACACTGTCAGTTAGCAAAATGTAGTCCATTGCAATGTTGGATTAGGTCCCCTGTAACTTCTCAGTCTTGGTTTCAGTCTCCTATGAGTAAGAGGCTGGGATTTTCTTCCTTCATCTTGGCTCTGGGCCTCTGTTCACTAAGGGTGAAAAAAATAAGCATCCTAAGTCTTTTGTGGGCTGAGTCACTGATTCAGGAGATGCAGATCCCATCTGTGTTTTACTTGCTATTACATAATTTTCTGGATGTCTGGAGAGATCAGCACAGTGGCTGTTCAAGCAGATCACAGCAGTCACTGACACACAACCCAAAGTTGATTTTCTTGGCAGGACAAATAAAGCCTGTGGCCAGTGGTGCCTGCCCTGCAAACACAGACCTCACACAAATCACAGCTCAGCCCATGCTCATCCAGCCAGTTCAGATGACCCCTGGGAATGGAAAGCTCACCGTGATCATTGCTGACAGCTCAGACCCTGTATCTAGCAATTCCTCTCCCCAGCCTGCAGCTTCCATATAGTGTTGCAGAACTGAAAATGGTGTTCCTCCTGGGGGAGTGCTATTTATTGCTTTCTGAGTTAAGTGTTGCCTTATTATTCAGCTCCTAATGGATTTAGGTAACCAGCTCCAGCTGGGGATATGTAGTGAGGTCATCTTTGTCCAGGTGGGTAGGTTTTTGTTGCAGTTGCCCGGATTCACTCAGAGCCTGGGTGATGATTGCAGCGTTTTGTTAAAAAAAAAAAAAAAA